>CM070874.1:222586941-222986941 GCA_036365515.1 Torymus aiolomorphi | reverse complement strand
GCAAATTATGTGTAAGAATCCTACATCTGACTGTCACTTGGATGAATGTTCGAAGTGCCCTGGTTCTGAAAATCTTACGTCTCGTTTACTTGAAATATTGGATGGGGCAAATATCTCACAAATTGAGTACTGTGCGTGGTCAGGAACGGATAGATCAACTTTGCAGAATTTAACTCTACCAGTTGAAGAATTTGTTGATGAATTATATGCCAAATTGGCGATACTCAAACCCCACTCATATATTGCCAAAGAACAAGGAAATTTCATTGCTCAAACAAAAAGTAATCTAGGCAATGGAGAAGTTCTGGTAATGTTCGACTATTCTGAGAATTACTCTTTTGCAGTTCAAGATGCATCTCAAGCCTTCCATTTTAATAATGACCAGTGCACTGTTTTTCCAGCTATTTACTATTATAAAGAAGATTCAGAGCTGAAGCATGAAAGTTGTGTATTCTTGTCGAATAGTTTGGAGCATGACACTTCTTCTGTCTATACTATTCAGAATTTATTGATTCCAGAAATCAAGAGAAAAGTAAAAAAACTTAAAAAGATTATTTACGTGACAAATAGAGCAAAACAGCATTTCAAGAACCGCTTTCAGATAGCAAATCTTCTTCATCATGAGAAGGATTTTGGTATTGAGGCAGAGTGGCATTTTTGCGCCACTGCTCATGGTAAAAGCTGTTATGATGGTCTTGGTGCAATATTTAAAAGAGAAGCTTATAGAGCTATCTTGAAGGCGAAACCGAAAGATGCTATTCTAACGCACACATCTCTTGTGAAGTGGGCTAAAAATCATTTTGAAAATATAAGGATTTTTTATTTTACGGAGACTGAACATGATAAATTCAAAAGGAAACTCAATCGTAGGTTTCAAGATGCATTACCTGTTCCACAGATTCTTAAACATCATTCTTTTCAATTATCAAGTGATGGGAAAGTTATCATGAAAAGGTATTCGAATGCTGCTAAGTCTGTATCTATTCTACTTTAATTTTCAATGGGAAAATATACTGAATTTTTTTTATAATATTCAAGTTTTTCTATTTTTTATCCTCCTTTTTTTAATTTTTTTTATGTTCTGAGTGAAGTAGTATCTCCACGTGGTTCAGAATGAGTTATGCTAAAACTACTTGATAGTTCTATTGTGGAACTTTATCTTCTCTAAGGATTTTATACATGAAATTTTTAGATCGCCGGTCCCACGATATGCACAAAGGAACAAATGTCTCATAGGAGGTTACGTTCAACAAAACATTAATTATGCAGAGACAGAAATCATGACCTTGAAAAATGATCCAAGGTCAAGTCTATTTATGATCGTAATCAAGTTTTCTACTAGTTTCGTGGAATACTAGTCCGAAAATCCAGAAAATAACTTTTGACCTTCAAAATGACCTTGAAATATAATTTTAACCGCTCGGTTTGAACGGTAGTAGTAAGAAAATATGTCTCTAACTTCATATTAGTGGCAAGAAATAACAATTTTCGTATCAGATTCGCTATTAGAGTGAAGAAAAACTTGTTTTTTCATCATTCCGAGACATTCAGCCGCCATATTGGATCTGCCATTTTGAATTTTTGGAATCGCCAGACGGCGTTCGAAAGTAGAAGTCAAGAGCTTTCATTTGAGCCAAGGTAGACCTCATTTGGATCAAAATTGTTCTGGGCAGAGGGGGTGTCGCGTTGACAGAGAATGCTCATATATATTTCTCTTGAGGGGTTTATGGTAACCGTTTTTATATATATCAGGGTTTATGACGACCGGATAGGTTTATGGTCACCGGACGACATAAACTTCTATAATATAGGGGTTTATGCCGCCAAACCTAGAGTTCCGACTTTGAGAGTTCAAACAAAATTTTCGGAAAAATTCTGCGGAACCTGAATGGGGCGCCGCAGGCGTCGTGGTGTTAGTCAATACTGAGAGGGATGATTTATTGTAGTCAATGGCACGCACCCAGCGTGCGCCCTTTCCCCCTTATAGTGCGGAACTCTGGGCCGTAGGTACTAATATAGAGTGTTGGACGCCATAAACCCCCGTAACAAACATATATATATATATATATATATATATATATATATATATATATATATATATATATATATTTATGTTTTATGTTAGTTTCCAGGACATTCCAGATGTTTAACGTTGGTTTCGGAGACATGTGTTAGTTTTAGGGACAGTCCCTGAATCTATATATGTTTAACGTCAGTTTTGGGGACATCGGCCCCCATAAGAGACATTATTTCTTTAGTCACGTATAGGTATACAGTAACATGGGGTCCTGGGAATTAACATTATACAAGTTTATATATACACGGTGACCCATTTTAATCGCTACACCCGGATTTTTCGGATCCTAAGACAGATAGGAAAAAATGATTCAGACAAAAGTTGTAGGGGACGAAGGGGGCCAAACGATGGTCCTAACAGCTTTGACCTTGAACTTGACCTTCAAGGTTATTTCAAGGTCAAGTGGTTTTTTTTAATAGGAACACCTATTTTTGACCCCGGATTCGGAAAGAGCGGGAAATTTTACGTTCAAAATCATATTGAGACATTTTTTTCAAGGTCATTTCAAGGTCATTTCAAGGCCAAATGAAGGTCGAACTCCGAAAAATCCATTTTAAGTCGTTTTTTCCATGAGTCACAGGCTTAAGTGGTTCAAACTGATCGTAGGTTTAATAGGGAAACCCACACACCCAAAACTTTCACATCCTAGTAAACAAATATCAAACTTGCACATCCGAACCCCATGCTCTTCATAGCCTCACATGCTAAACTGTTACACCAGACATCCCCCAGTCCCACACATCTCTACCCCATGTCTGATGTTTGTTTAACGGAAACTTCAAGATCATTAAAGCTTCTGTTGTAAATGTGTCAACCTTACGTTTAGCGCTACCCAGAAACAACGACGTGGACGTAGTAAGGATTGTTTCCTTTGGGGTGCTTGATTAAAGTGAGTCCCCTTGCCTCTCACTGTTCAGGGTGCTTGATTTAAGTGAGTCTCTTCGCCTCTCACTGATCGGGGTGCTTGATTAAAGTGAGTCCCCTTGCCTCTCACTGTTCAGGGTGCTTGATTTAAGTGAGTCCCTTCGCCTCTCACTGATCGGGGTGCTTGACTAAAGTGAGTCCCCTTGCCTCTCACTGTTCAGGGTGCTTGATTTAAGTGAGTCCCTTCGCCTCTCACTTATGTGTTTATCTAATCTCGAAGAAAATGTTCTAAATTACGACCATTTGCTTCCAGGCACATAGTCAAAAGCCTTTGGAAGTGGCGAACGGTGTTTAGCAAAGTTTGCCTTGGAATGGCAGCCCATGCTCGACGAATTCTGTCCATCATGTCTACTCTTGTGGTGGGCCTTTCCTGAAAAACGGCATTTTTTAAATACCCCCATAAGTAAAAATCTGGTGATGTAAGATCTGGTGAGCAAGCAGCCCATTCAACCGGACCACCTCGACCAATCCATCTGTTACCATACTGCTCATTCAAAAAAGTCCTGACAATTCGAGCGAAATGTGGTGTTGCGCCGTCCTGCTGGAGCCACATTCTTCGTCGCGTTTCTAAGTCAACATCTTCCATCAATCAAGCACCCCGATCAGTGAGAGGCGAAGGGACTCACTTAAATCAAGCACCCTGAACAGTGAGAGGCAAGGGGACTCACTTTAATCAAGCACCCCGATCAGTGAGAGGCGAAGGGACTCACTTAAATCAAGCACCCTGAACAGTGAGAGGCAAGGGGACTCACTTTAATCAAGCACCCCGATCAGTGAGAGGCGAAGGGACTCACTTAAATCAAGCACCCTGAACAGTGAGAGGCAAGGGGACTCACTTTAATCAAGCACCCCAAAGGAAACAATCCTTACTACGTCCACGTCGTTGTTTCTGGGTAGCGCTAAACGTAAGGTTGACACATTTACAACAGAAGCTTTAATGATCTTGAAGTTTTCGTTAAACAAACATCAGACATGGGGTAGAGATGTGTGGGACTGGGGGATGTCTGGTGTAACAGTTTAGCATGTGAGGCTATGAAGAGCATGGGGTTCGGATGTGCAAGTTTGATATTTGTTTACTAGGATGTGAAAGTTTTGGGTGTGTGGATTTCCCTATTAAACCTACGATCAGTTTGAACCACTTAAGCCTGTGACTCATGGAAAAAACGACTTAAAATGGATTTTTCGGAGTTCGACCTTCATTTGGCCTTGAAATGACCTTGAAATGACCTTGAAAAAAAATGTCTCAATATGATTTTGAACGTAAAATTTCCCGCTCTTTCCGAATCCGGGGTCAAAAATAGGTGTTCCTATTAAAAAAAACCACTTGACCTTGAAATAACCTTGAAGGTCAAGTTCAAGGTCAAAGCTGTTAGGACCATCGTTTGGCCCCCTTCGTCCCCTACAACTTTTGTCTGAATCATTTTTTCCTATCTGTCTTAGGATCCGAAAAATCCGGGTGTAGCGATTAAAATGGGTCACCGTGTATATAGTGTCACGGGGTGGTTTTTAGGGCTAAGATGCATTTCACCTGCACGTCTTAGCGGTTCAACCCCGGGTCCTCCGGTTCAACTCTCGGAGACCCAATAGCCAGATTAGGCAGCGGACGCTATAACATCGTGCAATGCTAAACCTAATCTAGTTACTTACCGTGCAACACGCAAGTCGGAGACTCGCGCTTTATTTCTGCCAGGGACTCGAACTTCTCACCAGATCCCTGGTTCGTGTGCCAGCTGCTCAGATGTAAACGATACGTTCTCACTAATGTAATGACCGCGGAGGCGGCGGGGAATGGGGAATGACTAAGGTCGCGAAATGACAACTCGAGTGATTAAAGTTAATAACAAAAGACTATTGTTTATTGAATAATAGGTGATGAAGTTCAGTAATTTGTAAACAGTCTAAATGGTAAAATAGTTAAGTTGAAGTATGATTAGTTTCCTACCTAACGGTGCGCCAGCACATATTATCAGACGTCAGCTGTCTCGAGGGCTGACGTCACACTCCCGGTAATATACGCCGCGCGTACACGATATTCTAAGTCGCGCCCTCATCGTTGAATACACGAGTATGAGAGAGCGGTCGCGCTCGCTGCGCGACACACACACACTTGTCAGAGCATGAGAAAAGACAGGCTTCTATGTTATATCGTCTGCGCACTTCTTACGCGTACTTGCCGGTTATAAACTGTCGGCAAGCCGAACCTTGCCGGTGACCTTCTACAAATAATGTCTCGGATCTGTGCTCTCTCTGCGCTCGCTCTCTCCGCACGAGAATGCCTATTCGAAGCCGCTTTCCAGGTGCGACGTGCCTGGACAAGCGGTCGCGCGAAATTATCCACGGCGCGGATGATACGTGCACGCTTACCGTTCTGATAGGTTAGATTGATACGGTGTGACCTATGTTTCTCGTGGACATCCTCGCTGCTCGTCTGGCTTCGTAGTATCAACTCTTGTGATCTTCTCTGCTGCTCTCATGCCAGGCGAACAGGCTTACTGCACGAGGATGTTGCTAGTTTGGGAGTGGGGCAGGTTGACCTAGCCTGTCGCCCTGTTTCTGTATTCTTCTTGTGTTTCCCACGAAAGTACGGAACGACACACTCCTCGAACAACGATAATAGCCTCAGGATGCATCCCGTCTACACTCCTGAGGTTGAAACAGTGAAACATCTCACTACTTATTGCGGGAAATGCGATATCTCCGCGAACTCGCTTCCGTACACACTTCTCTCCGAACGATAACAACAACAAGATGGATGCAGGGCTCTCTCACGCCGGTTCGCTCGTCGTCTCGTCGATGCAGCTCCAATTCTGCATCGACGCGCCCTCTAGCGTTCGCTACCACAAACTTACTAATTACCGATGTCGGTACGGCAGGCCGTGACAATAGGTATGTAAAAGTCAGTGCAAGTATCATAGTGTAAGCATGAACAGCTGTCATTTCATATTCATATAACTACTGTGATATCAGCAGCTTTTTTATACAAAGTGTTGTTGTTAGTGTTCATTTTTTGTATTCATAAACGGAGTTTTGAGTAAATATTTAGTGTATACGATGTGAAGGTATATTACAAAAGTTATTAAAAGTATAATGCAAGTGTGCAGTGACAGTTGAATTAAAGTTTTAGAAATAGCTTTTTAGTACTCGGACTTTGGTACTTTTATTGGAAACTTTATTCACAAAATAGCAGGGATCGATACTAATGAAAAAATAAGTCCATACTGACTCTTAGAAAAAAAATTAGTGTACAGATTCAAATCAATTTTGAAAGGAAGCGAAAGATATGCTATTGTGTAGAAAAAATATTATGGAACCGTCGCTTCTGCCAGAAAGCTACTATCATCAACCATCGTCTGAATCTCAATATGATATAATTGTCATTTTATTTACTGAAGTGAAAACTGTTATTCATTGCAATAAATATATATTAGTCGTATTCTCTTTATTAAGTAATAATGTTATATGTGAAAAAGAATAATGCAGTAAAAGTAAAAAGGTTCACCCTATCAGATATTAAAAGAAGAGCAATATAGGAGTGCTATAAACATTTTTTTTAAGCATTTGGCTAAGGCAATACTGGCTTCATAACATACATTAAAGATTTTGACTTTCTCAAAACACTATACATTTACCTCAATATATAATTACCTATGTGTGAGAAGGTTTATTAAAAATATGTAGCAGCAAAGGAAGTTTATATTTTACCACGCAACAATGCTTAACTGACTGATGTAGCTATGGCTGTTGCTGCTACGTATGCTCATATAGCTTATAAGTCTGATGGATCATCAACTGAGGTATCAATATTTGTTCCAAATATAAAAGATTTTAAACTAAAAACAGTACTTTTTTATATTTCAGGGCAGAGCTGGAGTTACAGAATAAATACAGTTGTATTTTGGTAATTTTATCTTTAAAGCTGTTTTCTACATAATGTAAAATTGTGGGCTCTGCCGTCGACTCCAGGTCCAGGAACTAAAAATTTTGATGGAAGAGGTCCCAAAATTTTAGTACTATATGACTATTGACTGATCAGTTGTATGTATCCAATTTATTTAAGTAAATAATTTTTTATGTACTTTACAATACTGCACTTGTGATTCTCATTAAGGCCGAATCCATCTCAAATCAGACAGCCCGCGTATGCCTATTTCACCTATCATGTTGAAATAAAAATATTTATGTTCTACTCGAAAAAATATTTTACACGTGTTTTTTTATTTTCTTGTTTCATCAAAATTTCATGCGTTCAGCGATGCCGAAAAATTCCGAGAAAATTCTTTCATTGAGAAAAAAAATTTTCAATGTGATTTTCAAACTGCTATTGTTTCAGCAGTTTTTCGAGCTTTTAAACGTGTAACACACAATTTCACTCAGTTTTGAGCCCTCTTTAACGGCCTTAATGTCATTTTCAAAAAAAATAAAAAATCCACGAGCTATGCACTTTTTACTGAAAAATTCATTTTTTAGGGAAGTGCCTTTTTCTCGAAAACCCCATGTTTTTTTTGCACAATTTTTGTTGTCGTGATAGAGGACGGTAATGCCTAGCTAGACGTATTTGTGAGATTCGGTACTTTTTCCCTGGGATAGCGATCACTAATGAGATAACACACAAACAAATTTTTCACGCCTAATGCTTATATATAGTCAATGATATTAGAGTCAATGTAAAGGTATTTGTCTTTGTGTGTATGTAATATACAGGTACACATAACTATGTATTTATTTGTTATTTGCGTCTTTTTGATTTTTTATTTTTATACCTTTTTTTCATTTGTATACCTATTTTACTACCTTTGTTTTTCTGCTTCATTGTTCTTAATTCAGTAAGCGGACGATCAGCGGTCTTTGCTGTCAAATAATGTATTTTATCGTCACATGTTTTTTTAACCCATATATGAGTTTTTTGAATTCCAGGATACTTTGGAGTTGTAAGCCAATCAATATTTTTTTCTTTTCTGAATTGTTCTATTTCAGCATCTTGTAAATGTATTATTTTAATAGCATCAGTATATTTTTGAACATGTATTGCAAAATTATTTGCATTTTGAATAGCTTCTTCAAGGGGCTCTCGAAGATTATGCGAAGTAGCATAATGCTTTATAAGTCCACCCACACCATCTACAGCTCCTTTGCCGTGCCCAGTAGCAGAGAACAACCATTTTATATCACACGGTGCTCGTTTTAGTTCATCTAATTGAAAGCGATTTTTAAAGTGACTCGCAGCGCCGTCTGATACGATGGTAATTTTTTTAATTGAATCACAACAATTTTCTTTCAAGAATTTTATAATTTTTTGTACTGCTAGCAAAGCATACGCTGAATCATGTTTTCGGTCATCACTTATAACTGCGAAACTTTGTGTCGAATCCCCTTGATAAGAGACTGCTGTGAAAATAGAAATTTGATCATTAACCCAATGATTTCCTTGAACAGCTTTATTATGAATCACAGCCCAGTTTTCAGCGAAGTCTATTTGAAGAACTAAATGATGTGAGTCTTTTTTAGTACTTTCTCTTTCTGTTTTTATAACTTTGCGTTGTATATTTTTTACATACATGTGAGTACTAACCCTCATGGTCCAAACCGAAAGTTCATCTTTAAAAGCAGAAATTGATAGTGTCTTTTTAATCAGGTTTCCATGATCCCACAAAGCATATTCATTATCCGTTATAAATTCATTGTCAGTACTACTCACCAATTCTAAAGCACGATTGTAACAATGTTGACACAGATATGTAGAAGGTGTCAAAGGTAAATGAGGATAGAGGTGCTTCAATGGATGAGCAAGATTCTCAAGTTGTTTTAAACGTACGGAACTAGATTTGTAAATAATTTGTTTGTGTTTGTCTAAAAAGTCTGCACATTTGATTCTCTCTGTTGAGTAATATTGAGACATCGTAGTTGAGTTGATAAGGTGTAAATATGTAATAATTTTCCAAAAGATGATGGTTTTAAATAAGACGAGATGTGTGATATATAGCAGAAACCGAACTTTTCTTTGTAAATGTTAAGTCAAACCATATCCATCTAGCGGACAAATGTACTAGTACATATACTCCTATAAGTAGGCGCACGTACATGTATATTACATACGCACAAAGATAAATACCTTTACATTGACTCTAATATCATTGACTATATATAAGCGTTAAGCGTGAAAAATTTGTTTGTGTGTTATCTCATTAGTGATCGCTATCCCAGGAAAAAAGTACCGAATCTCATAAATACGTCTAGCTAGGCATTACCGTCCTCTATCACGACAACAAAAATTGTGCAAAAAACATGGGGTTTTCGAGAAAAAGGCACTTCCCTAAAAAATTAATTTTTCAGTAAAAGGTGCATAGCTCGAGGATTTTTTATTTTTTTTGAAAATGACATTAAGGCCGATAAAGACAGCTCAAAACTGAGTGAAACTATGTGTTACACGTTTACAAGCTTGAAAAACTGCTGAAACAATAGCAGTCTGAAAATCACATTGAAAATTTTTTTTCTCAATGAAAGAATTTTCTCGGAATTTTTCGGTATCGCTGAACGCATGAAATTTTGATGAAACAAAAAAATAAAAAAACACGTGTAAAATATTTTTTCGAGTAGAACATAAATATTTTTATTTCAACATGATAGGTGAAATAGGCATACGCGGGCTGTCTGATTTGAGATGGATTCGGCCTTAAATATTTTCTATTTCAAATTAAGTATGTTAAAGTAGGTGATTAGCGAGCCAAATCATTGATCCCTCAGTAGAAAATTTCACTGTGAGATTTTTTAATTACTCACGTTCTTCGTGGTTCGTGGAACTTTCGAGTATGTGATGAGGTGTTCCGTCCTGGTTACTGGATTGGACTCATCAGTGATGATCCAGTAGCCGTCATCAGACACCTGCCGCAAGTTCTTAGTGCGGCTAATTTATAACATACAGAGTATTAATTCTCAAGCGAGAAAAGATACTCCATCTGGCGACCTTGCCAGTAACCCATAATTTTACACCTAGGGCGAAATAGTTAAGAAGAAAATTCTAAGCACTCGCAATACTAATTATAAATTAAGTAAGGTAAAGTAGGTGGTTAGCGAGCCAAATCATTGATCCCTCAGTAGAAAATTTCACTGTGGGATATTTTAATTTTTCTACTCAGGGATCAATACCTTACTTAATTTATAATTAGTATTGCGAGTGCTTAGAATTTTCTTAATAACTTTTGTGACAGAGTCACATGTAACTGCTTGCTCGGCGCTGGCAGAACGCGAACACTTGTTTCGTGAGCGCTGTCCTGCTGTTATTGCCAGCGTCGAGGATGATCAGCAAGATATACACACAAGCATACACTATCATTATCGGGTCGAGAGAACGCATAGAGAGCGAGGGTCGAGGAGGGGGATCGTGCGCACGGGAGAGTCGCGCAACCCGGAGCGCGGTCGCGAGAGCAGTACGGAGAGAGAGAGAGAGAGAGAAAGAGAGAGAGAGAGAGAGAGAGAGAGAGAGAGAGAGAGAGAGAGAGAGAGTGACGTAGCCGACAGCTACAGCAACGGAGAGCGAGAGAGACTGCAGCCTACGCCGCCCGGCCAATTCCTTCGAGGACGCCGCTGCTTCTGCGAGGTAAGTCCTGGCCAAGCGCGCGCGCGCTCTCCCCGCGGACGACGAGCGTCCGGAGAGCGAGACCCCGCGCGAGCGAGCGAGGCTACCGACGCGCGTGCGAGAGCCGATTGTGCGCGGCGATCGGCCGACGTCGGCTCGAGCCGCTTCTACATAGCGTGCGCGGGCGCACCATCCGTATCGGCGCGTATAGATCATACGCGCCGCGTGTATTATAGTTCTTCTGCCCGAGGGGCAATAAAGGTAAAGTCCTTGTTTTAAGGGGGCTAGACACCTTTTTTCTCTGAAATAAGAAGTCACATTTTAATACATAAATGTAAACTAATTATTTCATACTTTTTACATATAAAAGTGGGTATTTTTACCTTACCTTAAAACTTTCTCCGATGGGCCTTTTATATGGTCCAGAACCATAGTCATCGATGAAACAAGTTTTTTCACTATCCGTAAGCTTTGAAATTTTCCTGTGGATGGATTGACTCCAGATTTGAATTAAGTTACTCCTGAATAGTATAATTCTCATATGAGTGTAGGGATTTAGGATTAAATGTCAGAAAAAATTTTTACATCAGAAAAATTATGAAAAAATATAAAAAATTCAAAGAAATTAAAAAAGAAACTCTTGAAAAACAGCACAATTTTTTTTCTCATTAGATCAAAAATCCCTACACTCATATGAGAATTATACTATTCAGGAGTAATTTAGTTCAAATGTGAAGTCAATCCATCCACAGGAAAATTTCAAAGCTTACGGATATTGAAAAAACTTGTTTCATCGATGACTATGGTTCTGGACCATATAAAAGGCCCATCGGAGAAAGTTTTAAGGTAAGGTAAATATACCCACTTTTATATGTAAAAAGTATGAAATAATTAGTTTACATTTATGTATTAAAATGTGACTTCTTATTTCAGAGAAAAAAGGTGTCTAGCCCCCTTAAGAACGCGTACGCGAGTGATTTAATATCCCGATCCCTTTTCCTAGTCGGTCGCGCGGCGGTATAGAATACCACCGGCCTCCGCGGGCGCGAGTACGCGGTACTCGCGCAATACTGAGCAGCCGAGGAAGCACACGTGAAAGGGAGAAAGCGCGACAGTAAAGTCGCGCGTTATAACGCTGGCTGGTACGGCTGCCGACGAAGGCAGCCGACGGCGAGCGACGGCGCGTAGGCAAGGACGAGGAGATTTCACCGAGGATTGGCACGACAAGTGCTCGCGCCTCACATCTTTGCTGCGCCGTTCATCGGCAAATCCGCATAGAGGAAGCGAATAACCGCGCAACATCTGCCCCGTTACAACGTGTAATGAAAACGAGATGTGTAAAGAAGTAAGTAGAAAATATTTGTCGCGATCACGATTAGGTAATTTCAAGTCTCATAAGCACGAGTCAAGAACAAGAGCATCATGTAATTATTATGCCGTCAAAGAACTACAAGATTTTGTGTTGATTGCAATAAATATTACTGTTTACGGTGTTTTTCGCAATTACACACTGGATAAGCATTAGTGTACTGAACCTTAAACAGGATCATAAATATTAAAAAACCGCTGCCAATTCATTGGCACGTAGCTTCCTCAAACTAATTTATCAATTCCTTTTTTTATACTTTTATAAAATAATTTTTCTCAAAAACAAATGAAGAAAATGTATTGAAATTTTAATCAAATATAGTTTTTAATAAGTGCAATAAGTGGTTAAAATTTTGAGTCGATATATGAAATATTCTCTGAAAAACAAGTATTCGAAAATATTTCAAAATAATTAGTTCTTTAAGAAATAACAAACATCTGTATTATTTTAATAAATTGTTTATTTTCATAATCTTATCTGCTTTCATAATGATTGGAAACTCGCTGTAGGGGTATATTTTCAATTTTATTTAAAGAATACCGTCTTTAGTTATTCATAAAAAATACATGTTTTTTGAGTGATCGACAATTTCATTAACCTACCTTCATTATACCTCGTTGCAATATTTTTAAATAATGAACCTAATAGCTTATTAAATTAAAAAAAGCAAGTAAACAACACGCGTGCGTATCGCGCGTTATTTCCACTTTCTAGTAACATCCTCTATTATATTAAAGTAACATTTCCTCACTTTTTTTTTCGCGACCCGACCTGAACAATTTTTGAACAAATTTTTAAACAATTTTCGAACAAATTTTTGAACACATTTTTGAACAAGTTTTTGAACAATTTTTAAAAAAATTTTTGAACAATTTTTGAACAATTTTTGAACAATTTTTGAACAATTTTTGAACAATTTATGAACAATTTTTGAACAATTTTTGAACAATTTTTAAAAAAATTTTTGAACAATTCTCGAACAATTTTTAAAAAAATTATTGAACAATTTTTGAACAATTTTTGAACAATTTTTGAACAATTTTAAAAAAATTTTTGAACAATTTTTGTCATTTAAAAACATTAAAATTGTCAGTAAAAACAAAAATTAAAATCAGCCCTTCAGTGTTAGCCATTCTAATAAGTACCCAAAATAAATTATTAATAATAATGAAGAATAAATATTAGAATGTTGCCCGACTCTCACGACGTGGACGTGCTGATAAGGCACTTGGCGTAAATTAAATGTAATCATTTAAATCACCTTATGAGAGTCATAAAGGACCCCATAGCAAAAACAAAAAAGTCTTCATTTTCAAATTAATGGTACGGGATCCTTAGATATTTAATACAGTTGCATTTTAAATATTACCGTACTACATATTGTTCGCATTCGTTATACATTGACTGTATAGCGTTCAAATGCCTGATAGAGGCTGTGAGTTTCTTATAAAGAACTGAACCATGATTGTCAATGCATGAACACACACACCAATAGTAGTACTAAACAAAAGTGGCATGAGATAATGCATCATTATTAAATATCCTCTTCCTCTATTATATAATATTATATTTACATAAAAACAATATTTTTTGTAAAAGTATAACAATTATTATTATTTCTTTTTTTATTTAGAGGATTTAAATACATTGTTACCCAAACCAAAAATATTTCAAAAAAAAAAAATTATTCTCCATTTTCAAATTAATGGTACGGAATCCTTATATATTTAATACCGTTGCATTATTAATATTACCATACTATATATTGTTCGAATTCGTTATGCATTGACTGTATAGCGTTCAAATGCCTAATAGAGGCTGTGAGTTTCTTATAAAGAACTCAACCATGATTGTCAATGCTTGAACACTGACCAATAGTAGTAATAAACCAATAGTAGTATAATATTATAATATTTCTGTAAAAACAATATTTTTAGTATAAGTATAACAATTATTATTATTTCTTTTTTTATTTAGAGGATTTAAATACATTGTTGATTTATCCGTTAGAAGAACTTTAAAATTTTTTTTTAAAGTTACTCTTGAAAGAGCAACGTATAATTGCCCATGACTGAATACTGATGCTGGTAAATATATTCCAACTTTATTAAACGACTGTCCTTGAGATTTATTTATCGTCATTGCAGAGCCAAGTCTAACTGGAAATTGTCTTCTAGACATGTTGAATGGAATTTCTTCATTTGGTGGTGACAAATTTATTCTTGGTATCAAGACAATACTACCAGCTTTATTGCCACTAATTATTTCAGCTTGAATACGGAACTCTTTCATATCTTTTACTAATAATCGAGTACCATTACAAAGACCATTATTTAAATTAATGTTTCTTAATAACATTATAATGGCTCCTTTTTTCAATTGTAATCTGTGAGGTGGTAAACCATTTGGAGTCAAAGAATTCAAGAACTCTATTGGTAAAATTTTGTCTAATTGATTATTATCTGCATCGTCAGCAACATCAATACTTAAATATTCTTTGACTGTATCATCAATTCTACATAATATTTCATTATTCAATTCTAAAACATCTATATTTTTAGGTGCTAAAATAACACTTTGCTGAAATTCTTTATCATTTGGTTTAATAATATCTCCAAAAATTTCTGTTACAATATCACCGTTAGATAAAATTTCATTTGGAATATTAATAACTTCATTATTTCTTTCAAAGTCTGTTTTAAAAACACCATCACCAACATTTAGTAGCCATTGCTTAAACTCTACATTATTATCTTTAATACGTTTATTATCTTTTAAAGACATACTTTCAAACTTAACCCATAACTTACTGTTTTTAATACAATTATCTATAATTATTGTTCTATTACCATGACGAACAACAGGTAACGTTTGACGGAAATCACCAGAAACTACTATTATTTTACCACCAAAAGCGTCGTTGTTGCAGTATAAATCTTTACATAAACGATCAACTGCTTCAAAAGCATACTTTGATGTCATTGTAATCTCATCCCATATAATAACTTGTACATTTTTGATAAATACTCCATTGTTAGTATTTGTATATATATTACACGTAGTTTGTTCATGAATGTTTAAAGGTAATTTAAATGCTGTATGTACGGTTTTGCAAACTTCTAATAAATTGGCTGCTATTCCTGTCCATGCTACAGGAAGAACATTTATTTTATTTTTTTTAAATAAGCAATTAAAGTATTAAGAATATAGCTTTAACCACTTCCACCAGGGCCATCTATGAAAAAACATTTATTTCCATTATCATTAAGAGCATTTATAATACTGTTAAAAATAATACTTTGGGCATTTGTGAATGACTTTATTCTATCATTTATATTTAGAAAACCTTCATTACAATGATCTATAACGTTATCACTGTTATTGTCAATAGTAATATCTAAAGATGGCAAATCAAAATCATTTAGAGAATAACCGTTTACAATTAAAATATCATTAATGATTTTAAGTGCGTACTGTTCACCTATGACTTCATTTACTGTAGGCACGTAGAAATCAGTTTTATACTTATCAAATAATTCTCTAGCATTAATAGGATTATGAAAAACACATATATAAGCAAACAACTCGCACATAGCTTTCGGAAAATTGTATTGTGATGCTTCTTGTAGACAACTGTCCCATTCTTCATCTGTTGCAATTAAATTTCTAGCTAGAGCAGCTTCAAGAAATGTTGAGTAAGTTACATTTTCTACTGTTTTTAATTCTTCAAAAGATGTCGCACCATTAACATGTAATAGTAATAATCTTAAATAAAACCGCTCTCGTTGTCGAGGACTTACTAAATACATTCTACTTAACACTTGTTTTTAAAATTTTTTTCTAACATTCCACATTTTGCATTTATCATCAAAAACATAATAATTAGGAATATCACAATATAAATATTTATTTGCTGCAACATCTTTTTTATTAAATTTAAACCACGCCGTAAGAGTTGTGTCTACATTTTTAGTATTAATTTCATTCTCAGAACCTTCTCTGAAGAACACGTTTTGTTCATATTCATTGTGAACAGCTAATCTATAAATTGAATGAAATAATTCACTCATTTTATATTCATACAAACGATGCATAGCTTCAGGAGGACATACATATCTAGTGTTAAGGGGGCTAGACACCTTTTTTCTCTGAAATAAGAAGTCACATTTTAATACATAAATGTAAACTAATTATTTCATACTTTTTACATATAAAAGTGGGTATATTTACCTTACCTTAAAACTTTCTCCGATGGGCCTTTTATATGGTCCAGAACCATAGTCATCGATGAAACAAGTTTTTTCACTAACCGTAAGCTTCGAAATTTTCCTGTGGATGGATTGACTCCAGATTTGAACTAAATTACTCCTGAATAGTATAATTCTCATATGAGTGTAGGGATTTTTGATCTAATGAGAAAAAAAAAATTGTGCTGTTTTTCAAGAGTTTTTTTTTTAATTTTTTTAAATTTTTTATATTTTTTCATAATTTTTCTGATGTAAAAATTTTTTCCGACATTTAATCCTAAATCCCTACAGTCATGTGAGAATTATACTATTCAGGAGTAATTTAGTTCAAATCTGGAGTCAATCCATCCACAGGAAAATTTCAAAGCTTACGGTTAGTGAAAAAACTTGTTTCATCGATGACTATGGTTCTGGACCATATAAAAGGCCCATCGGAGAAAGTTTTAAGGTAAGGCAAATATACCCACTTTTATATGTAAAAAGTATGAAATAATTAGTTTACATTTATGTATTAAAATGTGACTTCTTGTTTCAGAGAAAAAAGGTGTCTAGCCCCCTTAATATATTGTTTTATTTCGTCATATTCCAGTTCTACATTATCTATAATATCATTCGTATCTATATTTTCACCCTCTGTAATTTTACTATAAGTTTTCATTTCAATCAAAGCACAATCATGACCTTTATAGCAATATTTGAATAAGTACTTGATGCTCAATATAGTTGAACATACTTCAACATTAACATGACAATTAAACAATAGCAGCAAATAGGGGTTATAAGAACTACAAATCTATTGTCTGCCCATTTATTGCCAGGATAATAGATTATGTTTCCATCGTTTATTCGTCGGTATAATGGATATCCTGTTGTATTGTACATTGTAGAGTCATTAAATGGCTTTGGAAAATTTTTTGTACATTTTTCTTTTTTTCATCCATGCAAGGAGAATTGAGGTTTTGTTCATCACAAGGGCCATGTATCATAAATTTTTTCACAATTTCGTATAAACGTGGGTTATTAACCTTATCTGGAATTTCCGAACATATATATTTATCTACTTCATCAGCGTTATGTAGTTTATCTTCTGCATCTAAAAAAATTAGCATGTGCATATTGTGGTAAGCCTCTTTTTTGAAATTCAATTACGTAAGTAAACGCTATACATTTTCCAAAAATGCATTTATTTACAATTTCATTTTTTAATTCTTTAACTTTTTGATTAAATACTTTAACTACAATATCTGGTCGGTCGATGGCCTTTTCATTAATGCCAATGTTATTAACGATTTCTTCCCAAAGCGCATTACATGCCATCGTAATAAACAAATCTGGTTTTCCAAATTTCTGAACTAGAACCATAGCATCTATAAAATTTTGATGTAAAGCCCGTGGACTTCCGGTAAAACTTGATGGCAATATTATCATTTTTCCAATTTTTTCAACATTTTTATTTTCAGCAATTTTCTTTTCAAGGTGATCCATTAAGCCTTTGTATAATTCAATTCTTAATATATGCTGTTGTTTTTTTAAATAATATAATCTAGAACTTTCTACTTTTATCCATGCATCAACAATATATTGTTGAGTTAATTTTCCTAAATTCAAAAATGGATTAAAACCATCTCTAATGCTCAATTTATACGAATAAAATTGTAGAGCTGTAATGTTACTTTTATTATCAATACATTTCATATTAGGCATCCATCCAAAACCTCCTGCAGGATACATTAGCGGATAAGTCATAGGATCAACGTGTCTACTTATGCATGGTATATTTATAGGTCCATCAGACTTTGAATGAATAAAAATATCTCTTTCGATTGTTGGTTCACTATCTTCTCTAACAAAAACAACAGCCACTTCATTACACGTTGCTTGATTATATCTATGTTTGTCTTTTGAATTTCTTATAATTAACATTTTTACTTCTGCCGGTTCAACCCCGTTTGTTATCGAACATGCCTTTTCTTGGGTTTCTACTTCATGCATCATTTTAAAGGCCTCTGGGTTGGATTCAATTTTCTTATGAAGATATCTAATTGTTTCATTATTGGCATTGAACATTGAAAATTATCAATATAACGATTGCTTCTTCATTGTCAAGAATGTACAATTGACCATACTTTCGTCTATCTTCTTCATTGGGATGCAGTGCATATGTACTATGGTATACTTGTCCACATATCCGTACAACAGAAGGACCCTTACGTGGTAATTTAGCAAACGTAGCTCCAAAACTGGCAAAGGCTAAGGCATTATTATAATATCTAATAAATTTCTTAAAATTATTACTTATACACGTGTTTCCGGTTGCTAATTCTTCAATTTCAAGTGGATATGTAGGATCTTCTTGTAAATTTATTTTTCCTTTATGACAACAGGTAGAAAAATGTTTGTCTTGAGATAGTTCAAAAGTATAATGTTTTGCATTGCAAAAATTACATATAAGATCTAAGTTACCAACATTATTTTCTTGGATTAAGTTTCCATTAATTAAAGTATTTGCGATAGAAGCCTGTTTGAATATTGTATTAGTTTGTTTTTTTGACTTTTTGTATTCTAAAATTTTATGTTTGTTTTTTTTATAATGTGATCGACTTTTTGCTGCATTTACTTCTTTGACATTGTTCTTAACTTTATTGTTCAATATTTTTTTTTCATCATATTTTTTTTTCTTTTTTTCTAAAATTTTTTGTTTATTTTTGTAGTAATAACGTTTATTTTTAGCTAATTTACTATCTTTTTCATCATCAAAATTATCTGCATTTTTTATTTCTTCAAAGTGAGTTACACTATTTTTAAAATCGATTAGATTATTATCTGTTATTTCTGTTATACACTCAGCATTATTCACAGATAATTTTTGTTTTTTAGATGCAAACCAATTCATACTATTACTATCATGGCAATACTTTCTTTTATTTATTGAGCAATTGTTAAATGTATCTATAATCACTTCATCAGAATGTGGTTCATCAGTAAGATCTATTACATTGTTATTAGATTGATTTTTATACGAATTGATAAGAGATGTCTCTTGATTCATTCTTTCATTATGCCTCAATTGTTCAAGATTATTAAAATCTATATCTTGAAAATTTAAACTTTCTTCATGTATTTGTTTGTAATGTTTAAGTTGTCGATTACTAGGAATAACAGTAAAACTTATTTCTGTTGTTATATAATTATTTCTTTCTAATGGGAACATCATTAAAGTAGATGTTTCATAAATAGACAGTAAATGATCTCGCATTTTGCTAATATCGAATATTAATCCACAAGGACAATAATTATAAATGATTGCTACCGCAAAAGCAATCGCAAAAACACCGCAATCATAAGGATTTGTTTGATTTTGTACTTGTTCAAAAACAATTCTCAAATTACTATTATTAGGAAACATTCTATTAATAAATATTTTATAATCATCAGTTAATGTATTCATATTAAAACTATCATATACGTGAATTACAAAATTACTGTAATAAATACATATCCAATGGCCACTATCCATATTTCCCGTAAATAATATTTGAATACAATCATTATATAATGATACAGGTCTTATATTACACGGCCTTACAATATATATGGTTGGTTGCATAGAAAAATTCGTTTCATTATGTAATATTTCATTAAATTTGTAAATATGATCATCATTCAGCATGCTTTTTCGGCCTGAAAAATTATTTTTGCCACGAACTATAAGTGTTTGCCTTATATTATTGAACATTGTAATTGTATAAAGAAAAACAAAATACAAATAATTTATCAGAAAAATATACTGCGTAAATAATAAGAATTTAACTATAATTGACTGCAATAAAATATATAGATAGTTGTACTGAAAAATGCTTTATATTTAGTAAAATGTCATAAAAGTTTTAAACTAATAATCATTTCACAAAAAAAAATTTATTGCTCTCCCTAATTAAAAATACGAATAATACAAAAATTAAGTTCATATATTTATAATACGATTTTAACAAAAAGAATCTACATTTATTATGAAAATAATTTAGGATTTTTCGTAAGCAACTACAAAACTGGGTATATAATTATAAAACAAGCCACATTTAAATGTGCGTACAAAATTAAGTATTAAAGGAATATACTAAAAACTCACCACATAATTACTTTACACAAGATCAACCAATATATTTAAAAAAAATGATGAATTTAATATAATTAAAAAAAAACTATTGACTATATCATAAAACTATATATCAATATATCAATTTGTTTTAATAACATCTACAAATAACTAATATTATAAGTGATAATGTGTTGATTGTCTGCAAATAACACGAAGCTTTATTTTCGGAATTACTGTTTGTATGTATTTACTGAATAATATGTACTTTAATATAATAAATAAAATTAGAAAAGAAACAAAGAATATTTGAGATTAAAATAATCATAATAAGATGTATCATGCACATATATAAATGTGTTTCAATTACCTAAAACCATGAATAATAGTGATAAAAACAATACTCACATTCTATGAAAACACTATTAATAATTAACGAAATACATGACTACATACACATTTGTCATAAGTGTAAATATACTGCGTAAATAAAAAGAATTTAACTATAATTGAGTGCAATAAAATATATAGATAGTTGTACTGCAAAATGCTTTAGATTTAGTAAAATGTTATAAAAGTTTGACACTAATAATCATTTCTCAAAATAAACTTTATTGCTCTGCCTAATTAAAAATACGAATAATACAAAAATTAAGTTAAGATATTTATAATACGATTGTAACAAAAAGAATCTACATTTAATATGAAAATAATTTAAGATTTTTCATAAGCAGATACAAACTAGATATATAATTATAAAACAATTCACATTTGAATGCGCGTACAAAATTAAGTATTAAAGGAATATACTAAAAACTCACCACATAATTAATTCACATAAAATCAAATAAAACAACAATGATGAATTTAATATGATAAAAAAAAACTATTAACAATTTATCATAAAACTATATATCAATATATCAATTTGTTTTAATAACATCTACAGATAACTGATATTGTAAGTGACAATGTTCTGATTGTCTGCAAATAACACTGAGCTCTATTTTCCAGTTACCGTTTGTATATATTTACTATAGCTTATGGCTTTACTATTATAACGTACACATTTGATTTCAAAAATTTAAAACTTATTATTTAATTAAATCAAGAAATTTATTTTAATGATTAATACATTTTAATATACTTTAAACTAGTAAAAAAATATAACTAATCGTTGATATTTTCAGTTGCTGCCTTCATCATCCCGGCAATGAAATTTTTAAAATTATTCTGAATTCTTCCATCAGCTTTCTTTTTCTTTTGGAAGGCTGATCCCTTTTTATCTAAAAATGAAATAATGCTTTAATAAAAATATATATTATACATGTAATAATTATGCTTTCATGAATATAATAAACATGAAAAATCAACACTTTGCTTGGCACGAATCCTCACTCTTAATAACCACATGTATTAAATTTAAATATATCATAATTCGTACTTTAAATGCCTATTATTAGTTCTCTTTGTTTTATATATTATGAGACTAATCGCGATTTTTCATATTTAGCATATTAATGAATTATAGTATATAAATAATAATAATACTTACAGGTCTTGTGTAAATTATTATTAATATCAACTTCCATTTTTTCACTGTCAGTATTTGAATCGTTTGTTTTATTTGAATTATCTGAAAATAAATAAAACGATAAAGAACTCATTATACACATGAATAATTTTATTCACAAATATATAACCACTTTACCTGGAGGTGTATTTAATGGAGTTTCTGTATTAATGCCATCCATTTTAGCTGAAAATAAGATTATTTTTATAAAATGATACAGAAACACTTAAAAATTGGGAAATTTCAGATAATCTTCATAAAAAGTTAATAAAAATCTACAACATTAATTTCTATAATTAATAAACATAACACAAACAAACACTACGGAAAAGCAAAACAAATATCAAGTATTACACTATTCCGTACACAAATATACATATATGATAAAAACATAATTTTAAAATAATAATAATTAAACACTTATAATTATTTTGCGAAGTCATTTTAGCAAATAAGTTAACAATCTCACAAACAGAGCAATTCATGGACCTCACTAGACTGCTACGAATGATGTAGCTCTATTACGTAACTAAAGTATTTACATACGTACATTGAAGACTGGCAAAAGTAAATACTATATTAGATCAAAATATTCGCCTAGACAATGTATTTACTTAATATGGCGATGAGAGGGAGGAAGGGAGAGAGAGAGATAGAGAGAGAAAGAGAGAAAAGAGAGAGAGAGAGAGAGAGAGAGAGAGAGAGAGAGAGAGAGAGAGAGAGAGAGAGAGAGAGAGAGAGAGAGAGAGAGAGAGAGAGAGAGAGAGAGAGAGAGAGAGAGAGAGAGAGAGAGAGAGAGAATAACGGAGACTTTCAAGTATGAAAATAATATATACATGAGAATGTACGATCTTTGTAAGATGCTTGAATTCTTTTATTGAAATGTTTAGGTAATAACTATGTGTATGTACGCAAATACAATCGGACATATGATTATTTCGACGATTAGAGCGCAGTTGATGAGAGTATAAAATTTTACGGGTTTAACATTTAACTATCTATACAAAACAATAACTTCCATAATTAACCGCGTTCAAAAATATATGATTAACATCAAATATAGAATAAACAAGATGCCTGCGCCGCAAGCAATAAAAATTTATTTAAGTTACAAACTTTAATTTTCAATATCTGTAATATTCGCAGATGAAATTAAAACTTTTCAATATAATTGCAACTGCTATATTACTTCGATTATTTTACAAAGTAAACTTAACACTTTTTTTATACAATAAGTAATATTTAAATGAGAATTTACGCACTTTTTAAGATGCTTTAATTTTTTTATTAAAATGTTTGTGTTCGAATGTGCGATGTGTAATGTGTAAAGACAAAGTTAATTTCGATTGAATTTAACAATCAAAATATAAAACATAACATTCGTCGTTTCGGATACTTAATTACTATGTGTATGTACGCAAATACAATCGAACGTATGATTATTTCGACGATTAGAGCGCAGCTTATGAGATTATAGATTTTCACGGGTTTAGCATTTATACACAACAATGAATTCCATAATTAACCGCGTGTGTATATATATATATATATATATATATATATATATATATATATATATATATATATATATATATATATATATATATATATATATATATATAAATATGAAATTCTGGAAGTTTGAGGATTATATTCAGCACCCGCTTGGAAGTTTGAGGGTTATGGGAAGTTTGAGGAGCCTCCTCAAACTTCCAATCTATATATTCAGCATCCGAGCGGAAGTTTGAGGGTTTTCTAGAGTCTATTTGTCTAGAGTCGGTAACCTGAGGGTTATTATTTCTTTAGCCACTCTGACCGACCGGGGTTGAGCTCCTCAAACTTACTAGCCTAATATATATATATATATATATATATATATATATATATATATATATATATATATATATATATATATATATATATATATATATATATATATATATATATATATATATATATATATATATATATATATATATATATATATATATATATATATATATATATATATATATATATATATATATATATATATATATATATATATATATATATATATATATATATATATATATATATATATATATATATATATATATATATAAAGAGCTTTAACCGTTATTTAAAACAGAAATAAGCGTTGCAGATATATATATATATATATATATATATATATATATATATATATATATATATATATATATATAAAAAAGTGTTAAGGTTACTTTGTGTATATATATATACAAAGTAACCTTAACACTTTTTTATATAATAAATATAAAATGGTAATGGTAATAATAATAAATAATTATTATTATGTTTCATATAATTTTAGAAATAAATTAACATACTATAAACTAAAATTTAATAATGTTCTACTATAGCATTATTTTAAATGCACAGAAGTAATTGACTGTTCTCAATTTTGGTTCTTAAGTTTATTGTTAGTCTTCATTTATAGAATCCATTAACCTATAATAAATCCAGTAATCTATATTAAAGTGTTTTATAAGTTTAATTGAAATAAAAATATATATTTACTTTTTTACATCGGGAATTTCCATATCATTGCAATTTAAAGTGCTGGAACTTAAGAACGAATAAGTTTTGTCATTCATAAAAATGTTTACCTTAACACCTTTAAATGCAACGATGTCATTCTGCTTAACTGGACAATTAACTGCTCTTTCATTCGAAAATACGACGATTGCCTGCAAATTTATAAAACTTGTAAAAAATCATAAATTACAAAATTTTGTATATTTTGTTATACGATTACTGTAAGTTCATCATTATTAGAGCTAACAATATCACGTTTTTGTAAAAAATTTCCATTTTTCATAGTGATATTTTCAATCTCACTCACAGTTTTTACAATGCCGACGATGTCTGCAAAAAATATAATCATATATTTAGAGTAGCAAAAATTTGAAAATAATATAATGCACTTACCAATAATGTCATTTTTTGACATTGATTTGAATCGGCAAATTTAATGAAATTATATTTATATTTAAATAATTCTATATCTTCTTCACAATGTTTTATAAAAGAATCAATTTTCAATCTCATTTCATAATTATTAGTTGTAAAATTGTACTTTTTATTAGCTAATGTGATTGAAACATTTTTACATATATAAATTTGCCCAATCTATGATTACAATTATAATTAATATTATATAAAGATTAAAAACATTGTTATTAGTAATTATTAGAATTAATTACCTGAAATTTCTCGTAAAATAAATCAATGAGATTGTCTTCAAATACTGAACAACGCATCTCTCCGCTATTATCCAACATATCGATTGTAAAGTACCGTCCGTTGTTATAATTAATTATGTTACTTTTATTAATAACTCTAAATTTAAAAGTTAAACTAAAAACAAAAAAAAACAGAGAAATTATGTAAATTACATACTGGGAATAGATATTTAATTACATGTAAATATTTTGTAATACCTATTTACGGATTCTTCAATTTCAGAAAAAGTAATGATATTTTCATTATCAATTTTTTTTTTATTTTCTGAGTTTTCGTTATTATGATTTTTCCTTTTATGACTCATTATAATTTAAACAACAACTGTTTGTATGTATGGGTGTTAGTGTGTGTGTGTATGTATGGGTGTTAATGGGTTTTTTGATATGTTTTGATGTGTATGTATGTGTATTAGCGTGAGTGTGTGGGTCGAATTATAATTTAAAGAATGTCATCCAAATTAATGTTGTTCAACAACATATCAAACTCGTTGGCAACTAAACGGAAAAATTTGTAATTTTAATGAAAACATATTTATATTAACTTACAATTAAATCAAAAGTCTTACTATTTTTGAAATGCCAAATATTTGATTTTGCAGATACATGAAATTGTTCATCAAATGAATATATTAAATCCTTTATTTTTAGAAAGAAAATAATAAAAAAATTACATTCGTTTTATTACTTATTTACTTTATAAAAATTACGTATTTAATTTAATGTGTATTGAAAATTAATTCTTATAAATTTTTAATTCTTTTTTTAACATTAATTTGTAACTCATAATAATTACTTTACATTGATAAAAAGTTAATAAATACAACGATATTTAATTTACTTACGTCGACAGTAATTAAGCTTCTCGCGAAGAAATCTTTTCGAAATTAAAGATTTCTTTATTATTTTTCCGCCTCTAACACCACGAAGTTTATTCACGCCTAAAATTAATAATTCTCATGAATTTAAAATTAAAAACTTTTATTGTATTTTACATTTTTTTATAAATTTGGACATCACTATACTTAGTACATAAAACACTTTACTAAAACACTTATATAATGTTAACTTAAAATTTTCTCATATAAGAAATTATACTGATGAATTCTCACCACACGCAGAAAGCATACTGTTATATACGACTGTAATAAGTAATAAAGAAATCTATTGATATATGCTTCTAATATGTTTACTAATAATACTATACTATGGAGGTAGAGAGGACATAGGACAGTATATTTACACTTTATGACAAATGTGTATCTAGTGATATATTTCGTTTATTATTGATGGTTATTGACTAACAATATTATTTATGGTTGTAGGAATACATTAACTGATGATTATAAAATATTTATAAA
Organism: Torymus aiolomorphi; assembly: GCA_036365515.1. Classification (NCBI taxonomy): domain Eukaryota; kingdom Metazoa; phylum Arthropoda; class Insecta; order Hymenoptera; family Torymidae; genus Torymus; species Torymus aiolomorphi. The sequence goes on along the minus strand of CM070874.1, from coordinate 222,960,458 downwards.
TAGAATGTTTCCAAATGAAAGTAATTTGCGTATTGTTTTTAAACAAGTTCAATATCAAACAAATCCTTATGATTGAGGTGTTTTTGCAATTGCTTTTCGGTAGCAAACATTTATAATTATTGTCCTTGTAAATTAATATTAAATATTAGTAAAATGCGAGATCATTTATCGTCTATTAATGAAACATCAACTTTAATGATGTTCGCATTAGAAATAAATAATTACAAAACAACAGAAATAAGTTTTACTGTTATTCCTAGTAATCGACAACTTATTCATTACAAACTAATACATGAATAATGTTTAAATTTTCAAATTATTGATTTTAATAATCATGAAAAATTAAAGCATAATGAAAGAATTGTTCAAGAAACATCCATTATCAATTTATATAAAAATCAATCTAATAACAAATTATAAGTAACGTTATAATGTACAATTCTTTAAATACATTGAAAACTAAAAACGATATGAAACAAATCATTTATACATATCGTTTGTTTTATAAAATTGACACAATATAATTTACATAATTTATTGCATTGACAAATAAATGCAATCAGAAAATTATCTTCGAAATTACACAATGTACTTGCAAATTAACCCTAAAATAACGATATTACATATGACTACATATATTAATTTAACGTGACATAAACCGAGCGAGCGTTAGCGAGTGAGGAGTTTTCGCTAGTATACATAAAGCCGTTTTCGAAAAATTTCGATATGAAAAGATGGCTAAAACAGTTTTAGCCTAAAATATCTCTCAAATTCATAAACGAATTCTTTTATTACCATAAAAACTAATATAATAAATAATATACAAACTCAACATCTCTACAAAATTTCAAAGAAATTAAAACAATTTTACTCTAGTTATTGTGCAATCGAGAGTCATTTTCAGAAATACCATAATGTTAAATATCAAATATTTTAAAAAGTAGCCTATAATCTTGATCAAATTTTACACAGATATTGCCTATCTGGCAAACAAAATAGCCTATAAATTATGAGCTTATACATGGAGTCGTCATTTAGAAATAACGATTATGAAAAAACGTAAACAAGTTTTCACCTCTAAATATCTTTACAAATCATGAGACAATTCTTTTACCTAAAGGACTTATACAATAAATATATAAACTCTACATTTTCACAAAAATTTTCAATATCAAATATTACAAAAAGTAATGGTACGATCTTCATGAAAATACGCACACATATTATCTATATCACATAGAAAATTGTCTATAAATTTGGAGCGAATACATCAAACCGTTTTCGAGAAATTACGAATTGAAAAAAAACTTAACCATTTTTAACCTTAAATATCTCTGAAATTTATGGACCAATCATTTTGCGCAAAGAATCCGACCGAGAGCTATTAGTGTAGGCGCCGACAATACATTTCGTGGCCAAATTTTGTCCCCGCCTGAACCAAAGTTTTCTAGGTGTAATTTGGCCTGCTGAAACCGAATTTCGAGGGTTCCCGACCGAAAAAGTGGGAGAAAAAAATTTATAAATAATTTAATTGTTTGAAAGGCCATATCTCCGAAGTGAAATATCGCAGCGAGCTGAAACTTGTTTCAAAACGTTTGTTTTTTTATTTAGAAACTTTTTTGTTCTTATACTTTCTTAGACCTTTTAAATCAAAACGTTATACAATAAAAAATTCTTCGCTATGGCGTAATATAAAATTACTCTTAGCGATAGCGATATGGGTGTCCACATAATCGTGTTACCACAGTACATGTCACATCAAATCAAAATTTTGTCCTAAATGTACTATTCGTCCTAAAAATATACATGTATTACGCGGTGATAAAAATTTTATCGTATATCGTTGAAGATCAACCCTTCTGGCCGAACACCACTTTCGCTCCCGGCTCCGAAACACGAATGTGATATTTTCGGTAAATTCAATGCAATTCAAGGATTACGGAAATTCACACGCAAAATTCAAGTATTACGGAACAATCTGAAATCTTGCGCCCCAGTTTCGGAACACGCCCACTGTGACTGGGTTCTGGGTCTTGAAAAATTATATCGTCTATGCGATGACATAATTTCAAAAAATAGTGAATCTACATAAGAGTGAATGTACATAAGCGCCGCGCTGTGCTGTGCTGTGCTGCGCTGCTCTGCGCCTTCGCTGCGCCGTGCTGTGGCTGCGCTTCGCGGTGCTAGCCAACCTCGCAGTTCGCAACGCTGATTGGTTCATAATTAAATGTCAACCAATTACAGCAGCGATCCAAAAGAACAGTCAGCGAGGCGCAGCGCGGCCAAGCAAGGACGCTCTCTAAAGTTGAATTAGTGAAAATTGCTCCACCATTTCAATTAGTACAAAAAACTTCTAATTTATTAGTGAATATTCACTATTTCATTTAGTAGTTTATTAAAACTACTATTTTGATTAGTAGTTTTTACTAATTTAATTAGGAGTTTTTAAAAAACCACTAATGAAATAGTCAATATTCATTAATAAATTAGTAGTTTTTTCTACTAATTGAAATGGTGGAGCAATTTTCACTAATTCAAATTTAGAGAGTGCACTCAGCTATATTTGCCTAGTAATGAAATAGTATAACGTTATTACATGAAATCCAATCTTGATCCGTTTCGTTATTTTGTTTTATTAGAGTTAATGTTACGCGGAACGCGCGCACTCGCGGCTATGAAACTACGCGTGTGATTGGCAAGTCCGATGGTAGGCGCGCGCTACCATTGCACGTCGACCGTTAGAGTTGTTCTACATGGTATACCTGACACCGCCACGACACCGTTTCACTTTTTAGATAGCAATTATTAAAAAAAATCAGTTTAAACACAAAAATAATTCAATTTCGTCATTTCTTACGTTGCCAGAAACTAGATCGTACGCTCGTATCCTTTGAAAACTATATTCAAAGAACATCACCATTGCAATATCTACGAGCAAACGAATGTGACAAACAACTGACGGTATACGGATGAAGAGCAGAACGGCATAGAGCACCTGTAGTTAATGATATCTGCAAGCAGCTGTAGTTGATATGTAGTTATTGATACAAAAAGTAAAAACGGAAAAACGATTAGATAAAATGTACACTCTCTAATGTATATGTCACGCCTATTACAGGCTTTGTTTAAATAAAAGAATCTAGTCTTTAACAGAATGTATATAGTTACAATTTGTCTTCTGCGTCTGAAACAATTTACAATTACACAGGTTTTACCGCTAATTTCCATTAGAAATAAAGTATTTCAAAATTGAAAACAAAAATATACACGTCTGATTAATTTGTATAACGCGGACCATTGTTAAATTTTAAACATCATTCGACCATCGGAACACGAAAATACCAGAAGGTTTCGCGCTTGACAGCGATAATAAATTGATTTATAAGTGGAAAAATGAAATTTATAAAAAAAATTTGTGTGCGGAATAAACAATATATTTGTGAAATTTTATTAAGAAATATTATCTATTAATTATACAAAATATCACAGTAAAATAATTTGGGGGTAATATTAATTATGAAAAGGGTTTTTATATATCGTGAATTGAATGTGTATTGGTTGCGTTCCAAGTAGGTAGGTTATTTTTTATTATTTATATCTTAACATAAATACTTTTGTGTTGACACATTATTAATTGCATCTAATAAATGATTCAAAGAAGCGATTAAGTCAATTTTACTTCCAAAATCGCTAGACATACAAAGCTCAATTTTTTCATTTATTAATTTTACTAAAAATATTTTAACCTCAAATATCTGAAATTTATGGACCAATCATTTTGCCCCAAGAAATCGACATAAAAATCTAAAAAATACACATCTACAAGAAATTTTGAAGCGAAAAAGTTAATTTTATTCCAGCAATCGTTACACATACTGTTAGAAATACGGGCCTGGCTCAACTGTTTCGTACGCTGCTTAGCGCTCTTCCATTTACCCCTCCTCTAGTCTTCTTTTGTTCTAAGCGAGCGGCGCCTGCCGCCGGCCAGCGACAGTCAGTGCTCTGATAGAGATGTTACTGATAGCACCTGTGTTATTCTAAATCCTTTTATACTTTTAGTATCTTTTGTAAGAGCGACAGTTCAACGGCCGTGTTAATAAATATTCTTTATTAAATAAAGCGTGTGTGTTTCATATCTTCATTCACTCCTTCTTCCAAGCATAACTCTAATAGGTTATGGGCCCAGGAGGAGAGGAAGAGATGGATGCACGCGAGCTGGAGACGAAGGTAATGGCGACGGACGAGAGGTTGCAACAGACGAGGAGGCGACAGATATAGAGGCGACTGGTCAGACTGACAATGGTAAGTGAGAGCTTTGCTGGCTGAGAGACAGTGCGCGACGGTTATAAGAAAATTTTAAGTCGACGGGAATTAAAAGCGAGCCGTACCGATAATCTAAATTCGTATGCGTCACATATATCGTGCGGCTGCGCGAATTGCGAGTGTTGTGGTTAAGGCGAGTGATCCTTAGATTTCCGCGTAAAGCGAGGGGCGGACGCGACCCCTGTCGTGGCGTGCGGACCCTGCAACGGGTCTTGATGCGCACATGTGCTGCCGGTGAATCGGCATGGAGGTCGCGATGCGCCGATAGTTTCTTAGGCGACAGAGAGAGAGAGAGAGACTGAAAGAGTGCGCGTGCCTTGGGTGAGCGTAATGGCGGCGCGTCGTATACGTATGTGCTAGCGTGCGCGCGCGCGAGAGAGAGAGAGAGAGAGAGAGAGAGAGAGAGAGAGAGAGAGAGACTGAAGGAGCGCGTGTGCCTCGAGCGGGCATAATGGCAGCGCGTGGGGGAGTGTGCCTGTGAGACGGAGACAGAGCGCGAGCCTGTCAGCGGCACTTCGTGTACCATGTGCGCGCGCTGGGAGGGAGTGCGGCATCGGCCCGTCTTCCGCATCAAGGCGCGCGAAGCAGACATCGACTGAGCTCCCGTATGCGACCGTGAGAGAGGAGGAGAAGTCAAAGGCGCCCTGCACAGCCACAGAATAAGCGAGTGGAAGAGGTAGCGCAAGTCGACCGATTTCGGGTAATGCACGCAATGACTTTACGTGAGCGGGGAAATTAAGTATGGCCATACGACGGAAAATTAAGCGAACAGTGAAATAATAATAAATGCGCAGCGGTCGATTGTGTTTCGTAGATAGAATTTTATGATTAATTAAATATGCATATAAATATGAATTCGAATTAAATATTTTGTATACAGATAAAATAAATCTCGAGTAATCCTTGCGAAGGCAAGAGGAATAAAAACTTAGTACGTCTAAAAGGAAATACTTGTGATAGAAACTGAAATATAATATTCTTTATTGTAGAATTATCGAATATTATAAACGAGTGAAATTGCGTCTGTACTCGATTAATTTCAGAGTTTTGATCTTATTCTAAATCTTGTATAAACTCGTAGTGCTTGCGTTCGGCACGGTTTGTTTATTCAAAGATATTATCACACATAGTATTCGCAGTCGATTGATCTCAGAACTCTGCTGTTACTTTAAAATCTTGTATAAACTCGCAGTGCTTGGTAGGGTTTGTTTATTAAACGATTTTGTAACAACAATGACGTTGGGCGAACAGCACGTCTTCAAAGATGCAATCAAAAAGGCAGAGTTAGAGGACCGATCGCTGCTAATTCCGTGTTGCCACAAAGGCAGGAATGCCTCTCAAAATAGCGAGTAAAATGAGACGGAGAAAAGCGAGTGAAATGAGACGGAGAAAAGCAAGTGAAAATGTTGCGAACAGGTCGAGTTCGGTACCGGAGACGAGTGAGTCGAGAAAGAACGACAGAGAAAAGAGACAGATAACGACAGTGATGAGCGACAGAGCGAAGGCGACGGTGTTTCTACGACGAGTGTAAACGATGAAATTTTGAGAGGTAAACCAAGTATATCAAACGTATGAAAATTAAATCCAATTGTTACATATAGAAAAAATTATTTGTTAATAAAAACATGATATCAAATTTTAATTCTACAAAAGAAAATCTAGCTAGTGAAAACATTAATGATAATTGTATTTTAATAATACAAGAACAACTCCGAATCATTTTGACGCAAATGATAGAGTTTAATCGGAAAAATGAGCGAACTGGCGAGTGACGATAAAGCGAGGGATGAGCGACTGTATCGGAGGAGAAAGCGTGTAAGGGCGACTGAAATACAGGCCGGAAAGTCTAATAATAATCCAACAAACGGTGATGAAATTTTGAAGGATAAGATCGTTCTTATTTGAATAAAATCGATAACAAGTTAAATGAAATGGCGACTGATTTACCTTGAAATCCCGATCTTTTTAAAATCCTATATAAACTCGTAGTATTTGTGTTCGATACGATTTGTTTATTAAAAGATTTTAATTGCAGACATGGCATATAAGATGCTGGATGAAACGTGTATCTTAATAGATGCTTTTCATCAGGCAAAAGTAGACGGGTGACCGATGATAATACTTTATTGATGGAAAGGTATGGGAAGTATCTCTTGAAGTAATGACGGAATAGAGACGGAGGAAGGCGACAGAGACTATACCGCAATAGGCGTGACAAAGGGCGAGTGGTAGCAGTGGCTGGTGTGAGAGTGAGTAAAAGCGACAGAGTCAAAGAGAGACAGAAACATGTTATATGGTAAGGATTATTTAAACGTATGTTAATACGGTACAAAATAAATTGAGAAAGTCCACATATATTTGATAATTCGAGTGAACATTAATATGAATCAAATCAAATATAAATAAAACATTGCATATAAGAGACGGAAAATCAAAATTGAATTTTGAATAAGACTGAATGTTATTGTGTGATAGAAATATATATGAATGATATTTTCAGAATTCTCTTAGATCTGATTTACAAATGAACGTCCTGTTGTATATGACTAAATCGATTGTAAAAGCGAGTGTTAAACTAAATAGAACTATTTCGATGTGTTCGATGAACGTAAGTTTAGAATTCGAGACCACTGTAACATTAAAGTGACAGAGCATAGACAGTTTTATAACATGCAGTACAAGAACCGTTGAAAGAAATGGCGACAGTTTTCGTTGACGGTGTTGAGGACATCGTAATAATTTATAATAATTTGGCTGAAGTTGTCTTTCAGATCGAGAAAAGAAATGGTTTTTATTTATACTGCTATAAACGTGGCGTTGCAGGTTTTAAGTATTCACTGTAAATCTGAAAGCATGATATTAAAACAATTGTCATATATCATGATATTCTAGAATTCGTATCGTGATGAATTTGGCGACTGTATATCGACGGTTGAGAGGAAGAACGACGTATTTGGCGCGAGGATGAAAAACGACGTATCTCGGCGCTCGGTTGAAGAACGACGTATCTCGCCGCTATACTGGCCGTGCATTGGCCGTAAGAGATCATCCGCGCGCCGAGATACGTCGTTCTTCAACCGAGCGCCGAGATACGTCGTTCTTCATTTTCGCGGCGAGATACGTCGTTCTTCATCCGCGCGCCGAGATACGTCGTTCTTCATCCGCGCGCCGAGATACGTCGTTCTTCACCCGAGCGCCGAGATACGTCGTTCTGGATGAGATACGTTCTCCTTCCTCTCAGCCGTCGATATACGAGCTTAGGATATTCGAAAAGAGTTCTATGCTTCATGAAATAATAAGCGATCTGGCGACTATGTCGTGAATCACAACGGAAGTAAAAGACTGGAATCTGATTAACATGCTGATGGAAAATTTGCGCGACTGGAAGGTTGAGAAAAAGGCGGCGTGAAAACTGGAAAAGTCAGCACGTAAAATAAAGCGAGTGATCGATAATCAGCAAACTTAGAAGACGACAGTATATTACTGAATATGAACGAACGAAACGTACAAGCATACAATGCTGGACTTGTTTTCACTTCAACCGCATAGAACAATGTTATCTAATCCAGATTTATGACAGATACTGAAGCGACAGAACATTTCGAATAATTCGAGTGTAATTTTTAAATGGACTGAGTATGTAACAAGATGAAAATAAATGTACATATAAAAGCGACAGTATAAACTTAAGATCGGAGGGAGTCGGCTCAGTTGAAGTATTAGCGAACGATAATAAAATACTAAAAATTGATATTTATGATCCGATATCAAAAGAAAGTTTTATATCAGCCATTTACCAGTAACCCTACTGGATAATAGAATTTGAAATAAATAAAGTGACTGTTATTTCCAATGCAGACAGAAATAGGGCTGTAGCTTATATAACTACGAGAAACATGACTAAACGTGAAGCGACGGAGACAGTAGAAGCGTGTGTAAACGAAAGTGAGACTGAAGACAGAGACTGTGAAACTGATACTGTGATCTGTTCAGACTTCGATAATACCATATGCGATCGAAAAATAAGCGACGTGAATGAAGCGAGAGAGAATGAAAATCCAACATGCGACATAGAGTTGGAAGAGAAGTTGAACAAGTCACAGGTAAATAATCAGGCCATGTTATGGCGTGTTCGTTTGGGTCATGCGTCCGTCAGTTATTTGAAAGAACTAAAAAAAAAAGAAAATGCCAGAGATTAAAGAACTTAAAAAGGTCGTTTCGATAACTTTATACAAAAGTGTGAAATATGTATGATTTCCAAAATTGTAACATTGCCGTTCAAAACAACGAGGCAGCGAGCGACAGAGCCTATGCAGATTATACATGCAGATGTCATGGGCATGATAAGTCTTGCTTCGTATCAGAAGGGATACAAGTACGAGGGGTGTTCAAAAAGTAAGTTTCCCTGCTCCGGGAAAAAAGCAAAACACAATTTTTAGGTTAAAGTAACATATGTATTTATTGTTTGACTTATAAACTATTTTTCTACATAGTCCCCTTGGACTTGAATACATTTTTTATATCTGTTCTCAAGCTTTGACAAACCTTGTTTATAAAAATACGTGCCCTGTTTTTTAAAGAATAATTTAACGATGTCTTTCACTTCATCATTTGAATTGAAGTGATGGCCACCCAAATTTTCCTTTAATTTAGGAAAAAGAAAAAAGTCACTTGGTGCGAGATCTGGAGAGTAGGGTGGGTGATGAAAAATTTCCCATTTGAATTTTTCCAGTAAGGTTTGTGTTTTTTTTGCTGAATGAGGCCGCGTATTGTCGTGAAAAAGCAACACTTTTCTCGATAATTTTCCAGGACGCTTTCGTTTAACGGCACTTTTAAGTTTATTTAGCACTTCACAGTAACGATCTGCATTTATCGTGGTACCGGATTCAAGAAAATCAATCAACAGAACACCTTCGTTATTAAGCCATTAAGCCCTTTTGCAGTTAAAAAGCGAATAACTGCACGCAACTCACAGGTGGACACGTTTTTCACAGGTAGCTCCATGGTTTCCGAGCCGGTACTGATGAAAAAAATTTTTTCGGCAGCTAAGACCGGTTCCGCTCTTATCGGTATATCCTAAACTAAAACTATGTTCGGTCTCAACTCGCTAGATGGCGCTGGGGCAAAACGGCAGACTAGGGAAACTTACTTCTTGAACACCCCTCGTACATTTCTGTATTTATAGATGATTTCTCGCATTTGGCTATGGCTTACGCGATGCAAACTAAAGATGAGACTGATCATTGTTTAGAATCTTTTGTAAAGAGTGCTTGAAATCTGTTAGGCAAAGATGCGAAGGTTTGTAACTTGCGAAGCGATCAGGGGACTGAATTTACGGGTGGTTATACGACTGAGGTTTTGGAAGCGACTGAATGCTGAACTACAGTTGACATGTCCTGATACGCCTCAACACAATGGTGTAGCTGAAAGGTTCAACCAGACGATCCAGAGGTAAGTGCGAGCGCTGATGTACGATTCTGGACTTCCCGAGAACATGTGGGATCTGGCTTTGAACACAGCGGTGTATGCGTATAATAGAACACCAAATAAATCGCATAATATGATTTCACTTATTCAAGTATTCAATCCAAATCACAGAGTGGACATTACACAGTTAAAACGTTTCGGGTGTTTGGCTTAGATGAAGGTACAACGTAAAACAGGGCCGAAATTCAGTTTCATAGGAAGGAGAGTTATACTGGTGGGATATAAAGAGACTGGATATTTATTTCTCAAACCAGAGGAAGGCAAGTTTTACGAAAGCTGTGATGTTAACTTCAACGAAAAACTAGTATTTGGTCATAAATATAAAAAGACGAACATAAGCGACTGGGGCACTGATGGTTTTGGAATCAATCCAGATACTTGGTTTGTTGAGTTTAACTCTGAAGCGACGGAGAAAACTGAATCTGAGGGAGCGACAGTGAAAAGAGGACGTGGTCGTCCGCTGAAAGCGAAAGCTATTTCAACTCAAAAGACAGTCAACTAGAACGACGGTACATGCTATGTTGGCTGCTGTAAATAGAGATCTATTTAGTTACCAAAAGGCAATGAAAGCGACTGATAAATGGGAATGGATTGAAGCCATTAATAATGAGCTTGAGTCTATGAATATAAATTGAGTGTGGAAACTGGTGGACAGAAAAACAGCACCTAGCGACGGAAAGCGACAGAACGTAATTGACTCAAGGTGGGTACAGAAGATAAAGATCGAACCAGATGGTAATATCTGATATAAAGCTCCTCTGGTCATCCGGGGATTTAAAAATGAATACGATTTATAGGAGACGTATGCCCCTGTTTCTCGACTGCCCTTAATTCAAATGACACTTGCGATAGCAAATATGTTCGATCTTGAACTCTGCAAATGGACGTGATGACAGCATTTTTGAATGGCCGTCTGAATGTTCCAGTATTCATGGAAATTCCGGAAGGAATAACATGTTCGACCGAGATTAAGCGACAGAAAGTGTGTAAGCTTGAAAAGGCTGTATACGGATTGAAAGTGAGTCCGAAGTGCTGGAACCAGAGGTTCACTGAAACTGTGAAAATATTTTGGTTGAAACCGGACTTTTACGAACTATGTTTGTTTACTTGGCATGACGGAAACAAATTTCTGATTTTAGTCTTGTATGTCGACAATATACTTTTGGCGTGTAACGACAGTGAAAAATTAAAGGAAATAAAAACCAGTCTTAAAAGAAATTTCGAAATGACAGATATAGGTGAGCCAAAGTCTTTTCATAGTTTAGAGATTCAGAGAGACAGATAATCTCGAACGTTAAAAATCCATCAGGAAAATTACATCATCAAAATGTTGATTAAATTTGGCTATCAGGATGTGCATCCACAGCGAACGCCTATGATTACAAATCAAGTTGCGAACAGACAGCAAAAAGAGCGAGATAAAAAAAAATATAAGCGAACTTATAATGACTGAAAATAACGATAACAGACCCTATCGTGAAGTGATAGGTACTCTCCTGTATCTGGCAAATGCATGTAGACCTGACATAGCTTACACGGTGAACGTGTTAGCAGACATCAAGTTAAACTGACAGATAGCGACTGGCAGGGAGTAGAGCGAGTGCTTACGTACTTAAAGGGAACTGCAACAATGGGTTTAAATTATCTTGGCAAAAGCGACTGTTTTGAAGGCTATTCTGATGCGAGTTTCGGCGACCATAAAAACTCGTTGACGACAAGCGGCTATATAATTAAACTCTTTGGAGATACCATAGCTTGGAGAACACGCAAATAACACTATGTGAAACTATCTACTTGTCAGGCGCAGTATGTATCAATGAGCGACCGTAGCCAAGAGCTGGTATCAATAAACAATTCTCTAGTGAACGTGTTGTCCGAAAAATTCATACCGATGATTTTATGGTGCGATAATCGATCGGCTGAAACGAACGTGAAAACAGGCGACGGTATTAAATTGCGACATATGACTGATATTAAAGAGAATTACGTGAGCGAGTGTGTTGAGCGACTGTTGATATACGTGATGTGGATAGCATCTAAGGAACAGGAGACAGATATGATGACTGAGTCTCTGTCCTTTGAATTGCATAAGAAATTAGTTAAACTAATTTCGAACTTGTAATTATGATCTGTTATTAATATTTGTTTTGTTTGTATTGCAGAAAGCAAATGAAAAGAAACGGAGCCGAGGATGGTGAGGGAGCGAAAAACTCGACCAAAAAGGCAATTGGTCTCACTACACAGCTTGAGAAGCCAGGGAGGGAGTGTCAGAAATACGGGCCTGGCTCAACTGTTTCGTCCGCTGCTTAGCGCTCTCCCCTTTACCCCTCCTCTAGTCTTCTTTTGTTCTAAGCGAGCGGCGCCTGCCGCCGGCCAGCGACAGTCAGTGCTCTGATAGAGCTGTTACTGATAGCACCTGTGTTATTCTAAATACTTTTATACTTTTAGTGTCTTTTGTAAGAGCGACAGTTCAACGACCATGTTAATAAATATTCTTTATTAAATAAAGCGTGTGTGTTTTATATCTTCATTCACTCCTTCTTCCAAGCATAACTCTAATACATACAAAACTCATTTTTTTTTATTTTTTCATTTTTCAATGCTTACGTTTTTTTTTATAATAACAGAACACCCTACAAAAAAACATTTTTTTTTTTAGGACATATAGCTATTTTAATTCTATTTCCAATGCCATTCATTCCCTTCAAATACATAGAGCTATTCTCGAGAAATTGCGATTTGAAAAAAGGTTAAAAATATTTTAACCTCAAATATCTCTTAAATCTATGGACCAATCATTTTGCCCAAATAACTCGACCGAAAACTATACAAAATCCACCTCAACGAGGAATTTTGAAGCGATTAAGTCAATTTTTACTCCCGCAATGGTTAGACATACCAAACTCATTTTTTTCATTTTTCTATGTTTACGTTTTTATTAATAACAAAAGAATCGTGATATCTAGAAAAATAATTTTTTTTAGAAAATATAGGTATTTAAATTCTCTTTCGAATGCCACCCATCCGATTCAGATATATAGAGCCGTTTTCGAGAAATTTCGATTTGAAAAAAAGGTTAAAAAAATTTTAACCTTTCAGGCGTTTTTCAGTAGGACTGCGCATGTGTGCATTGCACCATATACTACTGATATACAGCGTTCTTTTCATATGCTGCAACAATTCCTGCTTGATTGGGGGCAAGCTCGATGGATCGTATCCTACTATTTTTTTTTATTACTTCTTCATTTTCATTTTTGGATCTATACCCTTTCTCAAATAATTCATACCGTCCCTTATTGATGTCATTTTTGGTCTTTAATGCATATATCTTGCACACATACTCTTCAATAGTTCGAGAAACCTCACAGGTTGTTGACAATTCGGTATGTCCATTTAGTAGAAGTTTTACAAAATCTTCTTGAACTTCTTCATTTTTTTTTCAAAATATTGAATGGCCTCTTTTTTCCTTTGCGGTAGAAAGCAGGATTGTAATCATTCCCCGTAAAAATATGGCTTATAGCAAGTGAACAAGCCAACTTCTACCCAAGCTCGGCATAAATTGCATTTATGTTCAGATACAGTTTTTTTTACTTGTACTTAAATTTATTACCACTTCAACTTCATCTTTCAGATATTTAAAATTTGCCAGCATTATCACAGGTATATCTGAATCCGTACAATGTACCTGCACGCGATAATTCGTGTTAAACTGACAAATATGGTACACAATTTTAGTGTCAGCTTCCTCATGGTAACAAGAGAGATTATGGTCGATCACTCTTTTTATTTTATTTTCAGATAATACCTGGTAAACGTAGCATTGATCATAATTTAGTTTAACAGTCTTTCCTGTTATTAAGGTGACAAACTGATCTCTTGTTCAATCTTCAATTCAAAATTCAACAAATTTTTCTTTGAAATTGGAACTTCTTAATAGTTTGCAAAACTCTCCGGGACGCTTACTTTCTTTTTGGATATCATATTGTGTGTCGTTCTCTTCACCTCTCAGATCGTGCTCGAAATCCTGTATACTCGGTTTCTTGTACTTGTCGAATATAATGTGTACTTCTTTCCGATTATATGTAAGTATTTGGAGTATATGTTTCGAAATTTTACCATAACGATCTGGCAGGTTCTTCAACGTATGCAATAAATAAAATCCATCAACTAAGTGAATATGTCCTTCCAGAGGATCTACGAATTCAACTTAATGTTCCAGTAATTCGTTGATTATCACTGATTTTGGGGTCTTGCAAATAGTTCATCGGCATGAGTAAAAGAAAATGAAATAGGAGCCAGAGGATAACTCAGTGCTTTTTCGATGTCTATTTTATTTTCAAGCGATGCATACAATAGACTACCAAAAACATCTCTGGATCTTTATTTCCTTGATTTTTCCATTAATTTTCACTTTTTGTTTATTATTATACTCAAAGTTCATTATTTCATTTTTTTTATGGGTTTATCGAACCTATCTGATGCTGCTATACTTTCAGCAATAAAGGTGGTCCGTTCTTTTTCGCCCTTTATTTCTACCGATGACAAAAATTCGTAGATTTCATTGTCTACAGATTGACCTTGTGATAGGTTATAAAGATGGTCTTGAGATAACTCTGATCCAAAAGGATTGGTTTACTGGTTTATTAACTGCAACAATAATTCCAAATTTTTAGCAGATTTTTTATTGACGAGTTTTTTAAATCCTTTGTAATATCATCTACTGACTTCATATCACAAAACTCCATCATTTTTTATATAAAACTCGTACGCAGTGAACGAGTAATTGCTCATTTTTTCTGGCGGAGAACGAATTTATAATATTAATGATCCTGGAAGCTGTAGAAGCAGCATCGGCATTGATTGTTTGCTCAAGCGTTAAATCCACGGGGATTCTTGAAAAAGATTTCCACGTTCTTCGAATGCCCAAGAAACTCCTTCTGCAATCGTCGAGCAATCCGGGATGGGTACTTTCGATGTTCATTAATTTATCATGATACACCGACATATACCGTGCATAATTTTGGTGATTCATTCAAAAAAATATATTTGTAATTTTTGGCAATATGTGCATAAACAAATCAAAATCACCCGTACGGATACTGTAATCTAATGTTAAATAATACTCCACTAATTTGGTATACATTAGATTAATTTGAGGTGTTTTGAGATGTAATCCTTCTAAAGTTTGAATCTTATATTCTTCATATTTCTCAAATAATTTTCTAAAGTTTTCATTCATTATGTGTGGATGATCATTTCGTTGTTCATTAAGGGGGCTAGACACCTTTTTTCTCTGAAATAAGAAGTCACATTTTAATACATAAATGTAAACTAATTATTTCATACTTTTTACATATAAAAGTGGGTATATTTACCTTACCTTAAAACTTTCTCCGATGGGCCTTTTATATGGTCCAGAACCATAGTCATCGATGAAACAAGTTTTTTCAGTATCCGTAAGCTTTGAAATTTTCCTGTGGATGGATTGACTCCAGATTTGAACTAAATTACTCCTGAGTAGTATAATTCTCATATGAGTGTAGGGATTTTTGATCTAATGAGAAAAAAAAATTGTGCTGTTTTTCAAGAGATTTTTTTTAATTTTTTAAAATTTTTTATATTTTTTCATAATTTTTCTGATGTAAAAATTTTTTCCGACATTTAATCCTAAATCCCTACACTCATATGAGAATTATACTATTCAGGAGAAATTTAGTTCAAATCTGGAGTCAATCCATCCACAGGAAAATTTCAAAGCTTACGGATAGTGAAAAAACTTGTTTCATCGATGACTATGGTTCTGGACCATATAAAAGGCCCATCGGAGAAAGTTTTAAGGTAAGGTAAATATACCCACTTTTATATGTAAAAAGTATGAAATCATTAGTTTACATTTATGTATTAAAATGTGACTTCTTATTTCAGAGAAAAAAGGTGTCTAGCCCCCTTAAATAATTGTAAATATTGTTTTATATCTTCCAAATGCTGCTCTTGTGATTGTAAAAATATTTGAAAATGCAAAATTTGGAGAGCAAGAGAGAGTAAAGGGTGAATTTTTTACATCTATTAAAGTGTTTTCCAGTTAAAAATGAACTAAGAGAACCACTGGCTAAAATTTTGCTATCTACAAGAATATTGGTTAATCCAGACCCACTTATAAATTTACCGATAGCTTTGAAGAATGACAACATTATATGAAAAGGTCTAAAGTTAATAAAAAGTTTTTCAAATTCAGGCTCTGCACTCTGTATTCGTAACGCAATTTTGGCCATGGCTGAATCGTACTGTTATATGTTCATCTACCACCATCAAACATAAGAACGGAAGCGTTGCTAAGCGACAAGTTTGTTGTTGTTCTCGACTCGAGTTAGTTTTCAGTTTCATTAATTGACTCGAGAGTTCGTTATCAAATAAGATTTCTAATTGTGTCTGTGATCTTAAATAAAGTTATATGTTATTCTTTTTTAATGATGGTTATTGTTGATTATTGTATGCGTGTGTGAGTGTAACATTTTGGGAGCTCATCCGAAGTTTTTGAAGACACAATGGACGGATTTGAGAAATCAGCAAGAACAACGCGTATACCGCCACATGTACCCTTACAAACGAGGACCAGAGCCGCTGCTGCCGAGGCTGCTGCTGCCGCCGAAGCTGCTGCTACCGCCGAGGCTGCTGCCGCCGCCGAAGCCGCTGTTACTACCGAGATTACTACTGCCGGAACTTCTGCAGTCAATACCACCGACACAGATACAATTATTACTACTGAAAATTTAAGTCAACATCGAAGAGATACACGTAACCCTATAATTTCTGATCCGATTCTCGTCGATTTAAGTTCGCCTGGTGACTCGACACGCCGATGACTCATGCACACCTGATGACCGATGATTTATCGACGGTGGCTGATGTCTCACCGACCATCGGTGTACTTCAACCTACTCTTCTTCTTGAAACACTCTTGGAACTTAATGAGGCTAGGACTCAAATTGATGTTTACCATCAACGACTCGAAAAGTTGGAAGCTGATTTTGAGGCTGAACATCATCGACGTGAACAGCTTGAAGCGAACTACAACATCACAGCATCCAGGAGAAACACCTCGCGACGGAGTTACGGATACGTGATGCTGAAATAATCGAGCGTCAACGTACCATCGATGACCTGCGGGCAGAGCGACTCTCTCTCCAAGAACAACTTGCTCAGTTTCGAAAAATTAAACCAGATGAGTACAACCCAACATTCTAACACACAAACAACAACAACAACAAATATGGTTTACACGAGTAACAGAAATACACAACCAATTAAGTTAGGTGATAGTTCATGTAGAAACACAGAATCACTTATTGAAAATTCAGTCACACCAGTCGATTTAGGGTTAGGTTATAATCTAAAACCTGATATCTATGATGATACGACTCCTCTCTCTGAGTATTTGAATCAATTCAATTTAATTGCAAGGTCTAACAATTGAAATGATGAAAAAAAGATGATAGCTTTAGCTGCTTCTTTGCGTAATAAGGCAAAAAGCGTTTTGACTAGCTTCAAGGATACTGAGACTTCGGATTTGAAGACCTTGTTAGAAAAATTAGAAGCGCGTTTCGGTGAACATTTAGGATCAAGTAGTTACTCTTTATTTCAAAATAGGCGACAAAAACCAGGGGAGGATCTTCCTACATTAGCAACTGATGTAGCAAAGTTAGCAGCATTAGCATATCCTGAATGTTCATTAGAGGTACAAGATAAGATAGCTTGTTCTCAATTTATTATCGGTATTTACAATATAGGAGTTAGGGAAACTCTTCAATTAGAACGCATAACCTCGCTTAAGGTTGCTCTTGCGCGAGCTTTGGAAGTAAAAGTTATTAAGGAACAGAATAAAAACTCAATTTCACAACAGAATATCAAAGGTTCTCAAAACACACACAGTTTTTCGGGAAAGACTCAGATTAGTGGTAAAGATATTCAGAAACAGAATCAGCCATTCAATCATCAAGAATGGTTGAAAAATCTTGAGTGTTGGGGCTGTCATAAGAAAGGACACACACGCTCTCAATGTCCAGAACAGGGAAACTAGGTCATGTCAAACTTTCAGGAGCGAGTTTGACATTCAATAAGCAGACTCCTAATCACGATGCTGTTGAACCTGATGGTTCGAACACACGTGTTTGTAGGATTCTTCGAAATTTAAAGGCTTTCGAATTTGATGGCAGTGTGGATAAGAAATCATGTATTTTGAAAGTAGATTCAGGTTCAGATGTGACCATTTTAAATTCTAAATTTGTTGAGCCACGCTGTCATCGGATTCCCATTGATAAATCAAACTTGAAATATCCTACTGGTGAAGATATTCCTATTAAGTTTAAAACAGTTGTCCAAATTGATTTAGGCCAACATTCAGTTCAGATGATCGTTTTTGTTGCAGATATTACTGACGATTGTATACTTGGGTGTGATTTTTTGAGTAAAACTGGCATTACAGAGTCAATAAATAAAATTTTCCAAAATACCCCAAACACAATTGACAGTAATACTGACGAACAGAGATGTTGTAGAATTATGGAGTGGACTGAGGAATTACCAGATTTATTGAAAGATATCCTCGAAAATAATTCTCAAAATTTAGATTCGTCACAGAAAGAAAAATTAGCCCAGCTTTTAATTAATTTCCACGATATTTTTGAAGATGATGATGTTGCAGGAAAATGTAATCTCGTTGAACACAGAATTAAACTTAGTAATCCTCATCCTATCAAACAACCGGATCATCCTCTTCCTTTTCATTTACAAGCAGAAATTAATCAGATGATTAATGACATGCAAAAACAGGGGGTTATTGAAGAATCTTCTAGTTCTTGGTGTTCTCCAGTAGTATTGAAACGGAAAAAGGATGGCACTCGGAGATTTTGCGCAGATTTCCGAAAATTAAATGACGAGACGATTAAAGATTCATATCCATTACCTAGAATTGACCAAACTCTAGATAAATTAGCTGGTAACTTTTGGTTTTCGACTTTAGATCTTAAAAGCGGATATGGCAGGTTAAGATTCACCCAGAAGATAGAGAAAAACAGCTTTTTCAATTGGTAATGGTTTGTGACAATTCGTCGTTATGGCTTTTGGATTATGCAATGCTCCAGCTACTTTCGAACGATTGATGGAGAAAATACTCCGACATATTTTAAATGATATTTGTTTAATATATCTAGATGATGTTATGGTTATGGCTAAATCGTTCGACGGGATGCTGGATAACTTGCGTACGATTTTTGTAAGAATCCGAAATGCCAATTTAAAACTAAATAAAAAAAAATGCATTTTCTTTCAACGCGAGGTTGAGTACCTAGGACACATTGTCTCAGAAAAAGGAAAAAAGACGGATCCTAAAAAAATAGAAGCTATAGTTAATTGGCCAATTCCTTCATGTAAGAAACAGGTAAAAAGTTTTACAGGTCTATGTTCTTACTATAGACGTTTCATTAAAGGATTTTCTTCTATTGCCAAACCACTTTATCAATTAACTGAAAAGAAAACTAAATTCATTTGGACAGATGACTGTCAGAAATCATTTTTAAAGTTAAAACAGATTCTATCAACTTCACCCATTCTAGCTTTCCCTCGTACAGATTTACCTTTCATTTTAGATACAGATGCTTCTAATCATGGAATAGGTGCGGTTTTGTCACAGGTTCAAGAGGGAATAGAAAAAGTCATTGGTTATTACAACCGTGTTCTGAATAAAGCTGAGAGAAATTACTGTGTTACTCGCCGTGAATTATTAGCAGTAGTAGATTCAGTCCAAAATGTTCACTATTATTTGTGTGGAAGACTTTTCTCCATTCGAACTGATCATTCTGCATTGATATGGCTTCTTTCTTTCAAAAACTTAGATGGTCAATTAGCTAGATGGATAGGAAAATTAGATCAGTATGATTTTAAGATTCTACATCGAAAAGGTACTTCTGATGGCAACGCAGATGGTCTCTCTAGACGACCTTGTAATGATTCCTCTTAAATATTGCTTTAATGTCGAATCAAAATATGAAATTGGTAATTCAGTAGGACGTATTATTATTTTTGAAGAAATATCTCAATCGGATTGGCGAAATCGTCAACATCAGGATGATGACATTCGAGCTATTTTAAAAAGTAAGTACGGGGCTGTGCCTCCCTGCGTGCCTTGGGCAAGCCCCCCCCCTTCACCTGATCCTCGCTTCGCTCGTCGCTCTCCCCCTCCACCTGCTCCTCACTTCGCTCGCCGCCCGCCCCTCCCTATGTAAAAACTTCGTTTTTACATAATAGGCACGACCGCAATACTCAGGATAACTATTGTCGAATAATCTTAAAAAAATAATAGTAGATTATACACCTAGGGAGTAAAGTAGGCTATGTACGCCCGTGAGAAACTTGATGCACGAGCGAAGCGAGGGCAGCAACTCGCGGTCGTACATAGTCCTCATTACTCTCGAGGGTAATATACAATTTTTTCACATGCCCGGCGGAAAGTTATTTATGCTTAACCCCCCATACAGGGCCGTAAACGTCACATAAACTCATTTCTAGAACTGCGACGCTTATGCTCGTGTGTCTATTTTTTTCACGATTAGTGCTGCCTGCAGTAATTTGCGGCCCGAGCAAAGCAAGGGCTGCAAAACGCAGGCGGTGCTAACCGGGAAAAAGGTAGGGAACGTGCATGTTCGTAGCAGTTTCTAGGAGGGAGTGCATGTGGCATTTTACTCTCTGACAACGAGGAGAAACACCATACTTTACGCCTGGTATATGAAAAAAATAATGAAAATGGCACCAAGGTATATGGTGGTTTAGAAAATGTGTAACGGGCTAAAAGCTGTCCTCTGTGCGCTATATGTCAACGCGGGCTTGCCGATGAACGGCGCAGCAATTGACAGGTGCGAGCACTTACTCGTGTCAACCCTCGACGATTAGCGGCCCGTCAGCTCCGTGCTGTTGCTCACCGTCGGCTGCTTTCAGCAGCAGCCGCGCCTTTTCGCTCCGTTACAACGCGCGACTTCGTTGTCGCGCTCTCTCTCGAGCGTGCTGCCCCAGCTACTCAGCTATCATGCGAGTACTACGTACTCGCGACCGCGGAGGCCGGCGGTATTCTTAACCACGCCACCGAATAGGGAATTGAAAGTAGGATGCGTGAAATAATATGCGAACAAGTAAAAAGCAAGTTAACTTTAATATAAAAGAATTTCTTCTTACTGCCCCTCGAGGCTATCCAAAAATTATATTCGCTAATTACGGCGCGTGCTATTAGTACGCGCCGGTTCGGGTGGTGCGCCCGCGCACGCGAAGTACGTGTGTGCTCTGCCGCAAAGCGGCTCGCGACGATCGGCGCTCACACGCGCGTCGGCGGCCTCGCTCGCTCACCCGTCTCCGCTTCCTGGACGCTCGTCGTCCGAGGGGGAAGCGCGCGCTCGTCTGGCCAGGACTTACCTCCTCAGTAGTCTCGGCGTGGAGGCAGGCGCCGGTGATGGCTTGCGCGCCCCTTGCTACCCTCTCTCTCTTTCTCGCCGCTAGGCTCCCTTGCCTGCCGCGTGTCTATCTCCTCTCTCTCTCTCTCTCTCTCTCTCTCTCTCTCTCTCTCTCTCTCTCTCTCCTCATCGTTGACGGGTCGGCTCGGCCGCAGCTAGCCGTCGGCCGTGTCCCCGAGCTGCATACGTTGCCTCTCTCTCTCTCGCTCCCGTGAGTGGGCTCGGCCGCAGCTGGCTTCGGCCGCGATGCTCCCTCTCCCTCTATCTCACCTGTACTCTCGGCCGCGGTTGAGCGTGGCTCTCTCTCCCTCTCTCTCAACCACGAGGGAACGCGGCTATCGGCGCCGTGCTGCGTCTCTCTCTCCTTCACTGCACTATTGCACCGCTCGCTGCGGCGTCTCTCTCTCTCCCTCTCGTGCACTACACTCTGACTCTCTCCCCAAGTCTTCGCGCGCGAGGGACGTGCAGCTGCCTCAGCTACGGCAGAAGCGATACTGCCGGGCTCTGTTTCTCGCTCTCCTTCCCCCTCGCGCAAGGTTGTCGCGAGTTTTGATTTCGAGGCTCATTGTGTGTCGTAGTTGCGCTCGGTACATTTCGCACAGCTACACGTGCGAGCAACTACACACACACACGCAAGCCCCAGGAGTAATACAAGGACAAGCCCGACTCTACTTGCGAATCCTCATGCCGCAATTGTCGGCCTTGCCTTCACCAAGACCGCGGTATGTTTATGTTTTCGGTCAACTACCTGTGTGTATACCGTGCGTCGGAGATCGGCTCGATCCGAGCTCCGTGTTCGCGCACATAGACACACACAGATGCGCCTGCCGTTACAAATGATACCAAAATATTGTTATGAAAAAAAAAAATATTGCCAATTCATTGGCACGTAGCTAACTCCAAATTAACTTATCGCTCTTATATATATATATATATATGGGAGCGTCCAGCAGAAACGGGCCACTGAGCGCGCGCGGTGCCTTTTTTCGCGTAAAAGGCGCTCTGTTTAACTCCTTCATAACCGTATGCTGCGTCTTTGAAAAAAAAACCAAGAACCTATATCGATAGATTTTTCCTGCTCTTTCCAATTGTGCCATTGTTTTTATTGCGAAACGCTTTCTTCCGGACGAAAACTCGAGTTGAATATTGAAAGACATTTTTCTCAAAGTATATCATGTTTTTTTTCAAAATAAACTACACCATTGGAAAGTACAACTCTTAAGCTTCAAAACCCTATTTTGGAGAAGTTGGAGAAATAAAGGGTTTAAAAGTAACAACATGAAAAAGACAGCGCCGAGGGTCCACGCGAGCCCCTCGCACCCGTGCGTACGGCACGTTTAAGTGCACGCTCTATTCAATTCGCTAATAATCGTGTACCAAGTCTCTGAAAAAAGAACTAAGGACATATATCGATATATTTTTTCCTGCTCTTTCCAATGGTGCTATTATTTTTATTCCGAAATGCTTCCGAAAGGTAATATTGTTATGCCAGATTAAACAATCTATAAGGTTATTTTAAATTTCTGTTTCACTGCTTTCAGTGCGTTCATGGATATTTTTATGTTTAATATATTATGTTTTTCAAATTTTGTTATATAAATGAACAAAGTTCATTGTAATATTATACTAACTGTTACAACTAGATCCACAAAATTATGTCCACGCATTGGCATTGTAAGTTACAAAACATTTTATATTTACAAAAAAGAAAGGGCGAAATAGCACATCGCGTGTATTAATCCGCCCTTGAGCATAGCGTAAACAGTTCGCAGCCGCTGTCTTTTTGATCTTACTATTTTTGAACTTTTCATGTTTCAACTTAAAAATATAATATTCTATAGTTTAAGACTTGTACTTTTGAAGAATATAATTCATTTTGAAGAAAAGACTGATATTTTATTGGAAAAATAGAGTTTAAACATTCAAATGGAATTTTCAACTAGAAGGAAGCATTTCGGAACAAAAATAATAGCACCATTGGAAAGAGCAGGAAAAAATCTATCGATATATGTCCTTAGTTCTTCTTTCAGAGACTTGGTACACGATTATTAGCGAATTGAATAGAGCGTGCACTTAAACGTGCCGTACGCACGAGCGCGAGGGGCTCGCGCGGACCCTTGGCGCTGTCTTTTTCATGTTGTTACTTTTCAACCCTTTATTTCTCCAACTTCTCCAAGATAGGGTTTTGAAGCTTAAGAGTTGTACTTTCCAATGGTGTAGTTTATTTTGAAAAAAAAAACATGATATACTTTGAGAAAAATGACTTTCAATATTCAACTCGAGTTTTCGTCCGGAGGAACGCGTTTCGCAATAAAAACAATGGCGCAATTGGAAAGAGCAGAAAAAATCTATCGATATAGGTCCTTGGTTTTTTTTCAAAGACGCAGCATACGATTATGAGCGAGTTAAACAGAGCGCCTTTTACGCGAAAAAAGGCACCGCGCGCGCTCGGTGGCCCGTTTCTGCTGGACGCTCCCATATATAGTATATATAGCTCAAATGCAAAATACTGTATTTATTTTGTATGTTTTTTCAATAATTTAGATCTTATTTTTTCTTATTTTTGAAATCCTTTATTAGTTTCTACTGATATTATGTCAACACAAAAGTTTAATGTTAAGATATTAATAATACAAAGCATCTACCAACTCTGTATAAGAACCTCTTTCCGACAATCCTATTACTTCCAAATCAATGTCCTTCAATATTCTGTATAATAGATAATGTTTCTTGGTGAAATTTGACAAATATATTGCTAATATATACTACACACAAAATTGTCTATAAAATTCATGTTTTCATTTATAAAAGAGAGAACGCGATTAATATCGAAGTGCAGCCAAAACTATTGTTACGTATTTCTCGGATTCTAATTGGCCAGCGTATCTCGCTAATTTCATGTATCGGTGAAGCGCGCTGTAAATTAACCTCAATAAAAAACAAACGCATGTAACCAACACGTGACGCATAGGATGCGTCATTTTCATTTTCTAATATACATCATAAAGCCGTTCCCGAAAAATTATGTTTTGAAAAGAGGGCTAAATCAGTTTTAACTTCAAATATCTTTGAAATTTATAAACGAATTCTTTTACCCAAAGAACACGTATAATAAATAAATAATATACAAACTCTACATCTCCACTAAATTTTAAAGAAATTGGAACAATTTTTGTCTAGGTATCATCCGAGTATACGAATAAAAAGTGACTGTGTAAAATATGAAAATTTTCAATACTAAATATCTCAAAAAGTAATTGTTCGATCTTGAAAATTAGCACACATATTATCACATACAAAATTGTTTATAAATTTGGAAATCGCCCAATTTGGAATGTCAAACCGCTAAAATGTTGGATGTTTCGGTTATATCAAAATTGGCGCGTGTTCGACCTATACCGGTGGACGACTGTCTGCCCAAATTTCTTTCCGTCTATACACACACACACATACATACACACATACAAGCACACAGACACACACATTCACAGACACACACATCCATACGGATATTTTCTAAAAATAGTATATTTTGATTCCAAATGTGCTATACAACATTCCTAACACATTTTCTTCAAAAATTTTGCTTCCTCCTAGAGGAAGCTTTGTGATAGTAATTTTTTTTATTTGTTGTAAAAACATGTTATAATTGTTATCCGAGATGTAGGAATCAAAATACATGGTTTTTGAAAAAAATGTCTGTAGAGATGTGTGTGTGTGTGTGTGTGTGTGTGTGTGTGTGTGTGTGTGTGTGTGTGTGTGTGTGTGTGTGTGTGTGTGTGTGTGTGTGTGTGTGTGTGTGTGTGTGTGTGTGTGTGTGTGTGTGTGTGTACTCCTGGATCTCAGCTTCTACTCAGTCGATTTTAACCGGACTCTCTTTTTTTTTGTTTTTTTTTGTGATTGTGGGTTAAAAATCCGTTTTTTGATTGGGCCGATGCGTTTTTGTTTTACTTCGAATTTTCGATTTTCTCAAAATTGTTTTTGCTTTCTTTTAATGATAGAATCGAGATAATTGAATCGGATGGGTAGCATTCAAAAGAGAATTAAAATATCTATATTTGCTAAAAAAAAATTTCTAGCTATCACGGTTCTTATGTTATCAACAAAAACGTGTTTTCTTTAAAAAGCTTATAAGTCTCAAACTAACTGGTCAATATTTTTGAGAAAAATCATGATAATGCAGAATATAAATAGCTATAATCTGTAAAAATTTTAATTCATTATTTTGGTTAGTTTTTGAGAAAAAAATTAAAAAATTTTAAAAATTAGTTTTGTATGTCCAACAATTACGGGAGTCAAATTGATTTAATCGATTCAAAATTCCTTTTAGAGGTAGATTTTTTATAGTTCTCGGTGGAGTTCTTTGGGCAAAATGATTGGTCTATAAATTACACAGATATTTGAGGTTAAAGTTTTTTTAACCTTTTTTCCAAGCCGCAATTTCTCGAAAACGGCTCTATGTATCAAAATCGGATGGGTAGCATTCGAAAGAGAATTAAAATACCTATATTTTCTAAACGAAAAATCTCTAGGTTCCACGGTTCTTTAATTATCAACAAAAACAACAAAAACGTGTTTTTCTTTTTTAAATTTAGACCGCCCTAATGATGTTATCGTCTCTTAAAAAAGTGATGGATGAAATCTGTCATCACAATAAAAGTGTTTTAATTGGTTGTTGTAGACTCATTTGATTGATCTATATAGTATAGGCGCCAAAGTCTAAGATGTCTGAATTTTCAAGATTGAATTCTTGAGTTTAAGTATTCAAAACTGCTGAATAATGAAAATAGTTTACGAGAAATTTCATTATTATATTTATCAAACTTACGTTATTATCGTACAATTTAAACTCAAACTTTTAAATTAAACTAACATGATCATGTTCATAACGTCAAAAACAAAAAAATTGAATAGATAAATAATACGCGCGAAGCGCGTTGAATGTAGCTAGTATATTATTTTTTTGCTCCTATGTTTGACTAAAGAAATAATATCCCTCTCTGGGGTGAGGTATTAATAAAACTCGCCAAAAGTGGTCTCCGGTATCTTTGCTGTTATGACGAGCTCGTCAAAAGCGTCACAAACTCGCCAAAAGCGACATTTCGTCAATTATATAATCGCCAAAAAGCGGCGTTTCATATAAATATTATGTTAAACCTAGGGCATTCTTGCCCGTTGATCTAAATCAATAAATAAATAAATAATTAATACATTAATACGGTCAAAATCGACCGAGTAGAAGCTGAGATCCAGGCGTACACACACACACATACACACACACACACACACACACACACACACACACACACGCACGCACGCACGCACGCGCGCACGCACGCACGCACCTTTACACACACACACACAGACACACATCTATACAGACATGTATTTTGATTCCTAACACCTCGAAACAAAAATGTTATCCAAAATCTACCTCTACAAGGAATTTCAAAGCGATTAAGTCAATTTTATTAAAGTAAACATTTTTTACATTATTTTATTTTTTTCTTAAAAACTAATTGACAGAATCGATTCATGTATTTACAGATTATACCTATTTATATTCTGCATTATCATGATTTTTCTCAAAAAAATTGACCGTTTAGTTTGGGAGTTAAAAAACACGTTTTTGTTGATAACAAAAGAACTGTGATAGCTAGAAAATTTTTTTTTAGGAAATACAGGTATTTTTTATTTTCTTCCAAATGCTACCCATCCGATTCAGATAACTCGATCCTATACCACTAAAAAAAAATCAAAAAACAATTTTCAGAAAATCGAAAATTTGAAAAGAACAAAAACACATCTGCCCAATCAAAAAACGGATTTCTGACCCGCCATCACACAAAAAAAAACAAAAAAATGATACCTGTCCGGTCAAAATCGACCGAGTAGAAGCTGAGAACCAGGCGTATACACACACACACACAGACACACATCTACACAGACATTTTTCAAAAACCATGTATTTTGATTCCTAACACCTCGGAACAAAAATTTTAACCTCAAATATCTCTGAAATTTTTGGACCAATCAGTTTGTTCAAAGAACTCGACCGAGAAATATCTAAAATCT
This sequence comes from Torymus aiolomorphi, assembly GCA_036365515.1. Classification (NCBI taxonomy): domain Eukaryota; kingdom Metazoa; phylum Arthropoda; class Insecta; order Hymenoptera; family Torymidae; genus Torymus; species Torymus aiolomorphi. Next base: position 222,933,078 of record CM070874.1, on the reverse strand, counting down.
ATCTTTACAAAAAATATTGAAGCGGTTAAGTCAATTTTACTCCCGTAATCGTTGGACATACAAAACTCATTTTTTTTTTATTTTCTAATTAGTTTTCATTATAATAACTTTATTAAATATAATTTATAAATTGGTTGTATTTAGAAATACAAAAAAGATATTGACATGAACATTTTTTTGGTGTGTGTGTGTGCGTGCGTGCGTGCGTGCGTGCGTGTGTGTGCGCGCGCGTGTGTGCGTGTGTGTGTGTATGTGTGTGTGTGTGTGTGTGCGTGTCTGTGTGTGTGTGTGTGTGTGTGTGTGTGTGTGTATGTGTGTTAATAAATAAATTACAATTTTTTCCCAATATATTAGTATTTTATTTTTTTTATTATTTTTTTTTCAGTATTTTTTTTCTTTGAAAAAAGAAATTTTGGAAAATTGTCCAACAATTTTGTTCAAAGTTTACGCAAAAACGAATTGATATTTTGATTTGAAAGTGTGCAGGAGTGTAGAATGTTATAAAACTTAGGGCATTGTCCTCTTGATTTTATGCAATTTGCAAAAAAAATACTAGATTTTGTTATCATAATTATGTTTACTGCACTTTATGTACTACAGTGTTGATGGTTAAATGGCGTTGTAAGCGCACTCTATATTACTCGCCATGCGTCATCTGGTCGGCCGACTTGATCCGTCGGTTTTTATCAAATAAAAATTAAATACCCCATGTTATACGAAATCAAGAGAACATTGCTCTAAATTTGATAACCCTTTACCCCCCCCCCCCCCCCACCCACCACACAAAGTTTAAAGCCGAAATATTATTTCTCTTTTGCGTAAACTTTGAACGAAATTGGACGACCTGGCCACGCCGTATGCGTATATATATATTGGTATATGTATAGGTCCAACTTCGCGGTTAGTGTGGGCAGTGTATGCATATCTGCGTGCGCGCATGCGCATGTGCTGCAGCTCAGCTGCTCAGCTTGTCTGGCTCATTGTACTTGTTTGCGTAAGCGACACAGCGCCGCAGATGATGTCAGGAAAAGGCTGGGCCGAACTTCGCGAAAATAAGTGAAAAAGTGTCAGTGCGGAGTGAACACGAGAAAGCTGCCTACTACATATAACGTATAATCGCTAAGTACAGTGCTTCGCTTCCCCTCTGGCTCTCATCCACCATGGCAACCATGTGCGCACGGCAGTCGTCAATGTTTATCAGCAGTCTCTGTGTCTCCTAGATTTCTATGGACCGATATTGATGTTGGTCGAGTTCTCTGCCAATTTAGTTGTGGTCTTTTCCTTGAGTCAGTATTATTTCAATAATACTAGCTTCTTTCTAATCTTGCAGGGTTTTCATCTTTTTTTTCACAAGGACATTTTGGTAATGGGTCTGAAGTTTATAACGTTGGAGTCCAACGAAATAGAAAAAAATTCATTTTGCTTCACGTTTATATTAAACGCCTCTGCTAAACGACCGTCAGATCTGGCGGCCAAATAACCATAACACATTTAAAAACACGTAAAAACCGTTGTTTTGAGAGTCTGACCTGGAAGGGACTATTATTTCTTCAATCAAACCTCAATCCTTGTCTATTTTTTTCTTTATTTAAGCGTCAATTCTTCAACTACAGAAAATTGAATGTTAGGTTGTACCAATATATAGGTATATGCGCTCTCATGAAATCTGACGGTCGTTTAGCAAGAGCCTATATTAAATAATATTAATTTTGCGTGTAGATTTAGTGTTTTATAGTATACATTAACTTTAAAACAAAGGTTTAGATAAAATTTCCATTGTTGAATAACTTTAATCAATCTTAAAAAATTATTTCGTTGCATTCCAACGATGCAAACTTCAGACCCATTTTTGGTAAACTTTGAGCAAGGGTCAGATAGTCTTAGTTGGAAATGCACATGCACTTTTTCGACTTACAAGTCCAAAGATCCCTTTTCTTTCTCTAAAAATATTTTCAGCTTTACACACATCATATCATGCATGCTGAGGGATCATATACCTTGTTTCAGATCTAAATAATCAGCAAGTATGCAGTTACAGCAGTTTCTGTGTGTTTTTCAGGAAATTTTTAAGAACAAAGTCATTTTCTCCGTGCTGACTGATTCAGTAGATCTGAAACTTAATATGCAATGCCTCAGCATGCATTGCATTGTATGTGAACATTCTGATAAACTTTGAGAAAGGGTGAGGAGGTTTTAGTCGAAAATGCCCATGTGCCTTTTCGACTTTTCGTTCCAAAGATCCATTTCCATTCCCTACAAGTATCTTAAACTTTCCATACATAATGGAATACATGCTGAGGGACGGTTTATCAAGTTTCAGATCTACATAATTAGAAAGTCTGAAGATATTGTAATTTTTGTGCTTTTTCAGGAAATTTTTAAGAAAGAGAAGTAATTTCCTCCAAACTGGCTGATTTACTTGATCTGAAACTCAATATACAATGCCTCAGCATACATTGCATTGTGTGTGAATATTCTGGTAAACTTTGAGCAAGGGTCAGGTTGTTTTACTAGGAAATGCACATGCGGCTTTTCGACTTTTGAGCCCAAAGATGCGTTTCCATTCGCTAATTATATCTTAAAGTTTACACACACCATTCAATAATTGCTGAGGGATTGTATATCAAGTTTCAAATCTAAATAATCAGCAAGTGTGAAGCTATCGCCTTTTCTGTGTGTTTTTCAGGAAATTTTCAAGAAAAAATGTCTTTTCCTAGACAATGGCTGATTGAGTAGATCTGAAATTGCATATACAATCCCTCTGTATCTATTGCATTGTTTGTGGAGATTCTGGTAAACTTTGTAGAAGGGACAGGTGGTTTTAGTTAAAAATGCACATGCGCTTTTCCGATTTTCAAGTCCAAAGACCCCTTTCAATTCTCTCAACATATCTTGGTAAATATATAGTGCTATGTATGATCTTATCGACACGCTAACACTATATTGCGAGTAGTTTGCTGTGAGAATGTTTTCTCGTTTACTTTACAGCTAGCACCTATCCTGCAACTATTCCCTTCTTTTTGGCAGGATCATGGCTTCACTGTGCTTCTACCGTTACTAATTTATTCATGTTTTAATTATTCGTTATGTTACCTTGGGTAAAGAGCTCCTGCAGACGACATCGCGTCGTCGTAAACTCCTGCAGCTACCGTTTTTTATTGGGACCATATATTGGATTGATTGACATATTTTCTGTGGACATTGACAACCTTTGAACTTGTTGAAAAACTTATCTGGTGAGTAGCTTACTGTAAAAAAGTTTATTTGCTTATACTTTTCATCTAGCATCTATCCTGCAATAATTTCCTACCCCTTTTAGGCTAGTCAAATTAGTCTTTTTTTGCCTGTTTTGAAACCTAATTGTAAACCGACCTTATCGAGCGGATTATGATTGGGGAGGTCATCAGGAACAATAACCCGGTGAATGAGTATAAAAATTTATATGGGAAATGTTTTTAATTAACAATTGAATGCTCGGAAAAACAGTTTTTCGACTGCTACAAAAAACTACTGACTTTACAGAAAAAAGTTCAAAGTAAACTTTGTAGATATTAAAAAGATCTATCAAACGCAATTTACAGATTTAAATTTAGTTAATTTGTTTATCTGCAAATCGCAAAAAACCTCTTAAAAAGGCCATTTTTACGATTGTTTATTACTCTGTTAAAAATGTCGCTAGGTGCTTGATAACTCGTTTAAGTATAGCTCTTATAGCACTTAATAAGCAGTTAAAATTTTAGCTAAAAATATTTAATAGTTTTTGCATAATTCCATTTATTTATTAGATTTTGGTAATTTTTGCGTGATTTTTCCCAAGCCGTGGGACGTCGTACGAGGATGCAGTAAACGGATTTTGAAAGTTTAACATCTCTACTTTCACGAACAATGAATAGCTAAGCGATTTTTTCAAATTTAATTGTTTAAAATCGTAAAATAAAAAGAAGTCATTTTTTTCGTTATAAATAAAAGCAATTGCGGCTCGACTATTGGTCGTAGATAATCGACAGTAGGTTCGTTGGAAAGCTAGCATTTTTTAATTCAAACAAATTTTAAGGGGTCTACGAACTCTCTAAGTGCTCTGGGAGCCGAGATAATTTGTTTTTTTGTAAAAATCGCTGTGTCTTCAATTATTAATATTAAGAAACGAGACAGGGACGAAAAATCGAATTAATAGTTGTACTCACAGAAAAAAAATATTTCGTCACATTTATTGCAAAATTACATTGTTATAAATAATCACGAAGGCGCGGGTCTAAATTGGAGAAGGCTACATGTGTCACGCGCAAAAACTGAGCGTAAGAACTTCAAATCCGACGCGCTCGAAATTTTTTTCATATCTCAGTATATAATTGACATAAACCCTTCATTTTTTTTTTAATTTGGGGTAGCTTGCCAAAATATTAACATACAGCCTACTCATTTCCTCGAAAAAGTTTATTTAACAATACTTAATTAACAACCATAATTTTTATTAACTTTTTTCTGTTTTTTTCATAAATAAAGATGAATTAGTTATGGATAAATGCTGGGGTGTCTACTACTAGTTAATGAAATAATAAAAAATAATGTATTTGTTTTGAAACAATCATTTATTGCAGATTTAACACTTAAATGGTTATTTTACGTTTTTCTGCCTTTGTTGGGTGTGATACTGACTCATTCAGTTCTTGATTATGTTCTTCTATTTCTTCTTCATCTTCATCTTCTTTTTCTTCTTCTTCATCTTCTTGATCTTCTTCATCATTTGTTTCTTGTGTACTTGGTGGGACTTCGCATTCGGTTTCGAATTGCTCATCATATTCTGCATCATCATGCATGATATCTGCCATATCAATAACCATTTCTTCCACATTTGTGCAGGTTTCACCATGGCATGATGAGCATATATTTGAGCATCGCAACCCATGCTTTCGGCAGCTGCATGTCTTTTTCTTGCACCCCGTTTCACATCTACAGCTACTTTTCGGCTCTACATGATTTTGCGTTATTGGATTGTTTATAGTTACATCTTCAATCACAATATTTTTAAGCCCCGCGTGCTCTCCTCTTTGAAAGTTTTGAAGAGGCACGAAACCAAAAGCGCCTACGTTATTAGCCGAAGAAATACGAGCTAAGCGTTCTATTTTAGTATTTGTTGATATTTCGGAGGCAGGAGTTGCACAGATAATACCACCCATCGCATGGAAAGTATTCCGACCATCTATTGTGCACGTGTTGTGGTCGGCATTATCGTATACAAACTGAAAATAAGCTCCACCGGAGTCATAAGTTTCGGGCTGACAAACTATAAAAGATTCAAAAAGCTGCGTTTTATAATAGGGAGTACATAATCCAAGATAAGCCAATGAATCTATGAGATTTTTCGATGCATGCTTTTTATACATCATAGTTGACAAACCCAATAAAATCGGGGATAAAAATGACCGAGGTCTTACGGAGGATATAATAATATGACAAAGTGTCATGACTCTTTTATCCCACATTTCATTTTTTCTTTTGTTACATCTCATCAAAATATCGAAAAACGATTGTAGCGTCGGTGGTATGTCATCTTTGATGTTATCAAAAAAATGATCAGGCGCAGGATAATTAACTGTATCATAATACTTCGATGTTATATCTTCAAGAAGCAATTCCGCTGCTGTATCAATAATCCGTTTGCGTTCGGCTTTAACATCTGAGTTTTTATTGTTGTACCATTCCGCAGAAAGAATCTTATTTCTTACAAACGCGAAACAAACAACTAAATCTTTTTTTACTTTATAAACGGAAATTGCGTCACCAAAATATTCTACTAGTTTATTGCGAATTGTGTCAAGTTTGCAAGGAAGTTCTTCTTCTTCTTCTTTGTATTCGCTTAAAATACTTGCAATGGAAAATGGACACTCCTCATCACTAAACTCGCATAAATAAGAGATAATATAGTCCACAACGTCAGATGTATCTTTACGCATAGGTCGACCGGTTTTATGAGACGGTCTAAAAATTGAAAATTTTCGTATGCAAAAATCATGGTAACGGGCGCCCCATTCTACCAAATCTACGTGTTCAATAAGTTTTTTTAAAACTGTATATTCTTCTCGAAGGTTATCTCGTCAAGTTTCATCGTTCTGGCGTGAAGTAATTTTTTCTAGAATATTGCCCTTTAAAGTGTCGCTACTAACAATTTTGACTTTCGAAAGATTCGCGTTAGGATATTTTTCCCTTTTAGCATTGTACTCGTGCGACGCTTCTTCCCCGCAAAAAATACAATATTTGCTAAAATCAAACTGCTGTAGAGCAATAGTATTTTGTCTCGCAGTTACTTTTAAAATACTTGTTTGTTTTTGGGCAGCTTTTATACTTAACGGTTTAACATAATTACTATGACAATTGGTATGAATTGTTAATGCTTCACACTTTTGGAGTTTTTTATGTTTGTTGTCCTTCCTCTTTAAACTTACATCAATTAAGGTTGCTATAGCGTTCTCTTTGAGAACTCGAGCCTGCCCGGGGTTGACTAGTTTGTCACACAGCAAACAGATGTTCGCGCCGTCAGTTTCCATTTTCAAGAAAACTTCAACCTGCACAAAAATAATGTATTGTATCAATAAATTTTGTAATTATTAAAACTTAATTATAGTTAATTAAGTTTCAATAATTACAAAATTTATTTCAATTAATAATTGTTGTTAACATATAATTAACAAAAAAAATATATCAATAAATCTGATTTTAAAAATGTATTCATAATTAAACTGTATTTGACTATAAATATTAAAAAAAAAAATTATAATTTAGACATCCGTTTACACTATGCCAAAATAAATATTTTTCAAAAAAATTTTCATAAAAATTATTTTAAACTAATAATATTATTTTTGCTAAAATTACGAGTGGGCTATAGCAACTTTTAGGAATAAAAAATTGACGGACCCTGGGATCGAACCGGAGCCGCCGACGCACAAGTCAGAAAGGCTACCATCAAGCCACCGTACCAATCGGACTTCTATTAATCGAACGGCTGGCTTATTTCGCTCTTTTATATTCGTACGTATATCTGCACGTAACACAAATTTCAAATAAATTATTTACCGATTTCATGATAACACTATGAATAACAATTACAACATTTATGTACTTACCAACGGTGCGATAACACTAGTTTATAAAGTTTTTCTCTTATAGCTGTGGTACTATATCCCAAACAATACGGATTTTCGTTTAAAAACAGCAAATGCAACTGTAATATATAACTTATAAATATATTTGATAATTACAATATAAATCAGAATACTGTATATATTCACTTACGAGGATTCAATAAATGTCACTTATAAACTGTTTATTAAACTGTAATATACACTGTATGTTATACTAAAATTGTATTCGATACTGCTTATGCTTCTATACTCAGAGGCTGGCGTCACTGGCACAACGGTCAAAAGAGAAAGTATAGTAACGCTCCCCTTGGCGGAGACATGCGCACAAGTGTCGAAGCGTCTAACGAAAGGTTTGACCCCGATGCCTTTCGGAACATGCGTTTCCGAACACATGAAAGCGCGGAAAAATTCAAATCTACTCACACACACATAAACTCACATACACAGAGTAATATAAAAGTATGTTTAATTAATTAATAGTATGTACCATTGCATAAAATTATATGTATTTAATTATTTATTTATGAAAAAAACAGAAAAAAGTTAATAAAAATAATTGTTGTTAATTAAATATTGTTAAATAAACTTTTTCGGCGAAATGAGTAGGTTATATGTTAATATTTTTGCGAGCTACCCCAAATTTAAAAAAAAATGAAGGGTTTACGTCAACTATATACCGATATATGAAAAAAATTTCGAGCGCGTCGGATTTGAAGTTCCTACGCTCAGTTTTTGCGCGTGACACTTGTAGCTTTCTCCAATTTAGACCCGCGCCTTCGTGATTATTTATAACAATGTAATTTTGCAATAAATGTGACGATGTATTTTTTTTCTGTTAGTACAACTATTAATTCGATTTTTCGTCCCTGTCTCGTTTCTTAATATTAATAATTGAAGACACAGCAATTTTTACAAAAAAAAAAATTATCTCGGCTCCCAGAGCACTTAGAGAGTTCGTAGACCCCTTAAAATTTGTTTAAATTAAAAAATGCCAGCTTTCCAACGAACCTACGTTCGATTATCTACGACCAATAGTCGAACCGTAATTGCTTTTATTTATAACGAAAAAAATGACTTCTTTTTATTTTGCGATTTTAAACAATTAAATTTGAAAACATCGCTTAGCTATTCATTGTTCGTGAAAGTAGAGATGTTAAACTTTCAAAATCCGTTTACTGCATCCTCGTACGACGTCCCACGGCTTGGGAAAAATCACGCAAAAATTACCAAAATCTAATAAATAAATGGAATTATGCAAAAACTATTAAATATTTTCAGCTTAAATTTTAACTGCTTATTAAGTGCTATAAGAGCTATACTTAAACGAGTTATCAAGCACCTAGGGACATTTTTAACAGAGTAATAAACAATCGTAAAAATGGCCTTTTTAAGCGGTTTTTTGCGATTTGCAGATAAACAAATTAACTAAATTTAAATCTGTAAATTGCGTTTGATAGATCTTTTTAATATCTACAAAGTTTACTTTGAACTTTTTTCTGTAAAGTCAGTAGTTTTTTTGTAGCAGTCGAAAAACTGTTTTTCCGAGCATTCAATTGTTAATTAAAAACATTTCCTATGTAAATTTTTATACTCATTCACCGGGTTATTGTTCCTGATGACCTTCCCAATCATAACCCGCTTGATAAGGTCGGCTTACAATTAGGTTTCATGAAAAAACTAATTTGACTGACCTATTTAATAGAAGTGTGGCTTCTCTGTACTCCCTCCGTTGCCAACTTATTCTTGTTGTAATTATGTTTTTGGCCTAGGGCGAAGAGCTCCTGCAGACGACATCACGGCGTCCTAAACACCTCAGTTACCATTTTTTATTGGGACCAGATGACGGAAACGTGTATTGTATATGGGCACAAAGCTCCTGTGGATGAGATCATCTTGAGTTGCTGCTTTCACAGTTTCACTACATCATCAGCCGCGTTCAGTTACTGGTCTTTATGGTAAGAAGCTACGGTATTTTTAATGAACTATTACAGAAAGGAAACAAGTTTTAATGATCAAATGTGTGATTTGAAAAAAATTCAGTTTTTTAGTTCAATAAGGTGATGTTAAATAACTAAAAATATTTTATCTATAAATAAGTGTATTTTTTATTAAATTTTAGCATATTCAAGTTAATAAAAGTATTTTTAATGCATTGTTATAGGAAAAAAAACAAGTCTTAACCGTTATTACTGGCATCTCAGTATTTATAGGCTTGTAGAATACACCAAATAACTAACAAGATTAAAGATGACACCGTGTACATGGTGCACAGCTTTCCTGAAGAATATGTCTGTGCTGTAAGTATGTTTTTTCTCTTTTAGCTGACTCAACTTTTTTTTAGTATAATGCATGTTCACAAATGTCTATTAATACTTTTATTAATTTTGTAATTATACTTGTAGTTTAATTTTTTAATTAAACTACTAATTTAACTAAATTTTTTAATTTTCATCAATTGTTGTAATTTTAATAATTTAGCAGAGTAAGACATGTATATATAGTGGGCAATTAATTCTCCATGGTATTTTTCCTGTCTATTTTTCTATTTAAACCTTTTTGGGCTTATGCTAATTTTACACTTATTCAGAGTTAACGGATGCATGGAATGGATTTTTTACTGCAACTGTTCCAATTTTTATATGCAGAGTACAAAATTATATTAAATTTGTAAGAATAATATATATATAAAATATCTAATGATTATTCTGTTTCCAGATTTGAAAACTACTCTGCAACCAATGGGTATTTATGGTATCCAAGTACTCGAGTGAGTACTTCACTTCGGATTTGGACTTTATTCTGTAGTATAGCTGAATCTAGCCTCGAACTTTCCATCTATCTACTCCTTTGTTCCTGCCAGTTCGATACTGCTCTCCTCATACCTGCTGCTTAACACATTATTAATATATTTTATTTTGCCCTAGGCGAAGAGCTCCTGCAGTAGACAATACGTCTTCATATAATTATTATTTTCTCGAGGGCGGCCAACACAACTACCATTTCCTAAGGGCATCACGTAGGCGAAGATATCGTAGAAGGATGGCAAAGGTTCAATTGAATGTAGTCCGCGCTTCCGCGACAGATTCGTGTAAGTACTTCACTTCGGATTTGGCCTTTATCTTGAAGTATAGCCGAACCTAGCCTCCAACTTTCCATATGTCTATCCCTCTGTTTCTGGCAGTTCGATACTGCTCTCCCCATCCCCACTCATGCTTAATACATTATTAACATTTTTTTGCCCTCGGCGAAGGGCTACTGCAGAAGACAACACGTCTTCATATACAATTCTACTCTCCTCGAGGGCCTCCATCGAAACTCACTTCCCCAGGATCACCTAGGCGAACACGACGGAGAAGTGAAGTATTTGAATGTACCCATAGGTGATAGTGTGATAATTTATTCTAAGCAGAATTTAGTATAATATATTATTGATAATCCATTTCTTTAGTTTTACTTCTTCCTAGAGGAAGCTTTGTAATAGTAAAATTTTCAACTTCGTTAAAACTCCCTATAAACATCATTAGAGGTGCTAGAAGTTTGTTTCACATGATTTTAGAAAATGTCTGTATGGATGTGTGTGTGTGTGTGTGTGTGTGTGTGTGTATGTATGTATGTATACCGCTTTATCTCCGGATCTACGCGGTCGATTTTAACCATCAGGTTCTCATTTTTTTTGTTTTTTTATTCCGAATTCGGGAAGAAAATAATTTTTGATTTACTGATTCGTTTTTGTTTTATTTCAAATTTTTGATTTTCGAAAAATTTATTTTTGATTTTTTTTAATGATCGGATTTAAATTTTTGAATCGGATGGGTCGCATTCGAAAGAGCATAAAAAACCTATAATTTGAAAAAGAAAAGATTATCTAGCTATCACGGTTCTTTTGTTATTAACAAAAACGTGTTTTTTTTTTTAAACTAATAACTCCCAAACTAAACGGCCAATTTTTTGGAGAAAATTCACGATAATGCAGAATATAAATTGCTATAATTTGTGAAAATTTTAATCCATTATGTTGGTTAGTTTTTGAGAAAAAAATTAAAAAATGGAAAAAATATGTTCCTTATGTCGCACGTTTTATGGAGTAAACCTGGATTAATCGCTTTGTAATTTCTTATAGAGGTAGATTTTGGATAGATCTCCTCTAAGTTCTTTGGGCTACATGATCGGTCCATAAATTTCTGAGATATTTGAGGTTAAAATTTCTTTAACCTTTTTTTCAAATCGAAATTTCTCGAAAACGGCTCTATGTATCTGAATCGGATGTGTAGTATTCGAAAGCGAATTTAAATACCTATATTTTCTAAAAGAAATTATTTTTCTAGCTATCACGGTTCTTTTGTTATTAATAAAAACGTAAACATAGAAAAATGAAAAAAAATGAGTTTGGTATGTCTAACCATTGCGGGAGTAAAAATTGACTTAATCGCTTCAAAATTCCTCGTAGAAGTGGATTTTGTATAGTTTTCGGTCGAGTTATTTGGGCAAAATGATTGGTCATGGACCAATTATTTTGCCAATAGATTTAAGAGATATTTGTGGTTAAAATATTTTTAATCTTTTTTCAAATCGTAATTTCTCGAGAATACTCTATGTATTCGAAGGGAAAGGATATCATTCGAAATAGAATTAAAATAGCTAAATTTCCAAAAAAAAAAATTTTCTTTTATAGGGTATTCTGTTATTATAAGAAAAAACGTAAGCATTGAAAAATGAAAAAATAAAAAAAATGAGTTTTGTATGTGCAACGATTGCTGGAATAAAATTGACTTATTCTCTTCAAAATTTCTTGTAGAGGTGTATTTTTTAGATTTTTATGTCGATTTCTTGGGACAAGATGATTGGTCCATAAATTTCAGATATTTGAGGTTAAAATATTTTTAGTAAAATTAATAAATGAAAAAAATTGAGCTTTGTATGTCTAGCGATTTTGGAAGTAAAATTGACTTAATCGCTTCTTTAAATCATTTATTAGATGCAATTAATAATGTGTCAACACAAAAGTATTTATGTTAAGATATAAATAATACAAAATAACCTACTTACTTGGAGCGCAACTAATACACATTCAATTCACGATATATAAAAACCCTTTTCATAATTAATATTACCTCCAAATTATTTTACTGTGATATTTTGTATAATTAATAGATAATATTTCTTAATAAAATTTCACAAATATATTGTTTATTCCACACACAAATTTTTTTTATAAATTTCATTTTTCCACTTATAAAACAATTTATTATCGCTGTCAAGCGCGAAACCTTCTGCTATTTTCGTGTTCCGATGGTAGAATGATGTTTAAAATTTAACAATGGTCCGCGTTATACAAATTAATCAGACGTGTATATTTCTGTTTTCAATTTTGAAATACTTTATTTCTAATGGAATAAATTGGCGGTAAAACCTGTGTAATTGTAAATTGTTTCAGACGCAGAAGACAAATTGTAACTATATACATTCTGTTAAAGACTAGATTGTCTTATTTAAACAAAGCCTGTAATAGGCGTGACATATACATTTGAGAGTGTACATTTTATGTAATTGTTTTTCTGTTTTTACTTTGTATGTAATAACAAAACAAACGTTTTAAAACAAGTTTTAGCTCGCTGCGATATTTCACTTCGGAGATATGGCCTTTCAAACAATTAAATTGTTTATAACTTTTTTCTCCCACTTTTTCGGCCGGGAACCCTCGAAATTCGGATTCAGCAGGCCAAATTACGTCTAGAAAACTTTGGTTCAGGCGGGGACAAAATTTGGCCACGAAATGTATTGTCGGCGCCTAGACTACTAGCTCTCGGTCGAGTTCTTTGTGCAAAATGATTGGTCCATAAATTTCAGAGATATTTAAGGTTAAAAATAGTTAAGTTCTTTTTCAATTCGTAATTTCTCGAAAACGGTTCGATGTATCCGCTCCAAATTTATAGACAATTTTGTATGTGATATAAATAATATGTGTGCGAATTTTCATGAAGATCGTACCATTACTTTTTGTAATATTTGATATTGAAAATTTTTGTATTTTACAAAGTTTCTTTCTTTGCCGCTTGATAACTAAAGAAAAAAAATCGGTTTAATCATGTTGATATTTTGTGAAAATGTAGAGTTTATATATTTATTGTATAAGTCCTTTAGGTAAAAGAATTGTCTCATGATTTGTAAAGATATTTAGAGGTGAAAACTTTTTTACGTTTTTTTGATAATCGTAATTTCTAAGTGACGACTCCAAGTATAAGCTCATAATTTATAGGCTATTTTGTTTGCCAGATAGGCAATATCTGTGTAAAATTTGATCAAGATTATATGGCTACTTTATAAAATATTTGATATTTAACATTATGGTATTTCTGAAAATGACTTTCTCGGTTGCACAATAACTAGAGTAAAATTGTTTTAATTTCTTTGAAATTTTGTAGAGATTTTGAGTTTGTATATTATTTATTATATTAGTTCTTATGGTAATAAAAGAATTCGTTTATGAATTTGAGAGATATTTTAGGTTAAAACTGTTTTAGCCATCTTTTCATATCGAAATGTTTCGAAAACGGCTCTATGTATATGTTACTAGAAAGTGGAAATGACGCGCGATACGCACGCGTGTTGTTTACTTGCTTTTTCTAATTTAATAAGCTATTAGGTCCATTATTTAAAAATATTGCAACGAGGTATAATGAAAGTAGGTTAATGAAATTGTCGATCACTCAAAAAACATGTATTTTTTTATGAATAAGTAAAGACGGTATTATTTAAATAAAATTAAAAATATACCCCTACAGCAAGTTTTCAATCATTATGAAAGCAGATAAGATTATGAAAATAAACAATTTATTAAAATAATACAGATGTTTGTTATTTCTTAAAGAACTAATTATTTTGAAATATTTTCGAATACTTGTTTTTCAGAGAATATTTCATAAATCGACTCAAAATTTTAACCACTTATTACACTTATTAAAAACTATATTTGGTTAAAATTTCAATACATTTTCTTCATTTGTTTTTCAGAAAAATTATTTTATAAAAGTATAAAAAAAGGAATTGATAAATTAGTTTGAGAAAGCTACGTGCCAATGAATTGGCAGCGGTTTTTTTTATTTAGTGTAATTATTTTTCATATTAAATTTAAAAAATTTCTATTTTTGTTTTTTCTTCCTGGTAAAAGAGACCATGTTGATAGAAAGTTTTCTGATTTTCCTCTTTCTTTTTTACACGTGTCAGGGTATTCGAATCTAAAATAACAACCATTATTTACTAAACCAAATTATTTTCCCAGTACAGTTCTTCAGCATCGGTTGGAAGTTATGATGGACTCTCAATATGGTCATTATATGGCCATCATAAAGCAGGAGACTTTCAAAAAAATAGGACCAAATTGGGAACGGCAACTTTGAGAAACTCAACAATGACATTATAGTGGGTAACTTTGAGTGAAGGGCTTCCTGATACACACATCTTGGCAGCTTCATCTTTCTGCAGGTATAATTTAATTAAAGAAAAATTAAGTCATGCAATTTCTCAGATTTAATTGAGGCACTGCTTGTGTATTTTTTATAGAACTGTATTTTCATTTTTTTATTAAATTACGTGTGGTACTTTCAAAAAGATAAAGTCAACTCAAAAATACATGGAATGTCTGAGATGCATTACTGAAGCCTGTTTTTATCATTCTTAGTCTTTTGGATTAAGTACGGACACATCACCTCAAAGTAAATATCGATAACATTGAATGCTCAATGCACCTGCAAAATCTGACAAGTGGCTTTTATATTGTAGAAGCCGGATGAATTTTCTTATTAAGTTTTTAATTTTGGCCTGTATACTGTAGTGCAGCGTAGTGTGAGTGTGTCTCAAAATTCTATACATCTATAGCTTGTCCTGCCGTAACAATAAATCTGAGTACGTGTAAAAATTGTGAAAAAAGTTATTTTAATCTGTAAAATACAGTTTAAGTGTAGTAGTTAATGAATAATGAGCTTATCGATTAATTACCAATATAAAAGCCACCAGTCAGATTTAGCAGGTGTACTTATCATTCAGTGTTGTTGATGTTTAGTTTGAGTAAATGTGCTTTACTATTTAATGTAAAAAAGTATAAGAATAATAGAATTCTTCTTCTATAATGTATTTCAGGCACCGTATGTTTTTTAAGCAAATTTCATCTTTCTAGAAGTAGGTATAATTTAATTTAAAAAAAATTGAGATATCCAATTTTTCAGATTTAGCTGAGGCACTGCCTCGGAATGCCCAAAAGAATTTTATATATTTTAACTAAATATATAAAATTGTATGAAATATGATCATAATGGGCATAGATAAGAACCTGTTTTATATTGCATTTGACAGTTTAGAATATTTTGAATCAGCTGTGTACTGTGTGTCGGTGCACTCGCCTTTCCATACTCCCTTTTTCCCATTCTACACGTCCATGAGCCTCCCGAATGATTAGGAGCGCACGTGAACATGGAAGGTGAACACTAGCGCGTTCACCTAGCGAGGACTCTCTCGCTCTATAGGCGTAGCTCCGCTCACTTCCTCGTCTCATGCTCTCGTATCTCCCTCGAACAGCCTCGTGTGTCGTTTCTCCCACTTCCCGCTCTCGCCTCCCTCCCCCTAATCCCCAACGGTTTTTCCAAATTGCCTATTGTTTCCCTCGTTTAACAAGTCACACATGCCTCTCATTGTTAGTTGATTTATCGGAGACAACACTCGTCTTATCCGATATCAACTATGAGAGAATTACTCAAAAGTTGGTTGTAAGTTACGGTTTTATCGCTATTTTATTCTTAATTAAATACAATAATTTTTTTATAAAAATTTTTTAAAATTTCGAATTTTCTTAACGTTGTCTTTAAAGTTTGGTGCAGTTCGTGTTTGTTTATGTGTAGCAGAGCCGAATGTTATGTTAATGCCTGAATAACTGTTTATGGTAAAAAAATTTTATGGAATTCTCCGACTTGTTTTCTTATATAAAAAATATCATGACGTTGTGTACATTTACGATTTTTACATATCTTGTAGCCCTGAAGAGGGGAGTATACTAACGCTCCCGAAACGTCGGCAAATAAAAAAGATAAAAAAAAAAACAATATTCGCTAAACATTGGTTCGTTTGATGTTCGCCTCTCCCAAAGAAACTTAAATACCACGAACGTACTTTAACTATATTTTGAATCATATTTAACACCAACAGTTTCTTAGTAAACAATAGTTTTATTGAAAGATCGTATGTTGTGCGGTGATCATTTTTATTATTAATGATTTTTCACCATACCCGAGCTGAAAATATTACATTCGCGTTTTTGTGTCGGGAGCGTAGCTAGGCGTTTGCCAGTTCAGAGCACGTATGAATTGCCACCAGCCGAAGGCGCGGGTGGCAAACATGTGGTCTGGGGTGGTCTTCTTTATCCTTGTGATGTGTATATTATTTTTCACCATATTCGGACCGAAAATACCACGTGCCCATTGCGGATTTGGGAGCAAAAGTGGTACTTTCGGCCAGTGTATGGTGAATATTATATTATACAACAACAACAAGGGAGGTAAAGAGTTGACTAGTTTAAATTATTAATTTCTGTAATATGTTTATATATATATATATATATATATATATATATATATATATATATATATATATATATATATATATATATATATATATATATATATATATATATATATATATATATTTTGTTGTTGGTATTTTTTTCTTTTTCTTTAATTTTATCAGTAATTTTATTTCAGGTGGGGGGCTTCACCCCCCCCCCCCGAGCAGGAGCTTCGCCCCCTGCACCCCCACCAGGGGCTCTGCCCCTGGACCCCGTCCTGCGCCCCACACACTCGCTTCCGATGCATTTTTCCTTCTCACTAGTGCCTTATTATCATTTATTAAATAGCCATGATTTTGAGTTCGACTTAATTTTTTGTAGGTAACTGATGTATCGAGGTAAGTCAATAACGACCATTGCTACAGACTTTTTTCATACGGTATTATTTTTTGTATCATGTATTTATTAGTCATATGTGTTTTAGGTGCTCAACTCTCTTACTTGGCTCATAGAGTAGTGGTTGATCTATTATTTGTATGTTGTCGATCTTTAGGCTTAAGTTATTTCTACAGATGGTATAGTTACTGACCTAGTCAATGGTTGCTAGTTAGATGATGTTGAACAAATTGATATTTATGAAGTAGCGTAGTTCCACTTTGCTACTTCTGCAGCTCCCTTAGTTATTTTAAGTGTCAATACTTTAGAATGTGAGGGGTTAGGTAATTAGGAACTGGAAGGGAATCATAATAAAAATGCTCTATGTTTGTGGTTAGACACAATACGGGTAGGTAGTTATCGCTAGTAAGATTAGCTCGGTTGGTTAATTTCTAAGTTTGGCTAGGAATTAAGAATTCTTCTCAGAGCCCGTTATATTATCATTATGAAATGATTGTATATACAAATGTCAAATAGGAAAAAAGTTTTGTTCAACGATTATTTTACTCTTTGTTTATATCTGTTTATGTCAAGTCAAATTTTGCTAAATAATAGTCGAAAAACGATGATTTTATCTGTATTTAAGCATTAAAAAAAATCGTTTTTATAAGCCTAGCTTGTCAAGTATTGATCGTACATGAAAATATTAAACGGGAAAACGTTTTGTTTTCTTATAATGTACAACTTTTACATTTATAAATTGTGTGAAAGAAGATCCTGTCAAGTTATAGCCAAAAATGTCCATTTTATATATATTTTAGCATTTAAAATCGTTTTTATAAGGCTAACTCGTCAGGAGTTGATTTAACACAAAAATGTTAAATGGAAAAAAGTTTTATTTCAATATTATCTATAACTTTTATATTCAACATTTTTGTGTAAAATCAAATCCTAACAAGTTATAGCCGAAAATCGTCCATTTTATGTATATTTTACCGTTTAAAACCATTTTTACAACCATAACTCGTTAGGAGTTGATTTTACACAAAAATGTTAAATGAAGAAAAGTTTTATTTTAATATTATCTACAACTTTTCTATTTAACATTTTTGTGTAAAATCAAATCCTGTCAAGTTATAGCCGAAAATCATCTATTTTTGACCTTTTTTTGCCGTTTTTCGCGTTTATCTTGGCAAATATTGCTCGTAGAGAAAAGTGTCGAACAGAAAAAATGTGTATTTTAATTAGTTTTAGCAGATACACCTGTAGATATTAACTGAAAATTAATTTTTCTAGACATTAGGCTTAAAAGTCGATTTTTTGAGATATTTCTTTGTGCTCCCATTTGACAAATTTTCCATCGATTTTTCTCAATAGGATTCCAGCACTTAGCTATAATTAGAGGAGTATTTTCCCGCAATCCCGATGAAATCGATCGAAAATTCGCTGAGATAATCCCCATAAACTTGATTACATACGAACGTACATACATACATACATCATAAAAAACGCCTAAAATGAATTATTACTGGGCGGAAAATAGTTTTTATACAGTAAATTGCTAGTTATCGGGGAGTTACAATTTTCACTCTGGTGAAAATATAAGGCTCTCCCGAGAAGCGGTCGTGCCTAAAAATGAGGGTATTAAATTGTCGTGGCAGGATATTTCTTCTGGAGATGAATATATGAAAGTATATTTATCTCAATATGACTCATTAGTTGTTCTCGATGATATCTTATACAGGGAATGTATTTCTTCTAATTTCAGAACAAAAGTTCTCCAATTAGTTGTCCCTCGAAATTATATCAACACTGTTTTAGAAGAAGCCCACGATTCTCCCTCCGGTGGTCATATTGGTGTTAATAAAACATTACAGAAAATTCGCAAAAGATTTTATTGGGCTTCTTGTAAAAAAGATGTTGAAAATTGGTGTAGATCTTGTTCAATTTGTATTGCAAAGAAAGGTCCATCAGATAAAGGCCACAATCAGATGAGAATCTATAATGTAAGGTTACCTTTTAAAAGAACCCAAATGGATATTTTAGGACCTTTCCCGATTTCTTCTTTAGGAAATAGGTACCTCTTAGTTGTCACAGATTGTTTTACTAAATGGGTAGAAGCTTTTCCTCTCTGTAATATGAGAGCAAAGACTATTGTTGAAGTATTTGTTCGTGAAATCGTATGTAGATATGGGGTTCCTCTTAAAGTTCACACAGCTCAGGGTCGTAATTTTGATTCCAATCTAATTAAGGAACTAACTCAGTTGTTAGGAATTCGAAAAACTAGAACAACACCATTACATCCTCAATCGAATGGTCAAGTAGAAAGACAAAACAGAACAATATTAGAATGCTTATCCAAATACATAACAGACAATCAAAAAGATTGGGATCATTGGGTTTCCTTGTATCTTTAACTTACAGATCCTCGGTACACGCAACAACTGGGGCCACACCGGCAGAGATGTACACCGGTACAGACTTGAAACTTCCTCTGGATTTGATACGTGGATGTCCTCCTGGAGAAGAAGATTGTCCTAACTACGGCAACTACATCCAGAAACTCAAAACCAACATCAATGAAATTTACCAATCAGCTCGAAAGAACATTTTCCTCTCCTCCAAACACACAAAATCAACCTATGACAGAACATCCAGACATGTCAACTTTCAAGAACAACAGAAAGTTTGGTTGTATAATCCTCGCCGAGTCAAAGGAAGGACTCCGAAGCTCCAAAGTGATTGGGAAGGACCTTATACGATTGTCAAAAAGATCAATGATGTCGTTTTCTGCATCCAAAAGACACCAAAACACAAAAAGAAGATCATTCATATTGATCGGTTGGCAACCTATCGCGTTTGGTAATTTCTTCTGCTCTACTCACGGTTATTTTGAGCCGTGGTTTTTCCCGTGAGACACAGGGCAAATGCCAGAGCAGGGACAGAGGTGAGGTACCACATCATGCCAACTCCCCACTTATGTCCAAGAATTACCAACAAGACTCTACCCACCGATGATGACATGATGATACCCAAAAATGACGATTCTACATTTTAAGAGACGGGTCCTTTGGCTAGATGAGTCAAGGATCAACCCGCTTAAAAGTAGACGATTTCAAGAAGATTTGAAAATGATTTCAAGATGTTTTTAAGAATTCAAAATGGATCAATTCAGGAGACAAGACCTTTGGCCTTGAGCGAAGGATCATCCTGCTTGAAGAAGATGCTATTTTGACAAGATTATGAAGAAGAAATTTACATTTTTCAAGAGACAGGACCTTTGGCCTTGAGCGAAGGATCATCCTGCTTGAAGATGTTAGTTTTACTGATTATGAAGAAGTTCATATTGTTCAAGAGACAGGACCTTTTGCCTTGAGTAAAGGATCATCCTGCTTGGAGAATATGCTATTTTCACAAGATTGTGAAGAAGAGATTTACATTTTTCAAGAGGCGGGCCCTTTGGCCGGGTGAGCGCAGGATCAGCCCGCTTGAAGAAGACGCCTTCTCTTAAGATTGTCGGGATGACAATCTAAAGAAGGGGGAATAATGTTATATGTTTATCTACCATCATCGAACATAAGAACGGAAGCGTTGCTAAGCGACAAGTTTGTTGTTGTTCTCAACTCGAGTTAGTTTTCAGTTTCGTTAATTGACTCGAGAGTTCGTTATCAAATAAGATTTCTAATTGTGTCTGTGATCTTAAATAAAGTTATATGTTATTCTTTTTTAATGATGGTTATTATTGATTATTGTATGCGTGTGTGAGTGTAACCGTACGTTAGACTGAGGAAATTTTTTCCGCATTCAGAGGCGATTTGTAGACTTCTTCGCATTGTTTCTTTAACAACAGCTGGATCCGTGGGTGAATTGTTAATTTGCGTGAGGTACTCAACTTTTTGAAGTCTGGTGTCGTCTTTCAAAATTTTGGCATTATACCCTACCCACATTGGCGTGTTTAAAATTTCTAGTTTATGAGACAGTACGCATACAAAAGATATTTGTTGCAAATATTTTAAACTTTCAGGATCATCAGTTGGCTGTACACTACTATGCAAAATTCTGGACGGCTTTGCTTCACGTATTGTACATTTTCAAAATCTTGTGGCTCAAACGAACGCTTTCGACGTCCAGACAAATCGCCAACGTTTATTGACATACTCTGTTGAGTTGACGTAGATGCACCATCATTTCTGTTAATAATATCTAATTCTTCTTCTGTAGGGATATCTTGGTAAATGATACCGACAGTATCATGCAAGGTATTTTTACCAGAGCTAGTTTCTACGTATCTATCAAAATTATCCCATGCTACTCCACATGATAGTATCGAAGTTTGTTGAATACCGGCAGGGCATAAAAGATTTATCGAACTGCAAGAATATGCTGCAGACGTCTCCAATTCCTGTATACTGGAGTAACTTATGCAGTAACCTTGTCTGCTCCAGATATCTGCAACTTTTTGACTCCCCGTGAGACATTTTATAGCCATACCTAATAAAATGTGTTTCCTTTGTTTAATATTACCCCTTGTAATGCTATAAATAGAATCCTGTGAGAAACTTGAAGACAATCTTTGAACCCGATCGCTGTTCTTTTTATTAACACCGTTCAACGCAGTACTCCAAAATAAACTTAACCATTTTGGGATTTCGCATTCTCCCTTGTCCAATACTTCAGTGTCGATTACATCCGGTAAAGCATTTTTTTTTATTTTTAGTATTCGCGTTCGATATTTCAAGGCGAAATATCCAGCTTCTTGTTCGAACAAAATATTGTCAATTTCTTCATCACAGACCGTTTCGAAATCTATTTCAGAAGACATGACAAATGGTTTGTTAGCAATATTTACAAATGAAATTTTATTTTTGAGTTCACTTTGCATAAAATCTTTGAGAGCATGAGTACTAAAAACGTTCGAGTCAAGCTCGGCAATATCATACATCTCTGTTACAAATTGCGAAAAATAAGTTTTTAAATAAGCTAATGACAGGATTCGTTTATTTTCGAGAATTTCATGTTGAATATAACGAATTACTTTTTGACGAGCAATTTTATGAAATTCTCTTTTCAAAGCCCAATCGTCAGTTGGTGGTCGATTAAGCTTACTCTGATATTTAGAAAAATAATTTATACTACAATTATTATGGTATGCTAAGCATGTTTCATCAGAGTTCATCACTTTCTGAATTTTTTCTAAAGTAACTATATCTCCTAATTCTCTTCCATACTTTTGTATTTTATCTAGAAATTCTTTTTTATTCTTAATTTGACGACAATATATCTGTCGCCCTCTGCGCTTAATGGTTATTTTATTGCAAAAAAAGCACTGTTTTCCAGATTTTTCATCTGAAAAACTCTGTATACTTTCATTACAATCTAGTTCGTCCTCTTCAACCGTATTATCTACATTTTCACTATTTCTAGCTTCCATATTCATTGAACTCTTCTCAATAAATCTGTAAATGATGTTATGATATCATGAAAAGCGATTATATAATTAAAAAAATTTAAATAAATTATTCCGATTACCTTTCTTCAGCGATGTAATTATAAAGGTACCTATTATGAAACATGCCCAAAAAAACCTGACGTATTATAAAAAAATTTTAAATTACCCTCAAACGCGCTTCGTGACTATTTTATTTTTGATGTTATGAACGCTATGTTCCAATATGACATAGTTTTAATTAGTTTAAATGATAAGATAATTAGATACATTTTTTAAGTAAAAGATGAAATGTTTTTATTCTATGTTAAATATGTAGTAATTCTATAAAACCATTAGTTTGAAAATTTAAATAAAGTACATTTTCAATTGAAAACAAATTCAAATATTCGCACTTTTTTCAAATAACCAATCACAACAAGTCTTGAAATGAGTCACTTTCTGCCCATTATTCTTTTAAGAGAGTATCTCTTCATTTCTTCACCATAATTATGATATAATCATGGTCATAATTACTTACTTACATCGTTGTCTCTTCAGTATAATTATGGTCATAATTATTGGCCATAATTATAATCATAATTATTTCGCCATGTGTTAGGAATATTATGAGCACAATATGCAGCATAAAATGGTAATCCGGCATAAAATACGGCATATTATGGCCATATTATGTCCAATAATTCTACCAGGGTTAACTTTTAAATGAATTTTCGTAAATGTTTTGATGTTAAATTATGCTAAAAAGTTAAATGATTTAAAATTATAATTAAACATTAATTTGAAATATGATTCAACAAATATAAATTGATTAAAAAAATTGCTTCCTCCTAGAGGAAGCTTTGTGATAGTAAATTTTTGACTTGTTGTAAAAACATGTTATAATTGTGTTCCGAGGTGTTAGGAATCAAAATACATGGTTTTTGAAAAATGTCTGTATGGATGTGTGTGTGTGTGTGTGTGTGTGTGCGTGTGCGTGTGCGAGCGTGCGTGTGTGTGTGTGTGTGTGTGTGTGTGTGTGTGTGTGTGTGTGTGTGTGTGTGTGTACGCCTGGATCTCGGCTTCTACTCGGTCGATTTTGACCGGACGGGTCTCATTTTTTTTGTTTTTTTTTTGCGTGATGGCGGTTTAAAAATCCGTTTTTTGATTGAGGCGATGCGTTTTTGTTTTTTTTTCAAATTTTCGGTTTTCTCAAAACTGTTTTTTGATTTTTTTTAATGATAGGATAGAGTTATTCAAATCTGATGGGTATCGTTCGAAAGAGAATTAAAATACCTATATTTTCTAAAAAAAAAGTTTCTAGCCATCACGGTTCTTTTGTTATTAACAAAAACGTGTTTTTTTTTAGAAGCTTATAACTCCTAAACTTAACGGTCAATTTTTTTGAGAAAAATTATGATAATACAGAATATAAATAGCTATAATCTGTTAAAATTTAAATACATTCTGTAGGCTAGATTTTGAGTAAAAAATTGAAAAATGAAAAAAATCAGTTTTGTATGTCCAACGATTACAAGAGTAAAATTGACTTAATGTCTTCAAAATTCCTTTTAGAGGTAGATTTTTTATAGTTCTCGGTCGAGTTCTTTGGGCAAAATGATTGGTCCATAAATTTCAGAGATATTTGAGGTTAAAAATTTTGTGACATTTTTTTAAAATCGTAATTTCTCGAGAACGGATATATGTATCTGAATCTCTATGCATCTGAATGGGGTGGGTGGCATTCGAAAGAGAATTAAAATACCTATATTTTCTAAAAAAATTAAGTTTCTATCTGTCACGATTTTTTAGTTATCATCAAAAACAAAAATGTGTTTTTTTTTAAACTCATAACTCCGCTACCGCTACCTACCGATACGATATCTACCGCTAGGTGGTGTGGACTGAGGAAACGTCATTAAGTAGGCATTCGATGATTTTTTTTTAATTTTTAAAAAACCAACCAATAAAATGAATTAAAATGTTTAAAAATTATATCTATTATAATCTATTATAATTATGAACTATGCATTATGAATGCATTATATTCTGCATTATTATAATTTATTTGTGAGTTATGAACTTTTTAAAAAAAACACGTTTTTGTTAATAACAAAAGAACAATGATAGTTATAAATTTTTTTTTTCTTAAAAAATATGAATTATGAAATATAAAAAGAAAACACGTTTTTGTTAATAACAAAACAACCGTGATAGCTATTTGTTTTATTATAAAATATAGATATTTTGCTTATATTTCAAATGATAACTTTATTTATCAGCTCAAAATTTATATATATTTCATATAAATAAATAATAAATAAATAAATAAATTTAAAAATTAACAATTTTTAATATTCATAAATGAATTTAATTATAATTATGCAATAAATTTTTTAAAAAATTATAAATTTTGTTATTAAAAATTCATTAAAGGAATCAACAAATTACGGTTGAGGAAGCTACAGGCCAATGAATTGGCAGCGGTTTTAATTAAGTATTAATATTAAGATAATTAATAAAAATTTGCAGTGAAAAAAGAAATATTTTCATAAAATAAAAAATAATTAAACTTTTGATTAACATTTTCAAAAATCATCGGGGATCGAAGTTGATCCACTCGGGTGAGAAGCAAGCGTTCTTACCGCCGAGCTATCACCGCACTGACAGCTGTGGCATTACATATATACCCAAGCTGTAGCCTTACATATATACCGAAAATTTTCTTTCAATTGAAATATATTGATGTAAATATCATTTTTTAATTAAATCATAAATTAATTTTTATACTTAATTGAGCGTTTAGAATCAAATTTACAATTAAACAAAAGAAATCTAGTAAAAATAAATTCAGTAATCTTTGTAAGACAAAAAGAGTGCTGAGTCGCGTTTCATAATAGGTACCTTTACTTTACTGCGACATGAGTTTAGTTTATAATCTTAACTCATCTGCAAAAGTGATGTTGACAAGTGCAAAAAAATGCGAGAAGCGCGTGAAATAGCGTGTAGTTACATAAATTTAATTAAATGCTAGTAGACTAAATTTATATATATGGTTTATAGATATGAATTAATGATTTAAAACCATTTGTTTTACTTACTCGGGCGTGTGATCGCCATGAAGCTGGGCAGAAGAAGTCGCAGCACTTGTTGTATTATCACTGCAATTGAAATTATGTTTTGTAACGGGAGGCCTGGGGAAATCTTTCGTAATTCCGCGAACCGAACCCTAGAACACGGTGCCATCGAGTGCTACTTCTACGCCGAGCACTCGGGGTTGATGTTCTCTGGATCCCTGTTTACAAATGTCGAGTTCACGATTGAACTCGACTTTTCCGTGTGCCGGAAAGGGTTAATACTCGCGCTAGCTAGACGCGAGGCGCGGCCACTCAGAATGATCGTCGTCTCGGTTCGACGATCCCGCGGAGGCGGCGGTATCCGGGAGAAGGTTAGGTGAAGGTTAATAAATAACGAGTGGTCTTGGTTACATTCAAAACTATAACAAGATCTATTCTAAATTATCCTATACAAAATACGCGTCGCGTTGCGCGTTGACAAGAAGGCGGGGGATCCGCCGCTCGGAGCGGGCGGATCGATGTGATTGTTTTCCGCTGGGCCGGCGATCAAGACACCGGCCGCTCGCCGCTGCGCGCCGAAAATACAAATCAATCGCTGCGCGGAAAATAGACGAAGAGTCTTACCGGGAGGGGAGTGAACTCCCCTCGTCGCTCGCTCACGAATCCGCTCCTGCGTCAGGCCTTATCCTCCGGTCGACTTCGGAGTGTTCAGGCCAACTCTTAACGTCCAGCGTTCACCTACAGACGCTCCGGACCCCAGGCGTGGCTCGGATTGCTCACGTGCGCTGCTCTTCGTGGTCGGTACGTGTACGGGCGCTGCTCTGCACCGGTGAGGACGCACGATACCGTTTTCTTCGCGGATGATCAAATTAACTCGCGTACGCGCGGTTTGACAGCCCGAGAGAATCTGATTCAAAAAGAATCGGGCGCGACTTAGCAACGGTCAAAGTCGCGCCTGCCCCGCGCGTAGCTAACGCGAATACATCGTCCGAGCGATGTCAATACTCGCTCGAGATATACGAATTCGCGGGAACGAGAGCCTAACGGGTTCGATAGAATATGGAGGACCGAGATGCTTATCTTCTCCGTATTTTATCTTGGAACCTCGTTATACCTCTCTCCCAGACGTTGCGTAGCAGGAGAGAAGCAACTCGATACTGAAGCTCTCGTTCGATTCGACTTTACGTCGTCGTCGGCGGCAGAGACGACAGTTCCGGATACGCGCGGATCAGCTCGTGTACTAAACGGCTGATCAGACGATCCACGTCGAGGGATCGTCCGCACGCACACGGTGGGTCGCTCATCCCCGTAATTCCGCTGAATTCCAACGGCGGTCGAGACCAATCCCAAGACGATTGATGGACCGGAGACTGTTGGCACTTCTGGCGCTGGGACTCCGGTCGACAACTGCCGTCATTCCTCCAAGGTTGACTTGAAAGATCATCTCGTCTTCTTCTTGTCTTCGTCTTCGGGCCCTCTTTCCGCTCCGGGCAGGCCCAGTGAAGGTGCGTTGGTGACCTACACGTCCAACACAATTTTCTGGTTGGACTCGGTGGTGGGGAGTTATATGCTCCGAGCGCGTTCCTCGATCTTGAAGAGCGGTATACTCGACTATCCAACCCCTGCTGGATATACCGCTGTTTGGGACGTCGAGAGGCTACCGTCGTCCAAGGATTCGAACCTGTTCCTTGATTCGAACCCAGTCCACTCGAGGGTTTTCTGCCTTTATCTCTTTTGGATAACTTTGGAGGTCGTTTCATGGCCGCTGCATACGCCTCTTTTTTCCCTGTCGAGCTGGACTTTTGAAGACTTCGGGACGACTTCTTGTTGTCTTTAGTCCCTAGGTCTGATCGAGGTTGCTTTGCAGAGTGTTTGGCTGCACCTGCGGCTCGTTTCTTGTTAGGCGCAGCGGAATTATGAAGTGACGACATTTGCGCGCGTAGCTGGCGCAGCTCGTCGTGCAGTCGCCTCACTTCTTCGCTCAGGCGCCTAACTTTCTCCTCCTCCAATTTACGCGTCTGATTACATTCGCATTCGCAATGACGCTCGCCTTCTGCTTGCGTCGATACGTCGCGAAATTGCGAAGTAATCAGCGTTCGGTCCACCGGTTGTGCCGTCCCCAGACTATCGATCTCTTCCTCGTTGCTCCTTGGAAGGCTTGTCTGCTCTTCGTCTTCAGGAGTCTTTGAATGAGTAATACAGCCGTCCGATGCCGATATATTCCATAAACGGGCCATATCAGACGCTTCGGACAGGGGGAAGCTTGGAAAATCTCCCTTCCCCCAGGCTGCATTTACTCCGTCGTCTTGGGCTTGGGAGTATTCAGCACAGCCATTCGGTGCCCTCAGGCAGTCTGTATACGCCAAGCGACGTGAAGTATCAGACTTCTCGAACAGGGGGAAGCTTGGAGAATCTTCCCTCCCCCAGGCTATGCTTACTCCGACGTCGATTTCGTGGATGCAAGCTGAAGATGATGGCGATGGTGCGGTTGCTGCACAGCTGTCCGAAATCCATGTGCGGTCTGCATTCCCCGAGTGACTCGCGTTCTCGGATTCTTCGGACTGGAAGGAGATCGGGGAATCTCCCCTCCCCCAAGCTGTGCTGCACCTTAGGTGCACCTGGACATCACCCGGTCCTCCCGCTGGAGATAAAGTGCTCCGTGGTGACGTAAGAGCCTCGTGTCTTACGTCGGGAGGACTGCCTGCTCTTTGGTTCATCTGCAAGACATGTGTCCTTATGGAACTCAGCAAGTTGTTGTCGACTGCTTTGTTCGACGCCAATTGCTGAAACAGGCTGTGAGTTGAGGGATCGGCAATTCGGTTCACTTCTGGAGCGCCGCTTGTATTGAGGGTCGTCGTGTTGACGAACTTATTCCTGCAATCGAGCCTCCTTGTGAACTGCTCGTAATCACTTCCACTTATTTCTTGTGTGAAGTGGGCTGGGTTGTAACTTCCCATTAGCCATTGAGCGATTCGCTTAGAATCCC
The DNA here is from genome assembly GCA_036365515.1 of Torymus aiolomorphi. Taxonomy (NCBI): domain Eukaryota; kingdom Metazoa; phylum Arthropoda; class Insecta; order Hymenoptera; family Torymidae; genus Torymus; species Torymus aiolomorphi. The sequence continues at coordinate 222,904,523 of CM070874.1, read as the reverse complement.
CCTCGAGATGTCCGGTGCTTCTTAAATCTAGAGCTATATTTGCTTCTATTACAGCTTCAAAGCTCAGCTCTAGATTTTTGCGCCAATGCTCCATCTTATTGGCTAGTTCTTCTGGGGTCGATGATTCCATCTTGCGAAGCTAGACCGATTATATAAAAAATTTGGTGACGAATTGTGTGTGTATGCGCAACTAACTGCTGAGATTCTCTCTCTAATTGGCTGTCTGTTACGCAAATTACAATGTTAGAATTCTAACTACCACACACAATTGTCCCAAGCTGCTCGAGAATGACGTATCTCGATGCAGCTAGCTAGGGAGAGAGCGTGGCTATTCCAAAAAAAAGTTCGCGACGATAACGATTTAAATAATTCCCGCAACCAAAAAAAAAGGATGAAAGTATTCTCACTTCCGACCGGCTGCACGTACAGGCACGGTCAAACCAAAAAAAAATCGCGTGAAAATCGCTTTAAATCTCGCGTCAAAAAAAGGAATTTAATTCTCGCCACATATGACGACGAAAACAACGATAATCGTCGTTTAAATGCTCTCGCCCAGGCTTTACAGCAGTTTAAAAGGCTCGGGCTAAGTATACACAATACTACCCGAGCATAAACACACACAAAAACAAGCAATCGGCTGTTTTGCGTTTATGTTTGAATGCGCGTCGCGAGCCTTCTTGTCTGTTTGTTTACGCCCGGCACCTCGACTTGGCGAGTTTAAATCACTGCGCCTATCAGCTGTACCGGCATATGGCCATTGGCCGTCAGCTGAATAGTCGGGTGCCGTGATTCGCGCCCGGGCGATTTGAATAGGCCGGTCTCGAACGTACCGGCCGCTAACCTTCTCCTTAAACCCAACAGGTTAGGGCGCCATTTGTAACGGGAGGCCTGGGGAAATCTTTTGTAATTCCGCGAACCGAACCCTAGAACACGGTGCCGTCGAGTGCTACTTCTACGCCGAGCACTCGGGGTTGATGTTCTCTGGATCCCTGTTTACAAATGTCGAGTTCACGATTGAACTCGACTTTTCCGTGTGCCGGAAAGGGTTAATACTCGCGCTAGCTAGACGCGAGGCGCGGCCACTCAGAATGATCGTCGTCTCGGTTCGACGATCCCGCGGAGGCGGCGGTATCCGGGAGAAGGTTAGGTGAAGGTTAATAAATAACGAGTGGTCTTGGTTACATTCAAAACTATAACAAGATCTATTCTAAATTATCATATATAAAATACGCGTCGCGTTGCGCGTTGACAAGAAGGCGGGGGATCCGCCGCTCGGCGCGGGCGGATCGATGTGATTGTTTTCCGCTGGGCCGGCGATCAAGACACCAGCCGCTCGCCGCTGCGCGCCGAAAATACAAATCAATCGCTGCGCGGAAAATAGGCGAAGAGTCTTACCGGGAGGGGAGTGCACTCCCCTCGTCGCTCGCTCACGAATCCGCTCCTGCGTCAGGCCTTATCCTCCGGTCGACTTCGGAGTGTTCAGGCCGAGTCTTAACGTCCAGCGTTCACCTACAGACGCTTCGGACCCCAGGCGTGGCTCAGATTGCTCACGTGCGCTGCTCTTCGTGGTCGGTACGTGTATAGGCGCTGCTCTGCACCGGTGAGGACGCACGATACCGTTTTCTTCGCGGACGATCAAATTAACTCGCGTACGCGCGGTTTGACAGCCCGAGAGAATCTGATTCAAAAAGAATCGGGCGCGACTTAGCAACGGTCAAAGTCGCGCCTGCCCCGCGCGTAGCTAACGCGAATACATCGTCCGAGCGATGTCAATACTCGCTCGAGATATACGAATTCGCGGGAACGAGAGCCTAACGGGTTCGATAGAATACGGAGGACCGAGATGCTTATCTTCTCCGTATTTTATCTTGGAACCTCGTTATAGTTTCAATATATTAATTTTGCTATCATTATTTTCAATTTAAAAAAAAAAAAAATTATTTATTCAACTAACCGGGAAGTGGATGGTGATGGAGTTATTTCTAAACATGTAGAAGATATTGACGGTTGAGGGGAATCGATGGTTCCTGTGGATTTGGACGCTGGAGTCAAGGATGACTCGGAGCTGTATACAAAAAGTTATTAAGAAACACAGAAAATTGAAAATTGTTTATATAACAAAGATGTAATTTTAATACTATACAATAACTGGAAAATGCGAAAAGAGTTGAGTATTTCCGATCATGTTTTAGTTCTCCGTTTCTGGATCGAATGAATTATAAGCACATAGCAAAATTTACTATAATAACTAAATGTTGCTATATTATTCTAATAAGTTATAAAATGAAATACAAAATTAAATGTACTTTTTAAAATTATTAGTTACAGACAGGGTTGCAAATAATTGATTAAAATTTCAATCGTTAATTAAATCCACCTTTAATTAAGAATTAAAATTTCAATCGTTAATTAAAGGCGGGTTTAATTGATAATAGTATAATTAATAATGGTATAATTAATAATTGTTTCATTAAGAATAGTATAATTAATATGTTCGAAACCCTGGTTACAGAATTTTGGGAAAAACTCGCTTCTTTTGCATACATATACATGTTCTCCGTCGGCAGGGCCCCAGGGCTTAGTATATCCGGCCCTGTGCTCATCGATTGCTTTTGCAGCATTCGATGGAGAGGGAAGCGCTCGGCTCAGTTGCCTCTTCTCCCGCGGCGTTCTACGCGCTCCGGTACTAGTGTACGTACGTGTACACATGTACATACACTAGCCCGATCGCTCTCCCATGTCGTTGACAGTTTCGTCTGCCTTGTTTCTCTAGCGCACGTACGAATTGCGATAAAGAAAGCTTTTGGAGTTTTAGTACTGATGCACCTATTGAAAAGGTGCATCGTTACATGTTAATATTATAATGTTTACACCGAGACTATGTATATACGGAAAGAAATTATATAGAAAAAATTACAAAATTCCGAAGGAAGAAATTATATAGAAAAAATTACAAAAAAAAATAAATCTTTGTAATCCCTGTATAATAGAATACGATACTATACAGTAAAAGGTCAATACCGCATCTGCTCCAGCCATTAGTTTCGGAGCATGGAGGGTTGCAGTTCTCCCTTATACCTGATGTATACTCAACGGTAAATGATTCTTCCCCGATGTGAAATCCAATAACATCATTGGACAACAGCGTTCTATCTGGTAAACGTACTTGTCAATTTGAAAAATTATTGATCGTTGAGTATGAGTACAAATTCTTTCAAGCAACATTAGAAAACATTTTTAAATTATTGAAATTGATTAACTTACCATTTATCATAAGACAAATATTTGGACTTTACTCTAAACTCCTTGTAGCAAGATGAATGGTAACCTATTACTTCGTCATCAGAACTCTCGGGCAGTACCACATCACGATAATTGTGTTTATGATGCTTACGAGCATTTAAAAAAGTTTTTGTAGAGAGCAAAATTTCCTTGGAAAGTTTTTTAATTTCCTCTCTTTTTTCCCGAAAATTAGGGTTTCCATTAAGCAGATTACACAAAAAACACTCCATAATTACTTATTATAAAGAAATAGTAAAAGTTTTACAAGTTTAAAAAATATTCTGCTTATTAAACACTTATTAAATGGTAAACGTTTTCAAACTAGAAAATAGTCTGCTCTATACACGCAGGCGTAGTACAGTAGTTTGAAAACAGCACACTTGTATAGGAGCGAGAAGCATTGCACTATAGCGCGGACTTCGTATGTGTGTAGCAAAATTTATACTGGATATGGAGTAGGAGTAGGTAGCCGTGTGGATTCTCCGATAACTACAGTTATGAACTTGTCTTACCTACTGATGGTACGTTTATAGAAATAAACGCGCGAGAATTTGAACATAAATTATACTAGTAGATACTAAAGTACACTGTCAGTGTACTTTTATGTAATCTTTGAGTTTTAAGATTTAATTTATAATTAAGTTATAATAAATGTTTACTCGATTAATAAGACTAGGAATAAGCGTGAGAGTCTTCTTTCACGAACAACTTATAATGGTCAAATAATTTTATTTTATTAAATGCAGATATTTCATTTAAATAAGTTAACATGCAATTGGGAAAAAAATGTATTGATAATTAATAAATTAATAATTTATTTAATAATTAATATTAACAATAATTAATTTTAGTTAAAAAATCAAATGTTCGAAAATAAACGTATATTTAAAAATGAAAAAATTATAGTCAATAAATTTTCCAATAAAGAAAAAAATTAATTAAAAAAGTCGACTTATGCCGCCGTAGAAACGGTTTTTCGCTTATATCTCGAGAACGACAAGAGGTATCGAAAAAAATACCCAACAAAAGTTGTAGAGCGTAAAATTTTACATAAGAATTACATAAAGACTTTTTTGTTTTTGATGAAAATTGAGTTTACCACAAGCGAGCAAAAGTTGAACGTTCGACGCGGTAGTATGGGCGAGGGCCGGGGCGCGTTCTACTTTGGCTCGCTTCTGACAAGCTTCATTTTCCTCAAAAACCAACAAGTGACGGGTCATCCTTATGTAAAATTTTACGCTCTACAATTTTTGTTTGGGATTTCTTTCGATATTTCTTGCTGTTCTCGAGATATAAGCGAAAACCCGTTTTCGGGTGTGGTGGGGCCTAAATGCAAGAAGCCTGTTGAATGAATTTTTGCGAATATATTTATTTTTAACAATATATACCACCTTTTTTGTAGGACAGTATTAAAATCACGTTCCCTACATTATTCTCTATTGCTAACAATTTTAATCAGGTTGTTATTAATGAAAAAAGTATTACCGTGGAATTGACAAGTTACGAGCGTAGGACTGGGAAAACGTACCTCTTTATTTGTAGGACAATGTGGCCATTTAATTATACAAATATTTACTAAGTCACTCCCCAAAAATCAGCTTGTTAGTAATTATTTTGATGACCTGGTTATTTGGACATGTTGGGAGTGGGGGACGCTTCGGTCAGACCATCCGTTTTGTAGGACAAACGTTTTTTCGAGCTTTTTATATTATTTTCTTAAGGTTTAACTAAAAAATTAATTGTTAGTAATAAAATTTTAACAATTACCCGATCGACATGTCGCTTTGTCACTTTATTAGCTACCACTATCGAAAATTTTCGCAGAGGGAAAAGTTGGGCGTCTTGGCAAAATGAAGCTACTCACGAAGATTCAGCCTGTTATTAATCATTAACAGAAAAGGGTTACGTACTGTGGACTAAGACGCTCTCACGGCGCGTAATAGCGGATGCCGCCATCTTGATTTGAAGTTTCAATAAACTCCATTTTATCTCCTACGTGTTTGTTCTTATAAGCGAGTGTATAATTCCCTGTGTGCGGTCTATTGTCTTTGCGGCTCGAATAAGAATCGTATTATGCCCAGCAGCATGGGTATTATTGTGTGTCGGAGTATATGGAATTCAACGTTGTTTGTTGCTGAGTCGTGGCTACTCCCTCATCGAGATTCTAGTCGTAAGCCGTGGCGTGGCTCCGTAAATAGAGAAGTAACGGAGAAAATAGTAGCGAAATATTTGCTCGAGTCTTAGTTAATAATTATTTAGACTCTATTAGTGGTTTTAATCAAATACAACGTTAGACTTTCTATTTCAGATTCAAGTGCAACGCAGACACAACTTGTAGGAGCGATGTACCATGTTTTAGATTGTATTAAATTAGATTCAAATTATTTTACGCTGCGACAAGGTATCATCTTACTGACCTCGTAATCGCATGATTGCATTTAAAAATTCAACTGAGCTTTCTGCGTAAGTAGTTAATCTAAGATGGTGCTTCACTTTGAATTTTTTTCTTTCGTTCAGATGCATAGGGCAATCGATTAGAATGTTTTTATAGTTCGCAATTTATCTTATAAGTTTCACTTTCAATTTTTCTTTGAGACACGTCATTTACTATATTTGTTTTTTGTAAAAGAATATTGTTAACACGAACTCAGTACTTCGGTTTGTGAAATTCCTACTGAACAGGAACATAATTTTGTCTGTCACTTTATGGTTTATTAGTAGTTGCGCCACACAGGGCAGTATACTCTTTCCATATCTATACAAATTGATAGAAGAGATTGGCTGGTTTCGAAAGCATCGCAATATGTTTGTTTCTAGAGGCAATAAATAATCTTTAGTCTAACAATTTTCTCCAATATCGCTGCTTATCACGTTGCTTATTTGAAGTGTTCGCGCTGCTTTCTTTCTACCGCACCTGGATGTTAGCGCCACGTATCTGCGCCGCCGTGTGGAGTACTAACGTCGTAGTATCAACGGTCGGGACTGCCGTGCGTGCTATACACATGTGTCGCTCGGCTCCCGGTGTTGACTGCGTTGTGCCCTTCTCGGCAATAACAGCTTCGATTCAAGTAAGTACGGTTTTCCAGCAGGTGTATTTCTCCTCCTCGTATCCATTGGCTAATGGCGATTCGGTGGGGATAGCATGGCAGCGGGGTCAACGACGAGAGCAGATCTGGTAAGCCCCTCTGACGTTCCTAACCTCTGATAGGTATGCTGATGGTACTGATGTTTTCTTACAGGTAGCTGGGGCAGCGAGAGGAGCGAACAGCTCCCACTGTCAGTTGTACTCTCCAGTTGGTAATGTTGTTAGTGTCGATTATTCATTAGTTATATGTGGTTTTTAGGTGCTCTGCTCTCTTTGCGTGGCTCCCAGATGATCAGATGCTTTGCGGTTTGGGCTATGCCAACTTCCCTGCTGTGGCTGTCCCAGACAATGATATGACTTGAAGATCTTTGCCCGTCTTTTTTCCTAGTTGATGTAGCTGGTCGCTTAACGGAGGGCTGCTAGCAGATAGATCATCGTAGTGAGCAGACTGGTGTCCATGAGATAGAACCAGCCTGGATCGTCCAACCCCACTGGACTACTTCTGCAGCTCCCTCGATGATCTTTGAGTGTCAGTGCTTTAGAATGTGAGGGGTAGATAGAGAGGACAGGGGGAAACCTAAAAGGTGCAGGATGTGTGTTTAAAGGTGAAGCGGGTAGGTAGATTCAACCCATGGCTTAGTTTGGTTCAGTAATTTCTCGTTTTCACCGGGGTATGGGAACTCACCTCAGGGGATCTGTTTAATAATACATTATTGTGTATTCCACAGACTTCCTATCGAGGCTTGCCTAGCTAAGTTTTCTGCCCTGCTGTAAGTCTGACAAAGTCAGCTGGCATTTATTTTCTTTGAGACATGGCCATTTGCCATGTTATAAACCTTCGATTGATTTGATACCAATCTATAGTAATTGATAACTTCATCGATTTGTAATCGAATGCTGTAGTTGTGCATTTTCTTCATTTTATTTAGTACTGTATTTGCATGAATTTATTTAATGCTGTATTTGCATGATTTTATTTAATACTGTATTTCCATGATTTTATTTAATATTGATAATAACTTTATCAATTTGCTATCGTAGATTGTTTTTATAATTTTGCATGACATTATTTAATCTGCAGCAATTGATAAATTCTTTACTGATCTGCAATATAATATTATTTGTATATAATATCGCATTATTTATATAAGTATTTTTGTATTTATCGACTTGCAATCAAATGCAATTATTATATTAAGTACTTGTTATCGACAGTCGATAATAGCATCGGATCGACGTATGATATATACGTTTATTATTTTTGGCCTGATGAGGTTGGCGTACTAAGCCAACGAAACGTTGCTAAAAAAACACCCAAGATCTTTTCACTTTTGCCTCCAAAGATCGTCTTCAAGTACTTAACATAAAAAATGGATGGCGTCATGCCTTTAACATTGCAATTATTATAATTTTGCATGATATTATTTATCACCATAGTGATATGGATTCCTTTATCAATCTGCAATGGAAATAATGTTTTTATGATTTTGCATGTTTTAAAAAGTTGCAGTATATGTATACTACAACATTACTATCAGTATGTGTATTGCATTACATTATAGAACGTTTCTATACATTTTGAAATGTAAAGTTTTGTTCGTAACCAAATATCCAGTTTTGGGAATTTTCAAAATATTAATTTTATAAAAGAACAATTATTTTGTATATACTCATTATTTAAAAGAGACTAAGTAGATTTTTCAGCAAGACTCCTGTCCTGAATAAGTTAGTAATCTGCTAATAAATCTAATTTCGATTCAATGGTCTCCGCTCTCTTTTATAACATGATCAATTGCTTACCACTATTAGCAAAGCATGATATATGATATTAAAGATTAATAATGTTTGATTTATAGGAAATAGGAAAATTAATAGTGTATGATTTATAGGAAATAAGAAAATTAATAGTGCACGATTTATAAGAAATAAGAAAATTGAGAATGAATGATATTAGAAATAAGAAAATTCATAATGCATAATTCATAATGCAATGTTGTAAAACAGTTGTGTCTAATAATACTAGTGCATGTATTGTTGCCTTATTTAGTACTATTATGTACCAAAGAATTACTATTAGTATGCAATTGCAGTACATGATAGAATGTTTCTATATAGTTTGATATGTATAATTTTGTTTATAAACAAATTTCCAGTTTTGGAAATGGATTTTAAAAATATCAAGGAGCGCGGGAGCGCTCCGAAGGCAAGTATAGAAGAAGCCTGAAGAAGCGACCCGTGCTACTTATACATTGAAATGGGTGTGCGAGAAATTCAATGCGCCTGTATACGTATTAGATTTGTTTGAACTATATTAACATGTAATCTTAAGGTGATGTGAGATACCGACATAATACGAAAAAAAATATTTCTCGTGCAATTACTGGTCGAACCCTTGAAGAAAATTCCTGAGTGCAATATTTACATATACGGAGTGCCTAATTGACGTATTTTTCCGAAAAAATATAAAAAAATTGTTTAATTAAATAAAACCGTTGTTGTCGATAAGTATGAATCTACATTTTTATCATTTTATCTGATTTTAGAACAAGGATATTTCGTGAAAATACTAATAGAATCATTCCGGAAAAATTTCTGAGTATATTACTTGTATGTACGGAGGGCTTAATTGACGTATTTTTTCTAATAAAGGTTTAAAGTCAGTTTAATAAATAATGAATTTAGATTAATTTTGGACTGCACATCGCCTTAATCGAAAGCCATTTGATTGCTCTACTCAAATCGTAAGATTTCATTTAAAAAGATTGTCCCGTTCAAAAGATTTAGAGATCTGAATATTTTTATGTACTATTTCCGAATCTCCATATTCTTCAGTATGCACAAACTGTACATTTGTGTCCGACCGGTACATAGTATAGCATTTTTGTCCGACTGGCAAAAGAGAGAAGAGAGAGAGGAAGAGGGAGAGGGAGAGGAAAAGAGAGAGAGAGAGAGAGAGAGAGAGAGAGAGAGAGAGAGAGAGAGAGAGAGAGAGAGAGAGAGAGAGAGAGAGAGAGAGAGAGAGAGAGAGAGAGAGAGAGAGAGAGAGAGAGAGATAGATAGATAGATAGATAGATAGATTTATTTGCCTTCGCGGCAAAATAATTAATACAGAATTTATACAGTGTATAACTTAAATAAAATACAGTAAAATAAGATATAATAAAAATATATAAAAATAAAAGTAATACAACCTGATACAAATATATAAATTATACATAAAAATATGTTTGTCTACGAGGACCTTCAATTACGATAAAAAAATAATAAAAAAATAATAAAAAAGAACCATATGATAAAATAAAAATAAAATACATAAAAATCATTAAAAATCACGAGGACCCTTCATTAAGACAAAATAAATAAATAAAACTAGAGAAAATATCACAGCTGGTACTATACGCTAAAAGGAAAATAATTACAGTTATACATTAACCATTTCATAAAATATCACAGTAAGGTATCACAGCCGCTTAGTCAAAAATCACAGATCAAAGTTAATCCGCAGTCTAATACTAAACTAGATAAAGGTCCCCGCACTGGCAGCTCTAAGCATCCTTATAGAGAGGCTAGGCGTCGAGATCAAGCAGGTGTTGGCGCACAGCCCTCTTGAATGATGAAAGTGATGGAAGGTAGCGCAGGGAGGGGGGGAGGAGTTCCAAAAGCGGGCACCCTGAGCCAGAAACGCTCTATCACCCGTCTTATAGTTCAAGGCAGGAAAGCAAGCTCCGGCTGCACTCCCCTGCTTGTTGGCCTAGGCTTGTGCACCGTAAAAAGGCAGCCAAGTAACTGGGCTCACGCATCCGAATTATTTTATATAGTAGCAGGGCTGCGAAGTAGAATCTGCGTGAGTCCATACGGAGCCAGCCCAGACGTCTCAAGTAGGGGTGATATGCTCATCCCTCCTAGCCCCAGTAACGTACCTCACACATGAATTGCTCAATCTTTGCACTCTCGCTCGCTGTTCGTCAGACGCGTCCAAGTAGACCACCGTACAGTAGTCAAGGTGGGGTTGAACTAGGGACTCGACTAATCTTTTGCGGAGAATCTCGGTGGTACACGCCCTAATAAACCGCAAACTGTATAGGGCTTTATTGACTTTCTTTGTGAGTTGGTCAATGTGCGGTTTCCATGTTAATTTACTATCCAGTGTAACACCGAGACTCGCAACTTCGCTACTGAAGGGGATGCGTTCTCCAGGCCGCACACCAATACCTGGCAGATCTAATGAGTTTATATGATTAACTCCTACCCTGGAGCCGAATACAATGGCTTTGGTCTTACCAGCATTGAGGTGCAGGCCCGAGTTCGCCGCCCATTCAGCCACCATTTGCGCCGCATGGGACAGCCGATCAATACCCTCCAGAATTTCGTCTTTTGTCGTGTGTAAGTAGATTTGAAGGTCATCTGCGTAAAATATATGTCTGATAGTATTACCGTCAAGTACGTCACGTAAGTCGTTAACGTAGAGACAAAAAGCAGGGGACCCAGGACAGATCCCTGTGGAACTCCCAGATTGGTTTCTAACCAGTCAGAGTTACCTTTGCTATTTGAGGTGACTATCTGGGTACGTCCTTTCAGATATGATTGAATCCACAGGAGAGCTGCCCTGGAGAACCCCAGCCGACAGAGCTTACGCAGAAGCGCTGTTGGTGAGATGGTGTCGAAGGCTTTGCTGAAGTCGAACAGTAGCAGTAACGTCAGTTGTCTATTGTCGATGCCTATACGTATATCGTCGGTTAGCTTGAGAAGTGCCGTCTGCGTGCTGTGGTGCTTGCGAAATCCGGCCTGGAGGGGGTCAAGTAAGTTATTGCTATTAAGATACTCCGTGATTTGGTTGTGGGCAATTTTTTCAAGCACCTTAGAAAGAAAGCAGAGTAGTGCTATAGGACGAAAGTCCGAGACTGTAGACGGCGATGCAATTTTCTTGAGTGCAATTACCTGTGCCTGCTTCCAGGAGCCCGGAAAAATTCCCTGAGCGAAGGAGGAGTTGAAAATTCTGACCAAGTAGTCACCAATGACAGGGAGAGCCTTCACGACCACCTCCCGAGGAATTCCGTCCACCCCTTTTGCCTGTGAGGAGAAGTGAGAAATTGCAAGAATTACATCACTCAGTGTAACCTGTTTAAAGGAAAAGCCCTCCTCACTTGTTAGTAAAATAGTGTCCATAGCTTCTTCTATGTTTTCAAGGGGGACACGGAGATTCGAGCGAAGTGAGCGTTTAACTCTCCCGGCGTGAAGCCGCAAAGGTCCTCCTCTTTTCGCTTTGGAATAAGGCCGAGTTTACGCATTTCCTTCCATATATCCTTGTTAGCATCAAGAGCGTCTGAGAGATGCTTGTGAAGGAAGGAGTTACGCTCTTGAGCAAAGCGTGAGTCGACCTCATTGCTGAGCCGAAGAAACTCATCGAACACTGCCGCTCGCCCAGTGCGTTTGTAACGCCTATGGGCCGCATTACGTTTGTTGATTAGTTCCCTCAGCTCAGGACCAATCCAAGGAGCATTATTTCGACTGGGTTTCACAGTTTTTAAAGGCGCTAAATCGTTTATGACAGAGTTAAGGTTTGCGTTTAAGGAATCTAGTGCTCCCTCCAAATCGGATTCAATCGAATTCATGCCTACCCAATCGCAGCGCGCAAGCAATTCATTGAGAGATGAAGGGCATACGTTTTTATAATCTCTGTAGGAGAAGGACTTCCCTAGTCGCGCTGGCACAAAATAGTTGATGGTAACATCAATGATAGCATGCTTACCGAAACTGGGCAGGTGTTCATTCGCATAGTCAAGTACCTCGTCGTTTTCGTCCGTGAGGATTAAGTCAATCCATTTGTGAGACGTGGGCGTGTGATGTGTTGGGCCATGCTGCACAATATGTAATGACAACTCTGTGGCAATGTTTCTGATGGAATATGCATCAGCATCGGACGCCGATGACAAGTCACCATTCAGATCCCCCATGATAAACTTGTGACTATACTCACTACTCAGGTCGCGCCAAACATCGAAAAGGCCGGTGTCCTTTTGCATGGCAATGTGTGGAGGTCTATAAATGACACCGACCAAAATGGGAGGAAAGGAACCCTGCTGCACACGACAGAATAAGTACTCAGGGATTGAGGGTTTTCCCAGTCCCTGAGTCATAGATGACGCCAGTTTCGTGATGGTGAAGTCGTTTCGTGCATACAGAGCAACTCCGCCCCCATTTATATTACGATCCTGCCTAAGCACTGAGTAGCCATCAATCTGAATGAGACTGTCATCAACGTCAGGTCCAAGCCAAGATTCAGCTATGCCAAAGAGGTGGTAGGAGGGATCTTCAACCAGGTACAGACGGAGCTTATTTATACGAGGTCTGATTGAGTTAATATTAAGAAACCCAGCCTTGAGAGGACATCCACCCCCCGTCCCCTTGCAAGCAGTCGATCCCAGTCATGATGTAGGCGCCGACCCAACAACCTCTTCTGCTCCCTGCCTCGCAACAACTATGTCGTTGTTAGTGGCTGCAGCATTTGACGGATTGCTTTTGGGCAGATGTTTTTTTTAGCAGACTGGCACGTCGTTTGAATGACTTGTAGGTCGGATGCTGTGGCGAAGATATGCGCACGCTCGCCCCCTTATGCCTAGCCAGGAATCTACCACCCGAGTGCCACACATATTTAAAGCCCAGCCCCTGGGCGATGGACCTCAGGCTCTTAAATTCCTGGAACTTATCATGGGGCAACATCTCATTTATGAATATTTTATGGTGTGGCACACAAGCAGCTAAAACCGGGCCAAGCATTTCGGGATCGATGTTACTTGTGGTAAAGTAAGAATTGGCGAGCGAGCGCTTAGCTCGCATCACATCCCTGACCAGGCTCGGGCTGCTGAGCCTTACTATGCAGGAGGGCAATGCGCCTGCTCGCGACCCCAAGCCTCCCGCCGCCTCACCTCCATTTCTCTCAGACGGGTTCCGGACCACCAAGACACGCGTCCCAAGAATATTATCGCTGTTTAATGGGGGATAAATGGTTCCGAGCACCGCGAAGGCGATTTGGTTGGTTAATACCTCCGTGTATACAAAATCCTTCTTTAAAATACCATTAAGTACCACCTCGCAGGACTCAGATCCATCAATCCCAGAACACGCGGAAGAGGCCCCAGGGCCCGGCTGAGAGGACGGGCATAATAGCACTGAATTTGTGCTGGCAGCGGAAGTAGAGCTGCCAATGTCACCTACTTCACGTCTATTAAAAATTAAGCTATTTAAATTCGCTGGCTCCATGTGAGCACGCTGGAGCTTTTCGAAGCTGCTAAACGCTTTGTCTAATTTATCTTTTAGTGAAGAGTTGGCCTCGAGAAGCAGCTGGCACTTGGAATCAAGGGACTCAAGTAAGCAATTTTGGTTGCTCACCTGCTCCTCGACAACAGAGACCCGCGTGGGCAGCTCCGCATTATTGATTTGACCCTCATCGCAGTGAGTGGTGTCGGCGCTGCACGACGCGGGGCTCCGGCTGCCAAGGAGCTTGAGTTCGTCCAACTGCCTCTCGAGCATGTCGAAACGCTGAAAAAGAGCTCCAGCGTGCTTACAGGAATTAAAACATTTGTCACACCAACCAGGTTTACATCCCCCAGCGGCGGGGTAGTATCTGGTTGGTGGCGGAAGATTGCGCAATACTTGAGCTCGCCACTGCCGATGAAGTATCTCCCGTAACTTCGCAGATTTGTGATGCGTCTTTTGGCGCCTGAGTGTCGGTGACCCGTCCGGTACTCTCACTCAGAGCAGACTGCGCCTGTGGGCAGTTGGCCCGCTCGGCACCTCTCTCTGGCGCTCCTGGCCCCTGCGCTCCAGCTACCTGCCCGGCAGACTTAGCCACACTGGTAGCGAGTAGCGCGCACGACCCATGCGCGCTACTATTACGCGCGGAGAGCTTGGCAGCCGGCGTCGATGAGCCGAGAGGCGTATGATGGTGGGAGGCGGCAATATTAGATGTATTGGGCGTGCGTCGTTGCGACAACGATGCACGCTTGCTCACCTGCGCACTCTTCGGCTTGATGAAGGATGACGCCTCTGCTGACGTTGGTCTCTGCTCCGCAATGCGGCATAGGTCACACGGGGCACTCTTTTTCTTGCCGGAGCATTTGGCATGACACGGCTGGCCACATATCGGGCATAATCCCAGCACTCTCATCGATGACTCACCGCATACAGCACACCTCTTCTCCATGTTCCACTACAATAACACACGATCGCCTCTGTGATTGTTGACAGCTTTCCGTCTGCTGTCGGTTGGCCCGCTGAATTCAAAATTCGCCGTTGGGATAATTAGAAAGCTGCCGCAGTAGGAACCGTGCGCCGACTTGCAGTGTGGTGCAGTGCAGTGGAGGAGTGGTGGCCAGCAAATGCTGATACGTGGTGTTGGTGCTGGTGATGGAGTTAACACTCACCGATGGTGAAGGCCGGGATTTGCTCGTTGATGGTAGCTATGATTGCCAGCCTTGGAGGTTAGGGCAAGTGTCTTCAATAGAAAAGTAACTCCTGGCTCATAGGACACCGTGTAAAACATGGGCCCTTAGGCGAGGAGCTTGAGAGCCGGTGGAGCCACTTTTCTGTCAACAAAGCACTCCAAGGAGTGAAAGAATATTTCAGAAATGCACGAAAAAGTCGGGAGCAAAATTCAAAGATGTTGACACTTACCCGTCCAGAGAGAGAGAGAGAGAGAGAGAGAGAGAGAGAGAGAGAGAGAGAAAATCCGTATATGGTATATCTGGTTACTCAACCTAACCTTGTTATTTTATGTATACTGTATACATACTTTCAATATGTATACACATTAGTCCGTATACTTACAATCATCATTTACAAGTTATATTCAAGACTTTTTACATCCTTGAAATTCGATTTTAAATTGACTTCGTATAATATATATATATTATATATATTTTCAGATAAGTAGCAAACTTTTATTATAAAATAAAAAAAATAATGTTATTAATATAAGTATTGTTACTTTGTGAAATCTTTTTTTTATTGTTACAGAGATATCAGATGAAGGATAATTGACAAGTAGATCATGACCTAAAATAACACTTTAAAAAAAAGTAAAACTCTCTCCCTCTCTCTCTCTCCCTCCCTCTCTCTTTCCTCCTCTCTCTTTGTCTCCCTCTTTCTCTCCATCTCTCTCTTTCTCCCCCTCTCTCCCCCAAAGGAATATCATAGTTTAAAACAAACACATGAAAGAAGTGGAATCAATTATTATTTTATATAGACAAGTACATTTTTGTGACATAGAAATATGGAATTATTTTCATAACAAAAAATCATAAGTACTACTAAAAATAAACTCATGAAACTGGTGGAATCAATTAAGTGCAGGCAAGTCAATTATTATAATAAAGAGAATTTTTAAAATAAAATTTGTTTAATATATATTTACTATAAAAGTTTGTATAAAAAATAATTACGTCTAACAAAAAATATTACAAAAATACTAACATAATAACTGTAATTGAAACACAAAAAGTAAAAAATTTTTGCGTAAATATTTTCGAAGTATAGATCATAGAAGTCACCACCCTCTAAAATAGTTTAACCATGAGCTGTTATACATCATAAATTCATGAAAGTTTTTCTTACACAAGTCAATCTACCTATTATCTGCAAATATGAATTTTAATTAAACATCTTCTTAAACTGTTAATGTAATTTTTAAAATTTTGGGAAATTTTCTTTTAAAGACAGAAGATACTTGCTGGACGCATGGTTTTGTAGTATTTAGGTAATCTATCAAATATTTATTTTTATATCATTATTTTTTGGAATAAGATTTATATATTATATTTTATAAAAACTTTTCAACTATATTATATCTATCTATTATATCTACTAATTTCACAAAAATTTTATATCAATCTTTGTTCACGACTCAGCGAGAGCGCCCCCCTATTCCGGCCACAGACACACACGCGAGAGAGTCGCGCCACTCGGCGCTCTCCACGTGTCTCTCTCTACCGCCCCTCCATCTACCAAGACGCCTGCCGACGGTGCCTCGCCGCGCCGGCCGGCTCATTCAGACAGTATCACGCGCGACGGCCGAGAGAGACAGCAGCAACTCAACATTGTACGCCGCGAGGCACGACGGACAGCTTTAATAAAGCCACCAGATCTCTCTCCACACGAAACGCTGTCAATTATTAAACCAGCCCACTCCACGATCCATCCACATTCATTCAACACAAAACATTTGGTCCTTCGAGCCGGATCGTGGGAGGAAATCTGCAGCAATGGCCGCATCAAGGAGGAAAAGTCTCTCTTTCTTCTATGTCTACTCTCGAGTGGCATAGGGAAAGCTACCTTTCTCCCATACAGGTGCGCATCAAAAGTGTTCGTGGTCGTGAGTGCCGAATAAGTCGCATGTGCCCGCATGCCGACTTCGCGCGTATGTTGCTGTCTCTCTCTCTCGTTATCACGCCGTCGCGCGCGAGTAAGCCTATTACTAAGGCTTACTTGGGGAAATAGCATTCTCAATTGCTATTCTCTCCATCTCTAAAAGTTAAGACTTAGATGTAATTACTCTCACTACTTCTTACTTTACTCTCGAGTGGGTAAGAGTAGTTTACTTAAACCTAAGCTCAAATAGTCAAAATCGTTACTAGTCTAATTAACTTGATCTCAAAATGGAGGGACTACATACTAGACAGTTGTTACTCCAAGCTAAAATTACAAACTCCTTTAAAAATTTCAAATCTAAGGGTAAAGATAACATGACGGAAGGTTACGCGGAATCATGTCTCGCCGGCCTTGAAGCGAATTATGCGACTTTTCAGTTACATCACGAGTCAATTCTGAAACTCGAGGCTCTTGATATAAATCATGCCTATTTCTCAACTAAGCTCTGTGATTTGGTTGAGGATAGTTTTTATGTCCGCCGAGGAGAATTTCTTGATTACTTAAAAACTATTAGAACAAGAGTTGCCAATCAAGGCCCCTCCAACTCGAATGTTGCCCCAGTTGCGACAAATCCTGCTCATGTAACTAACGTTTCGTTTCAATCTTTACCGAAGGTAGATTTACCAAAGTTTTCGGGGAAATTCTCTGATTGGGAGAACTTTAGGGATGTCTTTCGTTCGGTCATACATCGTCGCGAAGACTTAACGCCTGTTCTAAAATTGCATTATCTTCGCACTCACCTTACAGGTGAGGCACTTGAGAAAATCAAATCTCTTCCCATTGCTGGTGACAATTATGAACGTGCATGGACAACTCTAACCGAGTATTACGAAAATCAGCGGCGTATTGTTAGCTCTCATATCTCGGAAATCTTCGCAGTCAAATCTATGAAGTCAGATATTTCATCAGAAATCAAACGGATTTATAGGGAAATTTTCAATCCCATCGCTAGTCTGACCTCTCTAAATAGAGCGGCTTCGTTAGGTAATGATTTAATTGTTCATTTTACGTTGAATCGGCTTGATTTAAATACAAGAAAGGAATGGGAAAGACACTTAGGGGATAGCGTCGATCCACCCACAATAGAACAACTTCAAGCCTTTCTTCGAAGTCAAACCCTCACCTTAGAGGCCATCGAAGCAGTTACTAGATCGTCTTCTAATACTAACCCCAAAGCTCAAACCTCTAATTCAAAACCTCGCAAATCAGAGCATGACAATGCTCAGTCGGTTTATTCTCATCAGACTTCTCCGACGAATCCCTCAAAAAAGAAATGTTCATTTTGTAATCAATCTCATTTTACAAATCGATGTGAACGGTTTCTCAATAAAACGGTTCCTGAACGAAAGGGATTAATTACATCTTCAAACCTTTGTTACAATTGTTTAGGGACGCACAACGTTAAAAATTGTACTTCCACCTATCGATGCTTTCTTTGTAAAGCTAAGCATCACACCATGGTGCACTCTGACAACAATCAAGCAATCAGTTCGTTGCAGACTGATCAGATTGACTCAGCGACCAGCACCTCTAGCCCCAACTGTGGCAATTTCGTCATCACAAAAGTTGATGACAAACCTGCTTCTCAAGCTTTCATCACAAAAGTTGATGACAAACCTGCTTCTCAAGCTTTCATCACAAAAGTTGATGATAAACCTGCTTCTCAAGCAGTCTCCCTCAATAGTGGAGAAAGTACTAATTGTACAGGAGTACTTTTAGCTACCGCTAGGGTTAACGCCCTTGGTCCTAACGGAACCAAAATTCAACTGCGTGCGCTGATTGACCCTGGATCTCAAATCTCACTTGTTACACAAGCTATGTGTAACTTGCTATCTCTAAATTGTAGAACCAGTCACACGCACATTCAAGGTATAGGTGAAAAGACAGCTACTGTTTCTTCTAAAGTTGCTCGTCTTACTATACAACCGCATTTCGATTCAACTTTCTCCTTGGAAGTTGATGGCATTGTTTTGCCAAAACTCTCGTCGTATAAGCCTCCCGTCGTAAGGGGTAATACAAATTTCGAATACTTAAGAGGGCTGCAACTAGCAGACCCCAAGTATCTCGAACCTTCACGTATCGATATTCTACTCGGTGCTAGCGCTTATGCGCAAATCATTGAAAATCAAATTGTTAAGGGCCAAAGTCTTCAGCCGATAGCACTTAGTTCCAAACTTGGATGGCTCTTGACAGGTAATCTCGCATCCACAACTCCAGAAATAGGGCTAGATTCAATATCCCTTCATTGCTCAAATACCTGCGAGCAAGAAGCCAAACTATTGGAGCTCGTACAAGATTTTTGGAGGGCGGAGGAGATAGTCAATGACAAAAAATCTTACTCGCCAGACGAACAAGTCTGCGAGGAATTTTATCAAAAATCAACTCGTCAAGATGAAACAGGGCAATATATTGTAAGCCTACCCTGGAAAAATCGTGACCAGTTGAGCTCTGCTCATCTCGAGAAATCTCATTCAGCCGCATTACGCGCACTCACTCGTCTAGAATCAAACTTCGCTAAAGACGAGAAACTCAAAGTAGCTTATACAGAATTCATGAAGGAATACATTGACTTAGGTCACATGTCTCTCTCTTCAAATTCTGATTCATTTTCGAACAACTCTCAAGCCTTCTTACCACATCATGGTGTTTGGAAGGAAACTAGTACGACTACCAAATTACGTACTGTGTTTAATGGCTCGAGTAAAACCAAGTCAGGTGTCTCGATCAACGATCTTCTACACGTTGGACCAAATCTACTTCAAAATCCCGTCGCTTTGATCTGTGCCTGGCGTAGGTATAAGATCGCTCTATCAGCTGACGTGGAGAAAATGTTCAGGCAGATTGGTGTCGAGCAATGTGATCAACCCTTTCAGTCGATTTTATGGCGTTTTGACAAGAGTGAACCCATTCAAACTTATCGATTGACAACAGTGACGTATGGCTTGGCATGTTCGCCTTTTCTAGCCATACGCACGCTACTGAAATTAGCCGAAGATTATGGCAAAAATCACCCGATCGCAGCTGAAGCTGTTCGTTCAGAAATGTATTCTGATAATGTGTTGTCTGGAGCACACTCTCTTGAAGAAGCACTGCAGAAACAAGATGAGCTGGTTCAACTCTTTAAGCATCTTAATCTACGAAAGTGGACTTCGAATAACTCTGAAGTGCTTTCCTTCCTACCCTCGAATATGTTAGCTGCAGATACGATCTCTTTATTTGCTTCAGAAACATCTGTACCTATTCTAGGTATAGATTGGCAACCTAACACAGACTATTTTAGTTTTCACATCGAGAATTCCCCCTTGGAACTACCATTTACTAAACGTTCAGTTCTTTCGAGAATTGCTCGGATCTTTGATCCTTTGGGATGGTTAGCGCCTGTAGTGATCACTGCAAAAATTATTATGCAATCGCTATGGATTCTAAAGGTTAGTTGGGATGAGGATCTTCCTTCGGAAACTTCTAATCGTTGGCAAAACTGGTTACAAGATCTTCCTTCGATCTCAGAGATCAAAATCCCTCGCTGGAGTGGATACACACCTCAGTGTGAACTTCAGTGTGAACTTCTCGAAATACACGGATTCGCAGACGCATCCAAATTTGCGTATGGTGCAGTAGTCTACCTGCGCTTAATTCAAGACCAAAAGGTACTTGTCACCCTTCAAGTGGCTAAAACGCGAGTAGCCCCGCTTAAAACTCTAAGCATACCTCGCTTAGAACTGTGCGCTGCGTTGCTACTTGCTCGTTTGGTGCAAACTTTCATCGAATCATTCCCTATTAAGATCGCAAGTATTCATCTATGGTCAGACTCGGCAGATGTCCTCTTTTGGTTAAAGGATCACCCATCTCGATGGGGTGTTTTTGTAGCTAACAGGTGTTCGGAAATTTACACTCTATTACCTGAAGCCTATTGGCACCATGTGCGATCAGCCGATATCCCCGCTGACGTTATATCACGAGGTATTGAACCTTCAAAACTAGCTTCACATCGCTTATGGTGGCAAGGCCCCTCCTGGCTCTCTGATAATCATGAACCTTGGTCGAGCTCTCATGACGAGCTCAACTTTACCGTAAATAGTTTGAATTTTCAACCTACTTACACTCTAGTCGCAAGTAAGAGCACTCCAAATTCTGTTGAGATCACTCTAGAAATTTGGAGCCTTATTAATAATTACTCTTCGTTAGATAAATTGTTACGGATGGCTTCGTATTGCTTTCGTTTCATTAATCGAGTCTGCTCGAAAATGGAGCGTGCGACATCTTCAAATTTAGGTGTTAGCTTTATCTCTGTTCTTCAATCCCTACTATGCCAAGACTTTTCGAGTTCAAAAGAGGTCAGCGCTAGTGAGATTGAGAACAGCAAACTTTGTTTGATCTACCTAATTCAGAAAGCCTATTTTAAGTTTGATATTTATCAGTTAGCAAGGACAGGTAAACTTTCGGCTAAAAGCCCTCTGTCACCGCTAAACCCCATGATAAAAAATCATTTGCTCAGGGTGGGCGGTCGACTCTCTCACTCTCATCTCGAAGAAGATGCTAAGCATCCTCTTATTTTACCTGCTAAGTGTCACTTTACTACTTTATTAATCAGGGACGATCACCAACGTACGCTTCATGGTGGTGTTCAGTTAACCCTTGCTACACTCAGACGACGATACTGGATTGTTAAGGGACGAGCGGAAGTTAAAAGAGTCATCAGAGCATGTACTACTTGCTCTCGCTATGCTGCGCGAGTGCCCTCCCAATTAATGGGCGAATTACCCAAAGCTCGTGTTTGTCAGTCGTCACCTTTCGAACGCTCTGGCGTCGATTACGCCGGGCCTATTCATCTGCGTCTCACTAAATCTAGAGGTAAAGGCACGATGAAAGGTTATATTGCCATCTTCACTTGTATGGCCACCAGAGCCGTTCATATTGAGGTAGTTGAGGATTATTCAAGTGAGGCGTTCATCGCCGCTTTTCATCGTTTCACGGCTCGTCGAGGTCATTGCAAGGAGTTATACTCTGACCAAGGTACTAACTTCGTCGGGGCAGATGTTCAACTAAGACAGATGGTAGATGCTTCGTCAGAATTCTCTTCTCGAGTTGTTCGGTCTCTTACAAAAGAAGGAACCTCCTGGATTTTCAATCCTCCCAGTGCTCCCCATTTTGGAGGCATTTGGGAAGCAGCCGTTAAATCGGCTAAACATCACATGCGCCGAGTCATTGGGGATCAAGTTCTCACTTTCTCTGAACTTGCTACTCTTATGTGTCGCATTGAAGCCTGCCTTAACTCCAGACCTTTAACCGCTCTCACTGACGATCCTTCTGACCTTGACTTCCTATCACCGTCACACTTTCTCATACAAAGATCTTCATTTATAGTTCCTGAAGGAGATGTCACCAGCGACAACGTTCCAGCAGGAAAGCGCTGGCTCTTGATCAGTCAGCTGGCCCAGCACTTCTGGAAGAGATGGTCAACGGACTACCTGACGTCCCTGCAATCCCGTCAGAAGTGGAAACATCCTCAGTCCTCCGTCGTAATTGGGGATTTAGTGCTCATTCGCAATGAGCTCACGCCACCAGCAAAGTGGCCCATCGCACAAATCACAGCCATCCACCCAGGGAGCGATGGCCACGTCCGTGTGGTTGATCTCCGCACGGCCACCACAACGCTACGACGCCCCATCGCCAAAGTCATACGTCTCCAACCTTCGGATTAGGGACCGTTCGCCAATCTGGCGAAGGTGGGCGGAATGTTCACGACTCAGCGAGAGCGCCCCCCTATTCCGGCCACAGACACACACGCGAGAGAGTCGCGCCAC
The DNA here is from genome assembly GCA_036365515.1 of Torymus aiolomorphi. Lineage (NCBI taxonomy): Eukaryota > Metazoa > Arthropoda > Insecta > Hymenoptera > Torymidae > Torymus > Torymus aiolomorphi. The sequence continues at coordinate 222,881,927 of CM070874.1, read as the reverse complement.
TCGGCGCTCTCCACGTGTCTCTCTCTACCGCCCCTCCATCTACCAAGACGCTTGCCGACGGTGCCTTGCCGCGCCGGCCGGCTCATTCAGACAGTATCACGCGCGACGGCCGAGAGAGACAGCAGCAACTCAACATTGTACGCCGCGAGGCACGACGGACAGCTTTAATAAAGCCACCAGATCTCTCTCCACACGAAACGCTGTCAATTATTAAACCAGCCCACTCCACGATCCATCCACATTCATTCAACACAAAACAATCTTTATAATTTCTATAATTATAATTTCATTATAATTTCATTGTAATATCTTCATTATACAAATTCATTATACAAATTGAATTATTATTAATTCTATAATAAGATAATAATATTTTTTTTACATTGCGTATGTACATCTATATATTACGTATGCTTGTTCCTAACATTATGTAACGAACAAGTTTTGTGTAAGTTTTGCTTTAGTCAAATATCGAAATATACTTATTTTCTTGAACTGTTATTACCATTTTATTTTAATTATTTACATACTACGTGATCAATAACTAAATACATAGAAGGTTGCGATTCCCGTCCTACGCACCTTGAACTACAAAATGATGCGTCCGGCGAGTATCTTCTGTCTTTAAAAGAAAATTTCCCAAAATTTTAAAAATTACATTAACAGTTTAAGAAGATGTTTAATTAAAATTCATATTTGCAGATAATAGGTAGATTGACTTGTGTAAGAAAAACTTGCATGAATTTATGATGTATAACAGCTCATGGTTAAACTATTTTAAAGGGTGGTGACTTCTATGATCTATACTTCGAAAATATTTACGCAAAAATTTTTTACTTTTTGTTTTCAATTACAGTTATTATGTTAGTATTTTTGTAATATTTTTTGTTAGACGTAATTATTTTTTATACAAATTTTTATAGTAAATATATATTAAACAAATTTTATTTTAAAAATTCTCTTTATTATAATAATTGACTTGCCTGCACTTAATTGATTCCACCAGTTTCATGAGTTTATTTTTAGCAGTACTTATGATTTTTTGTTATGAAAATAATTCCATATTTCTATGTCGCAAAAATGTACTTGTCTATATAAAATAATAATTGATTCCACTTCTTTCATGTGTTTGTTTTAAACTATGATATTCCTTTGGGAGAGAGAGGGGGAGAAAGAGAGAGACGGAGAGAAAGAGGGAGACAAAGAGAGAGGAGGAAAGAGAGAGGGAGGGAGAGAGAGAGAGGGAGAGAGATTACAAATACACTTATACTCGCCAAAGTTTTACTTTTTTAAAAAGTGTTATTTTAGGGAGATTCCACAAGTTTCTAAGAGCTTCAATAATAATTACAAAGTTTTATAACGGTAAAGAATGATGATACCATATATCATAGATTTAATTTTCGTGTGGGTACATGATGATAATTGCATCGTGTGAGGCTGCTGTATTTGTAAAAAAAAAATGGAATGGCACTTTCTTTGTATCAAGAAATCCCTTTTGCTATATATAATAATAGTATATATACTCTTCTTTTTATAGACAAATTAATTTATTGTATAGAACCGGTAAGATAAAATTGTCAGAAGAAAATAATTATTTATTATTAGAATTCCTTTTCATAGAGTATAAGTTTTTTATTCATATTTTTATATATTACAGAAACACCTTATGCTTGCCTTATATTATACTTTCGTAGAAAGTTTTGTTATAAAAATAAACATTGCTATCTTCATAATTGTAAGTAAAATAAAATAATTTGAATTTTTTTCCATATAATCCGTTGTAATGGTTACTTTTTAACAAATGACTTCTGGAAATAATTCATTCCAGTACAATTTTTCGAACCTATGATTAAAATGAAGAACTATAAAGAACTATATGATTAAAATAAAGGACTCTTTGTTTCCATTTTTAAATAGTGTATTATTATATATTTACCTCAATCAGTAATGCAAACAAGTAGAGGTATTCCTCTAACTGTTATACTTATTAACAATTTGGATTTTACATCCCTCACTCAATTAGTTATATACCAAAAGCCATATATTGAAAATACCTTACGGATACATTATATGGTTTTAAGAATTAACATCTATAGCTGTTATATTAACAGCTTTGGATTTTATATCAGATATCCCCTTCAAGAATGAAGAAAATATATAGTTAGAATTAATTGCAAGTAATTTGTCACATTTGACATTATCTCTCTATGAGAGATAATGTAAGCTAAGTGAGAAGCCCCAAAACCTATTTCATTGATCGTAAAGGATTCAATGTTTTATGTTTGCAATATGACCAGTCGGGTGGTAAGACTTTTTTGAGACCAAGTTTATATTCTTTGTATAAATGGTTTACAGTTATAATTTGAAAAGTTAGAAAATACAAAAATTTATTGTGAAATGGCATTGTAAAATAACTTGTTTTTTAAAATAATTAAAATTAGAAAATTGTTATGTTTGATACTTTTCAAATCATTTATACAAAGAATATAAACTTTATCTCAAGAATCACCCGACTGGTCATGTTGCAAATATAAAAAATTGAAAATTCTTTACGATGAATGAAATAGATTTTGGAGCTTCTCGCGTAGCTTATATTATAAGAGATAATGTCTTTGTCACAAATTACTGTAAAATAATTCTAAATATTTTCTTCTTTTATAAAGGGGTTATTTGATGTAAAATCAAAAACTGTTATAATCCTCCAACTTGTTAGCATTACTGTTTGGTAAATATATATAATACACTATTCGAGAATGGAAACAATGTCCTTTACTAAACTCAGCTTACAGTCTCCTTGTATTTAATTTATAGTTCTGGTTCAGACATTTCTACTTGAATAAATTATTTCATGTAAGTCATTTGTTAAATGGTAAAAGCTTTACCAGATATGAGAAAAAGTAAAATTAACAAGTTTTACATTTGTTATTAAAGTTCATTATCTTCCATAATATAAGTTAAGCGAGAAGCTCCAAAACCTATTTCATTCATCATAAAGGGTTTTCAATGTTTTATATTTGCAACATGACCAGCGGGTGAAGGCTTTTCTTGAGACAAAGTTTATATTCTTTGTATAAATGGTTTATAGTTATGATTTGAAAAGTTCCAAAAGAAAAATTTGTTAATTTTACTTTTTCTCATATCAGGTAAAGCTTTTACCATTTAACAAATAACTTACTTGAAATATTTTATTCAAGTACAACTTTCTGAACCAGAACTATAAATTAAATATAAGGAGACTGTAAGATGAGTTTAGTAAACGACTTTGCTTCCATTCTTGAATGGTGTATTATATATATTTACCTCAAACAGTAAGGCTAACAAGTTAGAGGAATATAACAGTTTTTGATTTTACATCAAATAACCCATTTATAAAAGAAGAAAATATTTAGAATTATTTTCAAGTAATTTGTCACAAAAACATTATCTCTCATAATCATAATATAAGTTAAGCGAAAAGGTCCAAAACCTATTTCATTCATCGTAAAGGATTTTCAATGTTTTATTTATGCAACATGACCAGTTGGGTGAAGATTTTTTTTTGAGACAAAGTTTATATTCTTCATATAATGGTTTATAGTTATGATTTGATAAGTGAGAAAATATAAAAATTTATTGTGAAATGGCATTATGAAATAACTTGTTTTTTAAAATAATTAAAATTAGAAAATTTTTATGTTTGATACTTTTCAAATCATAATTATAAACCATTTATACACAGAATATAAACTTTGTCTCAAGAAAAGCCTTCATCCAACTGGTCATGTTGCAAACATAAAACATTTAAAATCCTTTACGATGAATGAAATAGGTTTTGGAGCTTCTCGCTTAGCCTACATTATGAGAGATAATGTCTTTGTGACAAATTACTTGAAAATTATACTTATCTAAACTCTTGTATTGTAGTAGCCGTATAGTTGGGATAGACTCAATTTCTAAGATTTGATCTGACAGTACTTAAAAAAATAAAAATAGAACTACATCTTGATCTCTGCTTTCTACTGTCAATGTATATTTTAGAATATCTAAAAATTATTGTCTCATTGATGATGCTCGTAAATAAATTCATTTCATCAGTCCACTTTCTGAGATCTTTGATATAATTTAAATATTAATCCGTGATAGTATATACATATTGTGTATGTACATATTTCATAATAATATTGTTTTTGTTTATTAGAGATTAGAGATGCGTGAGGTTATGTCGATACGATTACGAATGTGTGTGTATATAGCCCTGTAGAAAAATTTATATAGCGCCACTCTCGGATACAAGTAGAACCACTGCCTAATAGTGCCTATACATACGTATATATGGTATAGGATTAAAATACGACGACGACGCGAAGACGACGAAGAAAATGAAAAATGAGATGATAATTGAGAGGGCAAATTTTCTATTAAAAGTATACGAAAACGAAAGAATCTTGAAACATGAAATTGCAGATATGGATAGTACATAAAAGATTCTATCTAATGGAATGCATTTAAGTATTCAAATAAAGAGTAAAAAAATGTTGTTATAAAGAAGAGGAAAAAGTAAGGTTGGAGCGGACTATTCCAAAGAATAAAGGGTGCGTCAACGCCCCGCTTGCTCGTTAGTCACTTCGTTCTTTTACTCGCCAAGCAGGGCGCTGCCGCGCCCTTTGATTAAATAGTTTGTAACATAGAAGAATTCAAAATCATTATTATTATGCATTAAGGCCATCAAAAGATTTTGTTCAAGTCTGACAAAGCACGCAACCTCCTGTAGTCGAAAAAAAAGAAATACTGTTGCAGATAATATTCCTCTAGCAGAGCCTCGTTCTACTTTATGGGTTTTTTATTATGGATGCTTTACTGGCCCTATGATTTCTAAAGGTAAACTAGCATTATTAAAATCCGGAAATATTGAGATGTAAGATTTTCTCAGATTTTATTTTAGAAGTACATCATGCTCAAGTATTTTATATCAGAAAGTTATATCCATACAAGAATATCAAGAAAGCTTTTATTCTTAGTGATTCTTAGTTCATAAAATGGTTGTGATTTTTTTAATTTACAAGATTATGTGTGGGTTATTAATTTAAGTAGTTTCAATCAATAATAATTTCAAGAAGTTATATCTACTATAAAAGAATATCGGGAAAGAAACTGCCTGCAGAAATAGAAATCTACAAGTTTCATCTACAAGAAAATAATGTAGAAATATCCTGATCCTGATTTCATTCTCCAATGTGATATACATTCAATAGATTCTCAAAGTGTGACAAAAGCTGTTAGGAAGCTACAACTAAGATGTTTTAGACGGTATTGCACAGAAAATGTCAAAAAATTATTATAAAAATGAAAGAATTAGTTTGATTAGAATACAAGTTTTTAACAATTGGTTTTTTGAAATAAGAAAATTGTCATTTTAATAGAAGAGATCATCTATCTAGTTGGAAATCATATTAGTACTACACACTAGAATACTAAAAATATTATTATGATGAAATACTAAAAAATAATTAGAACCTGCACAAATACATTTTGTAAGTATTGTAGTTTTAAGCTTTATCAAATTTATTAGAAATAGAAAATTAGTGAGGTTAATAGTACTATAGTACTAACAGGAGCCCAAAATTATAATTCTATTTTATTGATTATATAAAGAATGCGTGAAAGCTCATATTTGGAAACTGAAATTGATAATGTAATATATTAAACTTTGGCAAAATATGAGAGTAAATAGATGAGTATTTTGTGGAAAAACTTTATATGAGCTGCTGTTATGGAAAATGTAGTTGGCATGAAAACTAAACTTTTTAGTCAACTTTGAGTTTCAAGTTTTGTAAAAGCTAGAGGATCAAGTGATATCAGAAATTTAAATTTCACTTTCGAAAACTGGGCTGTCGTAAAAGCAGCATTGACATCTGGCGTATACCCAAATAAAATTGTGTGTGGACAAGAAACGTGCCCAGCTCAGAACCCAGTATGTATTAAGGAGGTATGGAGTATTATTTGCCATGCCTTTTCAATTATCAAAAAAACAAGCAGCAATGGTAACTCTTAAAGAACTGACCATATGACTGTGTTCAGAGCTTTTAAAATTTGATAAAATTAAAGAACAAAATTTGTATCTGCTACTGTTATGAAAATGTTAGGTGGCAGAACTCAACTTCTTGGCCAACTTTGAGCTTCAAGTTTTCTAAATGCTTGAGGGCCAGGGCATATATTTTTTATATCTTTAAATAAATAAATCTCTAATATAATGTAAATATAATTACCTAAAATAATAGTGCTCAGATTCAAATCAATTTTTAAAGAAAGCAAAAGATGTGCTGGCATGTAAAAGTATGTACACTAGAACCTTTGTTTCTGTCAGAAAGATATTCAGTGAATTTATGGGTCATGTGAAGTGTTGGTACTATAAGCTTTTTATGAAGCATTTGGCTAAAGCGATACTGGTTTGGTAACATGCATTCTGGAGTTTGGATTGCATGCATAACATATTCTACATTTATCTCTGAATAATTGTATATACATGGAGAAAAATTGTGTAGGAAAAATTACTATTTTCTATAGTAACCGTGGAATAGACTTCAATTTTCATGAAAATTACTATAATTTATAGTAAAAATTGCTGATTTTGTAACTTTTGCTGCACAAATACCAATTCTTATCATAAATTGTAGTAATTTTCATGAAAATTTCAATCTATCCCACGGTTACTATATAAAAAATAGTAATTTTTCCAACACATTTTTTTTTCCGTGTAATAATCTAATATATGATGAGAGATAGCTCATAAAGGCTCTTTTTAAAAATTTTGTCAACATTGTAGTGCATACTGTTGTTTGTAGATTTTTTGTTTTCGATCTTGTAGGGCCAGGTGAGCTAGGTGTTGAAGAAAACTTTTATTTTGCTTCTTTTTATCAAAGCGACGTTTCGTCAGCCTTATGGAGCGCTAACTTCATCAGGCTTATTTAGGTATAATAATTAGTTAACAACATTGTTATCACGTCGAGAGTTCATAAACTAGTGTTTGCACCATCGTACTGAGTCAACGGTGGACTGTAGTTTTGAAAGATCGAAAACAAAAAATCTACAAACAACAGTAAAACATGGATGGCGATAGGAATGATCTAAAAAATTGTAGTGCATAATTTCAATTTCTATTTTTTCTCTATTTTTTATTGTACAATAAAGAAAAATAAGAGGTATAGACTGACGCATTTAGGAATAAGGGGCAATGTACATAAGCGCTGTTCTGCTCTGCTCTGCTCTATTCTGTTTTGTTCTGCTGAAACCCGGTCCAACTTCAATTCAGTACCGTTTGTAAGCGATTTTTCCTTTACTTGTTTCAAAATTCTGGAACGGAGTAGAGCGGAACAGAGCAGAGCAGAGCAGAACGGCCCTTATGTACATTGCCCCTAAGTAAGGGAAACATATTTATACGAATTCGTACATAAACTTATTCCATGTTCATTCGTCTATCCATAAAAAACAAAGCAGTAAGATATAGGAACAGGAATGTGTATGTAAAAATTTGAATCATTAAAATTTGACTGCTTTCCCTTAAATAAATTGATAAATCGCATCATAAATTTTCGCATAGATATTCCGTTTGAAAATTTGTAGCTATAAGGATTCATCTAATTCCCCAATTTGAGGCTTTTTACCATCGTTCCTTATAAAACGATGACCTTATTTAGGTTGTGAGATGACCTTTAAGGTATTAATTTCAAGCTTACTAAAGTATATAAATATTGTTTCGACAAAATTTTTAATAAAAACAAATGCATTTTTTAAAAAATTTTATTTTGATATATCTACAAAATCTTCGAAAAATTTTTCCTCCAAAAAGAAAGCAATTAACTTTTTTTCTCGAAAATATTTGATTTATCCATTCACCTAAACTAATTTAAAGTAGAAATAATAAAAGTTTCTACATAAGTATAAAATAAGGCAAGTATAACTTTTTCCTGGAATTCATAAAAATAAAAATAATTATTTTCAGGACTTAAACATACAATCAATACTATTTTATTTATCATTATATCTCAAATATTATTGAATTATTTAATCATTTTAAAAAAGTATAATGAATAAACATATTTTATATTTAAACTATTGTTACATCCTGCCCTATTGATAAGTTTATTCAATAAAAATAAAAAAAAAAAAGGAAATTTTTTTTTCATCATTGAGCGCGTGGCCTTTTTGTAATGCTTCAACCACTTGATATTACAATAACTAATTATATATATTGTAACACAAGTTTTTATACTTGAATATGTAATTTGATTTGTGATGATCATTATAATCACTGCAAATTTACGTCATATTTTTCTATTATTAACGTTACTTTCTCATATTGAAAGTTGCCTTCAATCTGAAATTTAAATTCCATCATAATTAAATTATACAGTATAAGAATTTGTACTAATGTTTTATTAATGACGATTAAAAATTGATAGATTATTGATGTTAATAATACACAATTGCTTAGAAATTAATTAAACGAGTAAAAGCATAGCAGAAACCGTAGCGTCCTTTTCGGGGAAGCGTACCCCAGGTACGATTCGAAGAGGCGTAGCGTCCTTTTCGTGGAAGCGTGGGTAGCTGTACCAACTTTCACCAAGAGAAAAACACGCTTAAGGGCGAATGTCCATCTCTGAATTATTCATTTCGAAAAACTTGGAAACTTTTGCACTCAGAAATACTAGGAAAATTCAGTTAACATTGTTAATTTCACTCTTACAACCAAATTGAATAGGTTTCTGTAATTCTGATATTTTTATGAATATTGGTTATAAGCAAACTCTTGTTTAATTTAGTTACCTCATTGGAAATAAAATGCTTTTATGGTAATAGGAATTTTTGTAATGCAAAAGGAAATAATAACTGAATTTTCCTATATACTCGGTAGTAAAATTATAATAAGATGGAATACTTTTATACATCAATATAAACAATGTTTTATCGTTAGGATTTTATATTAATTTAAAATTAAATAACGAAATTGCCTCTCTGTAAGTTTATAAGCTATGTAAATATACTCATAAACAAAAATCTTATTCACAATTGCATCACACATACCGTACTAACTTTAATTATTATATTTACCAGATCACAACTGTAAAAACAACTAAATTATGAAGTCTATTAGTTAATTAAAGCTTTTTAACCTTTTAAATTATAATTTTCATGTTTTTTATTCTAGAATCCATTTTTATTCCGATTTTCTTTTTATGTCAAACAAAAATCTAAGATGTACAATTATTATTTATTAAGTTATTTAATAATTTATATTAGCCCCGCCTTTTTCAACACTTTCACCATTTAAAAATTAATATTTTAGAAAAATATAGGTTTTAAAATAATTTAGTTGTTTATTAATTAAGATTCATGCAAAAACTTGTATTAATTATTATTACTTACTATATTTAAATGCGTGCTGAATATCTGAAGCTAATTAACCAATTCTCACGCAGAATCTTAGAAGGAGGAGTAGTAGAAATTTCCAGAAAACCAACCGTAACCAATCAGGTAGATTTAGGTATCCCCCTTACTATGTCAAGGTCGGTTTCGAAACCCGAGCGACCAATAATATCTTTCCACGTTTAAGGAAAGAAGCGTCAGCGTCCTCCTAGTTAGGCTAGCTCGTAACGCTGCGCGTCTACTCAGTCTCACTCACTCACCAGCCATCACCCTCCAACGAGGTCTTTACACGCGCTCTTTCACCCTCCAACGAGGTCTTTTACATGCGCTCAATTCAACACGCGCTCAATCAACCTCAAACAGACGAGGTCCGCGACATTTAGTTTGCTCTAACTAAGATTTTGTATTTGTAACCTTATTACCGTGCAATGGTAATACATATTTTTTTAGTGAAATAAAGTGATTGCATAAAGCTAAGAATTCTCGTGTTTATATTCATTTATTTTAAAATCAGTTAACAACTGACATTTTCCATAAAAATACGTAGCAGAGACAACGGACCATCAAAAGCCGCTAAGGACCGAGGAAACATAAAAGTAAGTGAAAAATTTTATTTGCTATTTTAACTTTTCTACCAGTTAGCTAGAACATCTCCCAAAATATTAACTCCATTTCATGTTTAATTCGTGCTTTCGTAAAGTATCCCCTAAAACAAAGTGTTTCTTCTATATATCTATCCATCTTTCTAAATCAACCCTCTAGATATCCTGAGAATAAAAAATATATTAGGGAACCTATTCCGCAAGTCGTCAGTAACTTGGCCTTTCTTGTGGGTACATTCCCTAATCAAAACAAATTAAACAAATTCACATTCTGGGTGAATAAAAATAAAAGAGACAAGGATAACCAGAAACACCACTGGTTATCAAATTTGTAAACTTGCTTTTTCAACCGCGTCGCGCCCTTTTTGCTGCCCATAAACTACCCTATTCTTCTAGTGCTAGTATCTAGCTCAATCCCGAGCTAGTAGGTTTTCATTAGCCTAGGCTCTAAACTGAGCAGAATAGTTTTTTATAAAACTAACATGTTGGGTCTTCTTTGGTAGACCCGACGTAACAAAAAATTTTGGAGGCCCCGGAGGGATTATAGATACAATACTAGATAGGATTAATTTTTTTTTACGGAAACTTATTGTGTTTTTAAGTTTGAAAACGAAAAAATATGTTAAGAAAATTTTCAAGGAAAAAACTAACAAAATAAAGAAATAAAAAAAATTGAACTAAACTAAAATAGAAAAAAAATTAATTTTTCAAAGTTAAAGTCTACGCCCCAAAGCCTCTGTGTCACAAAGTGATGACCACGCGCAACGGCCTCTCGACTAAAGTTGTAACAAATTTTTATTAAAACAAATTTTTATTGAATCCTCTACAAAGCTAGAGAAGAGAAGTATTATTAAACTTCTATTTTAAACAAAATTAAAAAAAAAATCTTTATTAAAAAAATTTTTTTGAATCCTCTACAAAGCTAGAGAAGAGAAGTATTATTAAACTTCTATTTTAAACAAATTTAAAAAAATCTTTTTTAAAAAATTTTGAATCCTCTACAAAGCTAGAGAAGAGAAGTATTATTAAACTTCTATTTTAAACAAATTTTAAAAAAATCTTTATTAAAAAAAAATTTTGTTTGAATCCTGTTACGTGACAACTTTTTGGCTTTACCTTTTTCTTTAATTGGTTAAAGTTATAATGAGTACAATGATTTTCATTGGAACATATATTTTCCCCGCAGTAAAATTTTAAAATTTGTATACGCGATCCTAGTTAAGAGCTTATCGCCCAAAGCTGCAACAAGTTGCGTCCACGCAGCACTCTCCCCTCGTAGCCGAAAATCGCATTCCTACACGCGCCGAGTAATAAGACACCCCTTAGCGGCGATAAGCGTCGCACAGCGGTGCGACATTGTCGTCAAGGGGCATATGGTGCGTGGGTGCGAGAGAGAAAGCGAGGACAATTAGGGGGCAAGGCGACGGGCAGCTCGACGATGCCACGCCAACTCGGCAGTCAGAAATTAGCAGCCTTCACGCTTAGACTAAGCGAAGTCTACGAGAACCAGTTACATATATACGTTGAAAGAGTCGCAGTGGCCAAAATTATTTTTTTTTACAGTTTTCTTTTTATTCGCACATGTTTCTACATTATTAAAAAACCCGGATCATCAGTTTTGTTTTAAAAATTCCACCATAGTATAACGCATTATAATACGGCGAACATTACTACACGCAAATACAAATCGCACGCAGATCCTACCGAACTCGGACTATCAACGATAATAATCAAATAATTTGCAACCACAGTAGAGAACCAGCACTAGAGTGATTCACCATTTACACAAAGTAAGTTGCCTTTCGTATCATATTACTGTTTCCTTAAGGTATAGACTTCTCCGAACAAAGTTGTGAACTAGCGCGCGGTAGAGATTTGTGTATGTGTGTAGGCCGCGAGTGTTACCCTTGCCGCAATAAAAAGGGTTTTATTGAGGAATCCCGAGTCCTTGAAGCGAGAATAACTAACTAGTCCTCAGATCAGAGTTGTTGGTTCCTAGTTTCATCCGTCAGCTGGTTAAAGAATATAAGGCTGTTAGTTGTTCCATTCCAGGGCTCGTACCAGCTACCAAAGGCGATTCATTGAACTCGGTAGTGCTATTCGACAGGAGAAGCACCTCCACCAGATCACTTTTTGTAGTAGAAGCTCCTTCGAGTAGGTCGCTGGGGAGCTTGTGACGGAGCCCTCTCTACGTCTCCTTTTTTTTTCTTTTCCCTTTTCCTCTTCTCTAGTTGTACCCTTAGAATCAATAGAATAATAAATAAACAAATAAGACTTAGTATCATCTACCCGGTATAAGTGCAAAAATTTCCCTTTTCCTTTTTTTTCACTTTTCTTTTACTTTTTATTATTATATATTTTTTTTACTTTTTATTATTTATATTATTATAAAGTTCATCATAAATATCGATATCTCGCTTATCAATATAATACCTTGTATGTACATCAAATAAACCTCAGCTCTAAGTCGCATAGAAAAATAGTCATTACATGCATATACCATCAGTGAGAGGTATACCATGCATGTACTCATAAGTGCGTAGGTACTCGTGAACTGATGTTAGCCGCTTGTACCCATACAATTAATATCCAGCTTTTCTTTTTTTGACTCACCCCCCTGAAATAAGCAGGGAATTGCGGTCTTGCTCCCTGTAGTGGTGGACGAAGGCCAGGTGACATCCTCAACTGTCCTGCTTCCCCTTGTACCTTCTCTTTCCTCGCCCTATAGGAGTTCAGATTCTTCGACAAGAGTCGAAGCTCGAAGGAGTGTCAGTCAACCCTTCGCCTTTCCTTAATCGACACCTAGCATCATCCCCTCCGCAGATACTGGTGAGTGTAGCACGACAGCGGAGCACATGGGAACATCATAGCAACGCAGCCTGATTCGATGGAGCCACACAGGTCTTAAACACACAGTGCAGTGAAGCATCAAGTAGATTAGAATCTAGGTGCATATATCCACACTCACATTATATATATATATATATATATATATATATATATATATATATATATATATATATATATATATATATATATATATATAAACACAGCAGTACGCCTCACTATGCATACCCATATGTAGGCGCATAAATACAAATACACTACAGCTGAAGCAATACACTGGGTGGAAGGAGTCCTCTGGCCTTGACCCGCACCTTCAGATTTCCTCTCTGCTGTAACTAGAAGAAATCAAAGGAAAAACAACATCACACAGAGTACTCAGTCCTTCTTGTTGGGATTTTCAACTAATAAATAACCATCAAAAAGGAGGCACTTAACTGACGTCGGAGATATCTTCGCCGCAGGGATCCGCTCAGCCAGGTATCGAATATCTTGCGGTTTTCCACCTCCTTCCGTTCCCTCGGACAACACCCTCCTCGTGCCACCCGGGTGTCCAGCGTCGTCGTTCGGCTGCCGCGGGAGCGAGACGGCTGTTCTGCTGCTTTTGCCTGCGACTATAGCTCTACATAGAAGGCCGCGCGCCACCCGCGACATATGCGACTCTACAACGGTGCTGCGCCGCCTCTCCGACATCAAGGTGCGTTCACATAGGGACATAGTATTAGGGTCGCGCTTGGTCTAATTTATAGTAGTTAACGTTTAGACAGTCTAGTTTATACTTCACGCCACGAGACAGGTTCTTATATATCCACGCTTACACAAATAAGTAATAACGGGTATCATCACACTTCGTGATTCTCTACTGCGGTGTCCCCAATAGGGGGGGGGGGGGTTAACGTATCATCATTTCTGCAACGGGGCTTTAGTGTATTTCAGAGGACGGATCCCGGGATATAATCATTAGTTAAGTAGACTCTCCGCGCTCCCGCGTTTTCTCGAACCTTAAGGCGCGTTTACATAGGCGTAAGACGGGAATTGCCGAACTCCTTTGAGGAATTAGGGTTTAGTTTTAGTTATCATTTTTGGATTGTATAAATGATTATAATAAAGGGATAAGAACTTGAAATAATTTCACAGGTCTGTTAATTTTTATTGTTCAGTCGAGTAGCCCTACAATCATACCCTAATCCTTCTAATCTTCGGAATTTTGTTGGACGCAATCGTTTCACTGAACTATCCCTTATATCGCACGCTTGTGGGGGCGTGTGACGAATAAGCTGAGAACGAGAGGTCCTCGTGAGAGCAAGGCGGACGGATGCCTTGTGAACGTCATCCAATCAGAAACTCACTTTGACGCAGGTAACAGAACAAGAAGTTAGTAGGTCAAAGGAAGTGTTACGATATGAGATCCGTTTATATCGTAACAAATCCTCTACAAAGCAAGAGAAGAGAAGTATTATTAAACTTCTATTTTAAACAAATTTAAAAAAAATCTTTATTAAAAAAATTTTGAATCCTCTACAAAGCTAGAGAAGAGAAGTATTATTAAACTTCTATTTTCAACAAATTAAAAAAAAAAATCTTTATTAAGAAATTTTGAATCCTCTACAAAGCTAGAGAAGAGAAGTATTATTAAACTTCTATTTTAAACAAATTTAAAAAAAAAAAAATCTTTATTAAAAAAAATTTTGAATCCTCTACAAAGCTAGGGAAGAGAAGAATTATTAAACTTCTATTAAAAACAAAATTAGATTCACAATTGTATTAAATCTAAAAACAAAATTTGTTAAATCTTCAAAATTTAAAATACTACAAAATTCGTATTTAACGTTTTACAATTCTTACCATTTTACGAATCGAAAGATATTCTAAGTATATAACTAACAAAATACTTTTTGCATTTAACTTAAACTAATGAATAGGTTACACTTAATTTGAAAAAGAAAAATACCTTAAGAAAATTTTTATTTTTATACTTTGAAGAATAAACAAACAAAAAAATATATACCAAAAGATTTCAAACCTTTACTCATAAACTGAGTTTTATTTACTAAATTTTCGCTAGAAATAAAAAAAAAGGTTAAACATTATTTTGAGTACTTTCCTTTCCTAAACCTTACTATATTCTATTTCAATAACTAATTGAAAGAAATACAAATTTAAGTAAATTTATATTTATATTTTTACAATTTTAAATTAATTATTATAATAACAACAATTAATAATAAACAATAATAAATAATAGTTAATAACAAATTATAATAACATTAATTATTAATAAACAAATAGTTAATAATAATACACAATTAATTAATAATAAACAATAATTAATAATAATAATTATTAATAAACAATAATGAATAATAGTTAATAACAGATAATAATATACAATAATTAATAATAAACAATAATTATTTAATAATAATTACTAATAAACAATAATAAATAATAGTTAATAACAAATAATAATACGCACTTAATTATTATAGAACAAGAATAATAATAATTATTAATAAATAATAGTAAAAATTATGAATAAATTTCTTTTTTATTACCTACTTCATTAGTTTTTTTATATATATATAGAATGATCCCTCAGATCAATGGTATTCTTTTAGAATGTCGAATTGAGAGTTTTTTCACGGAGTTAATATCACGAGTAGAATCACTTGAGGCGTTTGATCAGGATCGTTGGGCTACGGTTGCAAAGTTAGCTGACGAATTATCTAATGTTAAACTGGAAAATCTCCAATTAAAAGCATCTAATGGGGAATTAATCGAGGAAATCAATAAGTTGACAAAAAAGAACGACAAACTCAATAGTGATTTATGTGTAGTGATTAAAAGTTTCCGTAATCTTGAAACAAGCGTAGATCTGAAATTAAAAAAATTAAACGAGGTAATTTCAAATATTTCAAATAGTTTATCTTCTACTTTCACTGGGGAATAAGGAAGCTGTTTGGTAGGCGCAAATGGATCAAACTAATCTATTTCCTTCTTGGATTTTGGGTTTTCACGTGCTTCTTGTCGAGTTATTCTCTTATCGCTCATATAAATTATTTAATAAAGAAGGAATAAAACTCAAAGTATTTATTTTAGATTTTTTTTTTATTTATTGTTAATTATTTTTACTAAATTTCTACATTAAGGTAAATCTAAATTATTTGGTTGAGGTGATTTTAATGTTCACCCTCCAATTTTAACATCCACTCTAATGGTGGAGGTGGCAATAATTTTTTAACTTTATAATTTAAACTAAAGCAAGCTGTACAATTTTTTGAATACGCATTAGATTTAATGCACTCCGTGCATTTTTTCCTTGGAGGGTCTTTCGGTAGAGGTATATTCTCAACCTCAACAGGTGGTGGAGTATTCTTGAGATCTATTAATACTTTACTCCAGAATTCCTTAATTTCTCTTTCTTCCCTTCGTTTTTTTCCTACGAGCTTGAAAAACTGAAAGTCTCTTCCTTTTTTGTTGGGGTTTATCCACTAGAAACAATTTTGACTAATATTAGTATTACTATTCTAGGGTATTTTTTTTTTATTTAATATTTAATATTTATTTAAATTTGGTTATTAATCAACATAAATTCTAAAATGGTAACGTTAAAAATCTTAGTATGGTTTAATTTTAGTAATTAGTGTAATTAATTTATCATTAAAAATATTACTTATGTCGACTGCAATTTAATATCAACTGATAAGAATTTTTCCATCGGTCTTACAGTCTTACAAATTAAATTAAAATAATTAATATTTATGGCAGTCAGATTGCCCTTGTTTATAATCACCCCCGCAGAATCTGAAATAAAAACTTAATTAAAATCTGGAAAAAACTTTGTTAGCAAAGGACGATCTGACTGCCCACCACCACCACATTGTCCGACGTTTCGAGCCTGCTCCGGCTCCTCCTCAGGGACTGAAATAAAACCCGCGATACACCTCCTTATATACCATGCACCCATACCCCCTTCTTCTCTCTTACCCCACCACCCTCCACATTCCCCTCTCCAACTTGCCATTCTCACTTAAATTAATAAAGAATGATAAATGTTATCTAATTTACTTGACTCTATCATTAAATTTACATTATTCCGATTTCTTAGAATGTGAATACTTTCAAGGCTTTCCCTCTTATATTTATTCTTAATCCCCTGTTCCAAAATATCCACACTCCCAAAATCGAAAGAATGCAAACTATTTAAACAATGTTCTTTCAAACCCGATGTACAACTTGAGCTGCGTAAACTATATTGATGTTCATATATTCTCTTTTTCAAATATCTACCCGTTTGACCAATATAACAACCATTACAATCCCTACAATTAATTTTATAAACAACTCCCGATTTCAAACATTTATCATCCTTGTCTTTACAATTACTAAATAACCTTTCTAAATTATTATCATTTCTAAAGAAAACTTGAATATTATGTTTACTAAAAACCCTTCTAATCCTTTCCGACAAACCTCTAACATATGGTAAACTAAAATATGCATTCTTTCCATTTCTATTCCTTGTTTGATTATCTACCCGCTGCTTCAATCCACCATTATAAATTTCCCACACTCTCTCATCAATCATTTTATCAATAAATTTTACGGGATAACTATTTTTAATAAATGTTTCTCTAACTAAATTTAAATTCTTTTTCCTAAAATCTTTATGTGACAATTTAATCGCTCTGTCAATGACACCTTTGATCGCACCTGTCTTGTTTCCGAATTGGTGGTGAGAATCAAAATTTAAAAATCTACCTGACCATGTAGGTTTTCTATACCAATCTAATTTCACTCTATTATTATTACCTCTAATGACTCTAATATCTAAAAAACTCAATTGATAATCTTTCTCAACTTCTTTTGTGAATTTAATTCTATCATGGATAGAATTAAACACATCCACCATTTCATCCACAAAACATTCTGGTACAACTGCAAAAATGTCATCAACATATCTTTTAAAAATAATTGGCTGAAAAACCAACTTAGACAAAGCAATACTTTCCAATTTTTCCATTACTAAATTGGCTATAACAGGTGACAAAGGTGATCCCATTGGACAACCATATCTTTGTTCATATAGACTATTATCAAAAGAAAAAATTGTGTTTTTAAAAACCAAATTAAGTGCCTTTATAAATTCATCTTTTGTTAAACTAGTATGTACTTTAATTTCAGACCATTTATCTTGTATAATATCATTCAACAACTCTAAAGGTATATTTGTAAACAAAGATACTACATCCAATGAAACCATCCTATGAACATTCGGAATAATAATATCTTTCATTATACCATAAAAACTCCAACTATCTTTAATATATGAATTTGTTTTACCCACTATCTTGAACAATATATTAGACAAAAATCTAGCAAGTCTATACGTCGGAAAATTTATCAATGATATTATTATTCTATATGTCAACTGTTCTTTGTGAATCTTAGGAAGCCCATAACATTTAGCTACAGTGCCATTTTCACATTTTAAATATTTAAACATACTATCTTTAATATAAGCTTTTGTTTTCCAATGCATCAATAATTCTTTCAATTTATCTTGTAGTCTATTGATATGTGGATTCCTAATTTTCACATAAGTGGTATCATCCTCCAACATAAGTTGAATTTTATTAATATAATCCCTTTTATCTGAAACTACAGTTACATTTCCTTTATCTGCTTTTTGGAAGATCATATTCGGATTCTCTCTCAAGAATTTCTTCGTTATTTTTAATTCATGGAATAAATTACTGTTCAAATAATTATCAAATCTATGTTCTCTTTTAAAATTATCAACAACTTTAACTAAAGAACTCCTACATTCTTTTTTAAACTCCAGATTAAAACTACTCATACTACTTTCTTCCTCAGCGATGATATTCTTGATCGGAAGAGATTTACTTGAATATGATATTCCAAATTTAGCACCCTTTGACATGATATTTACCACTTCTTCTGGTATTACTTTGTCAGTTAAATTTCTAAACCAATCCTTATTAACATTGTTAGTTTGATTGACCTGAGAGTGTTTTCTATGCTTTAAATATTCAAATTTTCTTTTTAATTTACTCCTATGGTTATATTTTACTTTTTCAAAGTGCCTCTTTTGACCACGAAAAAATTCTTGCAAATCATTCTGTTCTATTTTATTATATAAATATCTTTCAAGCTCTAATAAATATTTATTCAAACGATTAATTTCAAAATTCAAATCTCTAATTTCTAAGTTAAGTAATTTATTTTTGAAAAAGAAAATATTTTTCCATAGATCATAAGAAACTCTTTTATTGTAATCCCGATAAAAACCCTTATCATCAAATTTTTTTCCAATATGTTTAGGAAAAATATTTGATTTTTTACACCTTAGAAGAAAAGTGAGTTGCTCCTTTAAAATTACAATCCTTAAAACCATTTTTACCCATTTTGAGCAATAATCTTTTACCACCTTCCCATAAATCCCATATATATCTCTAAAAAACATTTTACCCCACCTTTAATAGACCTTAGTTTTATCATTAAAAATATTACTTATGTCGACTGCAATTTAATATCAACTGATAAGAATTTTTCCATCGGTCTTACAGTCTTACAAATTAAATTAAAATAATTAATATTTATGGCAGTCAGATTGCCCTTGTTTATAATCACCCCCGCAGAATCTGAAATAAAAACTTAATTAAAATCTGGAAAAAACTTTGTTAGCAAAGGACGATCTGACTGCCCACCACCACCACATTGTCCGACGTTTCGAGCCTGCTCCGGCTCCTCCTCAGGGACTGAAATAAAAGAGTCATTAGAGGTAATAATAATAGAGTGAAATTAGATTGGTATAGAAAACCTACATGGTCAGGTAGATTTTTAAATTTTGATTCTCACCACCAATTCGGAAACAAGACAGGTGCGATCAAAGGTGTCATTGACAGAGCGATTAAATTGTCACATAAAGATTTTAGGAAAAAGAATTTAAATTTAGTTAGAGAAACATTTATTAAAAATAGTTATCCCGTAAAATTTATTGATAAAATGATTGATGAGAGAGTGTGGGAAATTTATAATGGTGGATTGAAGCAGCGGGTAGATAATCAAACAAGGAATAGAAATGGAAAGAATGCATATTTTAGTTTACCATATGTTAGAGGTTTGTCGGAAAGGATTAGAAGGGTTTTTAGTAAACATAATATTCAAGTTTTCTTTAGAAATGATAATAATTTAGAAAGGTTATTTAGTAATTGTAAAGACAAGGATGATAAATGTTTGAAATCGGGAGTTGTTTATAAAATTAATTGTAGGGATTGTAATGGTTGTTATATTGGTCAAACGGGTAGATATTTGAAAAAGAGAATATATGAACATCAATATAGTTTACGCAGCTCAAGTTGTACATCGGGTTTGAAAGAACATTGTTTAAATAGTTTGCATTCTTTCGATTTTGGGAGTGTGGATATTTTGGAACAGGGGATTAAAAATAAATATAAGAGGGAAAGCCTTGAAAGTATTCACATTCTAAGAAATCGGAATAATGTAAATTTAATGATAGAGTCAAGTAAATTAGATAACATTTATCATTCTTTATTAATTTAAGTGAGAATGGCAAGGTGGAGAGGGAATGTGGAGGGTGGTGGGGAAAGAGAGAAGAAGGGGGTATGGGTGCATGGTATATAAGGAGGTGTATCGCGGGTTTTATTTCAGTCCCTGAGGAGGAGCCGGAGCAGGCTCGAAACGTCGGACAATGTGGTGGTGGTGGGCAGTCAGATCGTCCTTTGCTAACAAAGTTTTTTACAGATTTTAATTAAGTTTTTATTTCAGATTCTGCGGGGTGATTATAAACAAGGGCAATCTGACTGCCATAAATATTAATTATTTTAATTTAATTTGTAAGACTGTAAGACCGATGGAAAAATTCTTATCAGTTGATATTAAATTGCAGTCGACATAAGTAATATTTTTAATGATAAATTAATTACACTAATTACTAAAATTAAACCATACTAAGATTTTTAACGTTACCATTTTAAAATTTATGTTGATTAATAACCAAATTTAAATAAATATTAAATATAAATAAATAAAAAAAAATACCCTAGTATAGTAATACTAATATTAGTCAAAATTGTTTCTAGTGGATAAACCCCAACAAAAAAGGAAGAGACTTTCAGTTTTTCAAGCTCGTAGGAAAAAACGAAGGGAAGAAAGAGAAATTAAGGAATTCTGGAGTAAAGTATTAATAGATCTCAAGAATACTCCACCACCTGTTGAGGTTGAGAATATACCTCTACCGAAAGACCCTCCAAGGAAAAAATGCACGGAGTGCATTAAATCTAATGCGTATTCAAAAAATTGTACAGCTTGCTTTAGTTTAAATTATAAAGTTAAAAAATTATTGCCACCTCCACCATTAGAGTGGATGTTAAAATTGGAGGGTGAACATTAAAATCACCTCAACCAAATAATTTAGATTTACCTTAATGTAGAAATTTAGTAAAAATAATTAACAATAAATAAAAAAAAAATCTAAAATAAATACTTTGAGTTTTATTCCTTCTTTATTAAATAATTTATATGAGCGATAAGAGAATAACTCGACAAGAAGCACGTGAAAACCCAAAATCCAAGAAGGAAATAGATTAGTTTGATCCATTTGCGCCTACCAAACAGCTTCCTTATTCCCCAGTGAAAGTAGAAGATAAACTAGGCCCATTGCCTAGTACTTCGAAATTAGGAATTGACGAGTCAGACCGAAAGGTTGATACCTCTAACTTGGGATTTGGGGAAGAAAATAAAACACTGTCGTCCCAAGAATTGACAGAGAATTGGGATAGTGATTCTGAGGCTCCGCGAGAGTCAGTTGCAACCAAAATGGCAACTACACCACAATTTGTAAATATTAAGGACGCCTTAAAAATCGTCCCTGAATTTAACGGGAAAAATATTCCAATATCCCAATTCTTGGAGGGATGCGCAGAAGCAAAGGCCATGTTTGAGGCTGCAGCGGAACCCAGTCTTGCTAAATTATTGAGGGCAAAAGTCACTGGAGAAGCCAGGCAAGCTATAACGGGGCAAGTTTTCGGAACGGTAGAGGAGTTTAAGGATTACTTGAAACGAATCTATGCTCCAGCCAAATCTGTAGCCCAATTGCTCGGAGAACTTGGAAATGAATTCCAAAGAAACGACGAAGAGATGATAACCTTCGCCAACAGAGTAAGAATACTAGGGGCCAGAATTTTAGAGGCGAAAAAATTAGAAAACGGAACGCTGCCAGAAGCTTTCAGCACTTCTGTAGAAAGCACCTTACTCGAGTGCTTCAAGGCTGGATTAAAGCCAGAAATTGAACAGCGGTTAGGAGCGACCGCTAATGTAAATGCCGTGGTTAAAGAAGCAATAAAAGTCGAAAAGTTACTCTCGGCTAGAAAAGCCCTAAGAAGGGATCAGCATAGTGGATTAAAGATTGATAAAAAAAAAGTATTCTCTTGCCAAATCTGTAAACAATCAGGACACAGCACTGAGGAATGTCAGGTTGCTGATGCAAGAGCCTCCAAACCAGAGGAGAATTGCAATGTTTGTAAAAAACGGGGGCACTCATCTGCCCAATGTCGAATAAATATGATTTGCCAAATTTGTGAGAAACCAGGGCATCTAGCAGCTCAATGTTATAGAGTCACTGTTTGCCAAACCTGTGGTAAACAAGGACATACCACACGCTTTTGTCGATTTGGCGAGCGAAACACAGCAGTCCCAAATACCATCACCTGCCAGCTATGTTTAAATAAAGGTCATACGGCCAACATTTGTCGATTAAATGAAACCAATAAACCGAATAAACCTGTATTAAACATAGAGACATGTCAGCTGTGTCTAAAGACCGGTCATACAGCTCCTACCTGCAGAAATAACCTTAGTTGCGCTTATTGCAAGATCAAAAGGCACACAATTGACCAATGCCGAAAAAGGAGTAATAAAAATAACACTAGCAGAGCGGGAAACGAACAGAGCCCTTTAGGCCCGAGCACACCTCAAAGGACTCAGCGAATTCCGCAGCGCTCATCCCACACGGCCCAAGTGCAGGGATTTACAGTGGACGAGTTAACAGCATTAAACTCCAATTTGCATCTAAGCTAATCCCTCATGTTTCTTTCAAGGACTGTCGGAACGATATATTATTTGGGTTTATGCTGGACTCTGGATCAGAGATAAATATCCTACGTGTAGGTTTTATCAGCGATACTAAAACCATAGATACCACAAAACTAACCTTAATCATGGGTATTTCAGAAAATCCAGTTCTATCATTAGGAATAGTCCATAAGAGAATGTTAGGTAGGAATATAGAATTTATAGTAGTGTCTAATAATTTCCAAATTCCATTCGCTGGAATTTTAGGATCTCAATTGTTTCTAACCCATAATGCTAAGTTGGACTTTAAAAATAAACTATTTACTTTAGGTGATCAACAAATGGACTTTTGCCAAAATAATAACCCCCGGTATGAGGTAGAGATTAACACAGTTACAAATATGGTAACTGAAAAAGGTTTAAACTGTCTACCATTTTTAGAAATTTTTAATTCGCCTTTCTTTAGTAGAGGTTATTTTATGATAGATAGCGGTTCCGACGCCAATCTCATTATGCAAAGATTAATACCTAGGGATCAGAAAATAAATCCATGCAGCGCGGTTTTATTAAAGGGAATACGTGACGAAACAACCCAATCTCTTGGCGCCATTGAAATTAAAGTTTACGGGATTCTTTCATTATTTCATGTAGTACCAGACGATTTTCCTATTCCTTGCGATGGAGTTTTCGGTTCCACATATCTAACTCAGGCTCAAGCCTTCATTGACTATGAGAATAAATGCCTTAAAGTAGGGGATCACAACATCCCATTACTATTTAAAATCCCAAATAATACCGAATTAAGCAAAAATCATCTAACCATTTCCCACTCAAGTTTAATTTCCAATGCTAGCTTAGATGTTAATGTTGGAAACGAGACTGACAGTGAAAATATAGAATACTCCGAAGAAAATTCTAACGATTTATCCGATCTAGAGGAATATTATTCCAATTATAAAACTGCTATCTTAGATTCAGATAATAAAAAGGAAATTATGGATGAGAATATTTGTCCAATTCGTAGACTATTTAAGATTGCCTATACCGAGACCTTTGCTGAAATAGGTATACCAGTTATATCTGATCAAGAAATTGAGGATGCCCTCGATACTCTTGAAAATTATCAGCAAGATACGAATGTATCCATTTACGCTAAAAATACAGAATGTAATAATGACTACATTCTGGAATTTTTAAGGTTGGATCACCTAAATAGAACAGAAAGGGATCATATCATTAATTTAATTTCAAAATTTAAACATAGGTTTCTTTTGGAAGGACAACATTTAGGTGCTGTCAGCACTGTAATGCATAGAATTATCACCACCGATGACGTTCCTATCAACGTCAAACAATATAAATTTCCGATATCTCTTACGAAAGAGGTTAACAGACAAGTTGAGGCACTTCTGCAGAAAGGAATTATAAAACCTTCGACCTCACCCTATAATTCCCCTCTTTGGCTGGTTCCAAAGAAGTTGAATGCCTCCTTGAAGCAGAAATGGCGCCTAGTCTCAGATTTTCGTTTGCTAAATGAAAAAACAATAACTGACGCATACCCATTACCTGACAGAACACAAATCATTGATCAGGTGGGAGGACATAAGTATTATACGGTTCTGGATTTAGCATCGGGTTTCCATCAGATACTAATGGATCCCCGTGATTCACACAACCGCTTTCAGTACGCCATATGGCCATTATGAATATGTTCGTATGACGTTTGGATTAAAAAATGCCCCCCCTACCTTTCAAAGATACATTGATGAAACGTTTAGAGGATTACAAAGAAAAATTCTATTTACCTTCATCGATGACATAATTATTTTTGCCGATACCTTAGAAGAACATGAGGAAAAACTATGTTTGGTTATGGAAAGATTAGACCAAGCAAATTTACAATTAAACATTAATAAATGTGAATTTTTAAAAAGTGAAATTTGCTATTTGGGTCATGTCTTAAGTAAAGATGGGGTTAGTCCTGATCCTAAAAAGCTTGAGGCAGTTAGATGTTTTCCCCAGCCAGAAACTGTTAAAAAGATTAGGCAATTCCTAGGGCTAGCCGGATATTATAGAAGATTTATTAAAAATTTTGCGACGATGTCAAAACCGTTAACAAAATTACTGGAAAAGGATACTGATTTTGTTTGGACTGAAACGACAAATGAAGCCTTTGGGTCACTAAAGGAGGCATTATGCAATCCTCCTATTTTACAGTATCCCGATTTTTCTAAACCTTTTATTATTACTAAGGACGCATCAGGGTATGCCATTGGTGGAATACTCTCTCAAGGAGAAATTGGCAAAGATCTTCCAATAAGTTACGCCTCTCGCGTGCTTAGAGGACCTGAATTAAACTATGAGGTATACGAAAAGGAAGCTTTAGCCATGATTCATTGTGCGAAAATCTTCCGATACTATATCTATAACCGAAAAATCTCGTTTGTAACCGATCATAAACCATTAGTTTGGTTCAAAACCGCAGATTGCAATACCCGTGTTCAAAAATGGAGATTTAAACTCTCTGAATTTGATTATGATGTTATATATAAGCCTGGAAGATTGAATGCTAATGCGGATGCGTTATCTAGGAACCCCATTTGTAATGTGATCACCAGGAAACAATCTAAATTGCTTAATGAAAAAGTTAATCTTACCAATGACGCCGTTAATAAATCTAAAGTAATAGAAAATAATTTAACATCTAAGAAAAAAACAAATAAAGAAATAAACAAAACAAGAAAAAACGTGGATAAATCTAATTCTATTAAGAATACATTAAAACCAAAATCAGCAATTATATCTCAGTTACCAGACTCTGAAGAAAA
The DNA here is from genome assembly GCA_036365515.1 of Torymus aiolomorphi. Classification (NCBI taxonomy): domain Eukaryota; kingdom Metazoa; phylum Arthropoda; class Insecta; order Hymenoptera; family Torymidae; genus Torymus; species Torymus aiolomorphi. The sequence goes on along the minus strand of CM070874.1, from coordinate 222,856,135 downwards.
AATTAACAAAAAGAAAAATGATCCAATTATCTTAGAATCCTATGAGAAACGGGTCTCTGAACGCGTTGCAAATAAACGTAAACCTAATTACATAGAATCAGGTAGTCTAGATGATGATTTTCACGGAGAAGCACTGATATCTCCCCAATCTGAAAAAACTATCTATTCTTCCGTAAACAATGATACATTTGAACCCCCTTTAATGCCGAATACCGACGATTTATCAGAGACTTCTCATTTATCAACTTCAATAAACGAATCCGAACCCTCGGAGTTCAAGTTAAAATCTGTAGATTTAGATAAAAATTGTCAAATAATTGAGGTTAAGGATTTAATTCATTGTAGAAAAGATAATATAATATATTTTGTGGATAGTAATGGCAACCCGTGTGATAATGGTGCCTTAAAATTAATAGAAAATAATAAAGTAGAACCTAAGCAAATTTTAAAGTATCTTCATGTAAATTATTCTAAAAGACATAATGGTTACTATTATTTTTCACTATGTATACGCGAGGAAGAAAAGGTTTCCATTTCTAAAATTAAGGAAAATCTATTTAAAGTTTTTACGGATTTAAAAGAAATAATATTAAATTTGAAATTAAAAACATGTAGTATATCTTATAATAATTATATAGAAAACGTTGAATGGACTGAAGTTCTAGGATTAATTAAACAAATATTTTACGGTATTATAGCCTGGGGAGGCGCTTACGCAGGTAGAACCAAAAGCTTACAAAGCCTGCAAAACAGACTGCTTAAACTTATAAATAAAAACAATTTTATTTATGACAGAAATCCACTAAATATAGAGCAAATTTTTACCTTTGAGTCACTAATATTTCATTACAAAGAATTACAAGACAAATATATAGAATCCGACAAAGTAACGAGGAATAAAAGTATACCAATACCTAAACGTTGTAAACGCATCAGCATCAAAAACAGCTACATTAGAGCACTAACTACTTACAACAAACTGCCTAATGACCTTAAAACAATAACGAATAAAAAAAGTCTGAAATATAAAATCAAGATCTGGATAAAAGCAATCATCTAGCATAATAAAACACCCATGAATAATACTAATAATATTAACTGTAAACAGATAAAGCAACTATATTATTCACTAATAAAGATATCGGACACAGACCTCCCACATTGGAAGTCCATGGGGAGTTTAGAGTCCGATAAACTGTTACTGGATATAAGAACATATATATGCGCACACGGGTTATGCACACTACATTATAAACGTTCTCATCGTCGATTATCTAATTACAACTGGAACAAAATCCGAAAACTCAATATTAATCAACAAATTATCATAGAAATTGCAAATATGATTGCTAACAGGTGGACGCTCTCAGAGAGCAACAAAAATACAACTTTAAGCAATAAGTGTTGTGACTATCGTATTACTAACGGAAATAATGAAATAAAACATATACACTTTGTCAAAGAAAAATCCAAAGATATTGAAATAAAAAAGGAACACAACAACGAAAAATATAATCCCATAGAAACTGTATTTAGTACGATAGATAAAATGGCTGAGGATAACAATACAAAAACCATGTCAATGGAAGCAAGTGGCGCACCGGGAAAGCCTATACTGCAAGATAACACCTACCGCATGTCTTACGGAGATCTCAACTATCTAGGCTGTAATAAAGCACTACTGTATTTCGACAGAGGCATTCGAGGTAAACAAACATTTACAAACTCAATGTATACTCTAGAACAGCACCCGAAATACAACGATCTCATAGTAGTAGACGACATTGTTTTTACATCAACATGTAAATGTGACTCAGCCAACCAACACAGATTGATGTTCCCACACTACAGAGTTACCTGTGCAGTGGGACTCACCTGCCCAACAAGACTAAACAGCTACGAAAGAATCATCTTTGCAAGAGACAGAAACGCATCCACGGAATCATTTACAACAGCAAGACAAATGTTGGTTAGATATTGGTGATAGAAGAAAAGTCATGAATAATGTGTGGTTGTCGACTTGACTCCGTAGCTGCTAGCTACGGGGATACAAGATCGACAAACAATCAGGGACAATATTTCAATTTAGTTTTAAGTTAGTTTAAGTCACCAGACCAGCATACAGGAAATACTTCCTCTGCTGGGTTACGCATGTAATGTAAAAATGTATATTGATATTATTGTAATACCTATGTACTTACTCTGGTTTAATAAATAAATAATAAATAAATTTAACCAGGTACCTATCAAAATAGTGGTCTGCAAGAATTCACTACGGTACGTGGAACCAGATTTGAGAGATAAAGTCTTTTATGAGATGCACGACTCACCAATCGGCGGCCATCGTGGTGTGTCAAATACTTATAACCGCATTAAAACCCAGTATTATTGGGAAAATTTGAAAGAAGACATTCAACGTCGAATACAACAATGTCTTAATTGCCAATTGAAAAAACTGACACGGTTAAAAACTAAACAACCCATGATAATCACAGATACACCCGGAACGGTATTTGATAAAATTGCAATGGACATCGTTGGTCCATTACAAAAGACAAAAACAGAATTCGAGTATATCCTAACGATGCAAGATCAATTGTCGAAATTCTGTCTTGCAGTCCCTTTAAAGAACACTTTGGCTACGACAATAGCCGATGCATTTATAAAGAAATTTATATGCATTTTTGGAGCACCCAGAATAGTGCTAACTGATCAAGGACAAAACTTCCTGAGTAAACTTATGGAAAGGGTATCTAAACGGCTAAAAATTAAAAAATTAAAAACCACCGCTTTCCATCCCCAGTCGAATGGTTCGTTGGAAAGATCCCATCACGCATTAGGTGAGTTTCTTAAACAATATACCAATGCGGATTCGGATTGGGACGAATGGCTCGATCTAGCTATGCTCAATTATAATACCTGTGTACAAGAGAGTACGAAGCACACGCCATATGAGGTTGTATTTGGCAAATTAGCTAGATTACCATCCAGCGATCCACTAAGGGAATTAGATTTGCTTCCTACCTACAATGGATATTTAGTTGATCTAGTCACCAGACTCACTGGAATCAGAACTCTAGTTTATGATAATTTAGTTGACTCCAAAAATAGATCCAAGAAGTACTATGATAAATGCATAAACCCAAGAAATTTTAAAATAGGCGATTATGTTTTTCTACTAAAAGATCCCAAACCTAATAAATTTGGTGATCATTATACCGGTCCACATAAAATATTGGAAATAATAGATAAAGTAAATATAAGAATTTCGATAAATAAAACCAATAAAATAGTGCATGCAAATCGTTTACGGATTTCACATATTAATCAAGAAATTAAATCAAAAAGTAGAAACAAGAAAAAACACAAAGACTGAAAACACAATGAATTTCCTGAAAAAAAAAAAGAAAAAAATTATTGTTTTTTTATTATTAATTACTAGGTAATTTAAGGTCAAATTCTTAGTTAGAATTAGGGTCTAGGAATCCTTGAATATTATTTTTAATTTAAGTTCGACGCATATAAAATATTCAATTTGAAAAAGTAATAATAAATTTTTTTTATTTAAAAACATGTATATATATATATATATATTGAGAAGTAAGGTATACAGGAGGCAAGGCTCAAACACTAATATCTCTTTTTGTTACAGAGCAAATATAAAAAAAAAAAATAATAATTTTCCTTTTGTTAATTCAATAAAAATCTCATAGACTCAACAAAGTAAAAATGAGCTTTGTGATTTTATTTGTTTTAACTTTGCTGAGTAGGACCTCTGCCCTAATTGGGTATGATTGCGGGGCACGACAGTTGAACGTCACCACACTGTCACTTAAAGATGTGGGCGAATGCGAAGTCCCTGATCACCAACCCAACGTCACCCAACAGTTCGTCCAGTTGCTACAGATCAACGAATACGCGTCGACTCATGTAATCCAATGCAAATTGGAAATACATCGCATCATCTATCATTGCGGTAGCTTTTCGCATAATTCTATTGTATTGAATGGAGAAAACAAATATATTCAGGACATTTCTAAAGATGCGTGCGAAATATTACATCACTATGGAACATATAATTTACCCAACACCAAAGTAATAGTAGGCGTAAAACCAAACTCTACCGTGACCCATAGTATCATTTTAGCAGGTTCGTTAACCACGGAAGGTAAATGTAGCGGAGCAGGGTACTCCGATCCCTATGGTACCTGGGAGAACGTAGTTGTACAGGGTACTATAAAAATCACACTAATGGACTATGATTCGCAAGTTAGACTACATAATAATCACATAAACCTACGCTCAGGAACAGTTTGTCCATTGTCCATAGACAATTGCCTAGACATAGAGGGTGGATATACCTTCTGGCAAACCATCCCCACTGATTCATGTAAATTCAATACATACGGTATCCTTTATGAGGGTTATGCCAATAAAATGTCCAACCCTGACCTAGGTGGCAATAGGCAGGTGGTATACTCTCTGGCCACTCAAGGGGTTACTTTTGCGTTAACTGCCCGAAATTATGAATCGGTTTGTGGGTATCAAATAATTACAACCGAGCACCCTAAATTAATTATTTTCGAGACTACGAAAGGAAATAGCTTCGCTACAGCCGATACTATAAGCATTATTAATTTAGATATTTTCTACTACGTAAATTCTAAGTTCGTCTACGTCGAAAAACACATCCGCGAGCAAATGAAAAATTTGTATAGAGACGTACTTGTACAAAGATGTAATTTGGAATGCCAAACAATTAAGAATTCGCTATCAATAGCTAAACAATCACCCGATGATTTTGCTTTTGACTTAATGAAAGGACCGGGTTATATGGGAGTTTCCGCAGGAGAAGTGGTCCACATAGTAAAGTGTGTCCCAGTCGAAGTAAAAGTACAGCATAGAAATTACTGCTATGCTGAATTAGAAGTAACACGAAATAATCAAACCTTCTTTCTTACTCCCCGAACACACATATTGAAACAGAAAGGCACCCGTATGCCCTGTAATTCACTACTTCCATCTTACTACGTTATTGGAAACACTTGGTACAAAATCTTACCCTCTCCAACGGAGGCTATACCATGAACAATAATACACCCTATGGCAAAACCCACATGGACTTACATCAGTCCCTCTGAACTTGCCATAAGTGGGATTTACAACCAACGAGATCTTGACCAATTACGGGAAAGAATCATGTTCCCCACGGAAAGACCGGGCATTCTAAATGACGTTGCCAGGGAAATGAGAGGTCATCCTCTAGATAATAACGAATCCGCCCTTGATAAGCTGTTAAATGAAAATGCCATAGAGCACCTCATCGAAACAACATGGCAAAGATTCTGGTCGCATTTCCTAATGTTCGGCAATGCCTGCGCTGGTTTCCTGGCGTTGATCAGGATCTTTCAGCTTGTGAAATCCATCATCAATATTTTCGTTCACGGGTATACTCTCCACACTGTTTACGGTTGGTCAGTTCGTCTTCTTGGAGCGTTATTTGGGTCTATAACCCATTTGCTCATCCATCTAAGCAAAAGACCTCCGACCGAACTTCCAACGGAGTTACAGGAAGTAAAAGTAAACCCATCCGATCCCCCAACCCAAGATATACCACCTGAACCGTCAGCTCCTACCGATACCAACAGCCATTATCCAAAACTATATAGTAATGATCAAGAAGTCGTTACTCAGAAACCTTTCTTCGCATTGGGCACATAATACTCCTTATGAACCATTACTCGGAAACAACCTATACCAAAAGTCGAAATCATAATCGACATCAAATCATCATTTTGCGTTTAAACCTTTTATTTTCTTTTTTCTCCAAATTGTTCTAATTCCAAATTACATTTTTTCCTTTAATTTTAAGTTACTTATTATATCGTTTGCTACGTTTGTTAGTAGTAGCAACCGTTCTAGGAGGGGGGTGTTACATCCTGCCCTATTGATAAGTTTATTCAATAAAAATAAAAAAAAAAAAGGAAATTTTTTTTCATCATTGAGCGCGTGGCCTTTTTGTAATGCTTCAACCACTTGATATTACAATAACTAATTATATATATTGCAACACAAGTTTTTATACTTTAATATGTAATTTGATTTGTGATGATCATTATAATCACTGCAAATTTACGTCATATTTTTCTATTATTAACGTTACTTTCTCATATTGAAAGTTGCCTTCAATCTGAAATTTAAATTCCATCATAATTAAATTATACAGTATAAGAATTTGTACTAATGTTTTATTAATGACGATTAAAAATTGATAGATTATTGATGTTAATAATACACAATTGCTGAGAAATTAATTAAACGAGTAAAAGCATAGCAGAAAGCGTAGCGTCCTTTTCGGGGAAGCGTACCCCAGGTACGATTCGAAGAAGCGTAGCGTCCTTTTCGTGGAAGCGTGGGTAGCTGTACCAACTTTCACCAAGAGAAAAACACGCTTAAGGGCGAATGTCCATCTCTGAATTATTCATTTCGAAAAACTTGGAAACTTTTCCACTCAGAAATACTAGGAAAATTCAGTTAACATTGTTAATTTCACTCTTACAACCAAATTGAATAGGTTTCTGTAATTCTGATATTTTTATGAATATCGGTTATAAGCAAACTCTTGTTTAATTTAGTTGCCTCATTGGAAATAAAATGCTTTTATGGTAATAGGAATTTTTGTAATGCAAAAGGAAATAATAACTGAATTTTCCTATATACTCGGTAGTAAAATTATAATAAGATGGAATACTTTTATACATCAATATAAACAATGTTTTATCGTTAGGATTTTATATTAATTTAAAATTAAATAACGAAATTGCCTCTCTGTAAGTTTATAAGCTATGTAAATATACTTATAAACAAAAATCTTATTCACAATTGCATCACACATACCGTACTAACTTTAATTATTATATTTACCAGATCACAAATGTAAAAACAACTAAATTATGAAGTCTATTAGTTAATTAAAGCTTTTTAACCTTTTAAATTATAATTTTCATGTTTTTTATTCTAGAATCCATTTTTATTCCGATTTTCTTTTTATGTCAAACAAAAATCTAAGATGTACAATTATTATTTATTAAGTTATTTAATAATTTATATTAGCCCCGCCTTTTTCAACACACATTAAAAATTAATATTTTAGAAAAATACAGGTTTTAAAATAATTTAATAAGATTCATGCAAAAACTTGTATTAATTATTATTACTTACTATATTTAAATGCGTGCTGAATATCTGAAGCTAATTAACCAATCCTCACGCAGAATCTTAGAAGGAGGAGTAGTAGAAATTTCCAGAAAACCAACCGTAACCAATCAGGTAGATTTAGGTATCCCCCTTACTATGTCAAGGGCGGTTTCGAAACCCGAGCGACCAATAATATCTTTCCACGTTTAAGGAAAGAAGTGTCAGCGTCCTCCTAGTTAGGCTAGCTCGTAACGCTGCGCGTCTACTCAGTCTCACTCATTCACCAGCCATCACCCTCCAACGAGGTCTTTTACACGCGCTCATCAACACGCGCTCAATCAACCTCAAACAGACGAGGTCCGCGACATTTAGTTTGCTCTAACTAAGATTTTGTATTTGTAACCTTATTACCGTGCAATGTTAATACATATTTTTTTAGTGAAATAAAGTGATTGCATAAAGCTAAGAATTCTCGTGTTTATATTCATTTATTTTAAAATCAGTTAACAACCGACATTTTCCATAAAAATACGTAGCAGAGACAACGGACCATCAAAAGCCGCTAAGGACCGAGGAAAAATAAAAGTAAGTGAAAAATTTTATTTGCTATCTTAACTTTTCTACCAGTTAGCTAGAACATCTCCCAAAATATTAACCCCATTTCATGTTTAATTCGTGCTTTCGTAAAGTACCCCCTAAAACAAAGTGTTTCTTCTATATATCTATCCATCTTTCTAAATCAACCCCCTAGATATCCTGAGAATAAAAAATATATTAGGGAATCTATTCCGCAAGTCGTCAGTAACTTGGCCTTTCTTGTGGGTACATTCCCTAATCAAAACAAATTAAACAAATTCACATTCGGGGTGAATAAAAATAAAAGAGACAAGGATAACCAGAAACACCACTGGTTATCAAATTTGTAAACTTGCTTTTTCAACCGCGTCGCGCCCTTTTTGCTGCCCATAAACTACCCTATCCTTCTAGTGCTAGTATCTAGCTCAATCCCGAGCAAGTAGGTTTTCATTAGCCTAGGCTCTAAACTGAGCAGAATAGTTTTTTTATAAAACTAACATGTTGGGTCTTCTTTGGTAGACCCGACTTAACACTATATACTACTGCAACGAAATTTAATTAGAGATCAAATATGTTTTTATAACTATCAATACATCCCCTCCTCCCTTCTCTCTCTCTCTCTCTCTCTCTCTCTCTCTCTCTCTCTCTCTCTCTCTCTCTCTCTCTCTCTCTCTCAACAACTGACAAGATCTCTAAAAAAAATTTTATATGAGCTTGAATATTATTTTTGAACAACTAACACTTCCTTTAAAAACATAATGTCTTAAGGATTTTACAAAAGTTTAAACTAAGGCAGGTATTCGTCTCTCTCCCTCTCTCCCTCGCCCTCTCTCTTGCTCCCTCTCCTCCCCCTCTCACTCTCTCTCGTCCTCTCCCCCACCCCATCATATAATTAAATAATTAAATTATTTAATTTTTTCCATATGCAATAGTTGGCTTCACCCACATTATCGACTGAACCCATCATGATTTTTGTTGAGTATTACATGGCCTTGAATACCATTCATTAATGTATTTAAACGTATAAAAGTAACTTAAATAGTTCAAGAATACTGTGATTGATTAAATACTACTGATTAATGTATTTAAACATTGTAACGACTTTGTAAATTTTATAATGAAAACGTTATAAGAATAAAATCCTTAATTTATTTAAAAATGATTTATTTATTTTTAAGAAATTCTTAAATATAAAAATATAATTTATTTATTCGGTGTGAAATTAACTAACAAAAATTTGTTTAATAAATTATGTGCTGTATTTTCCTGTTAGCTTCTATTTTTTATTATTAATTCTCGTTTATTTCTATGTATTAAAATTTTTTTCTACATATTAAAATTTTTTTCTGTGTATTTTTATTTTTTTTTGTTTATTTTCGTTTTTTTCTATTCCTATTGTTTCAATTCGTACTAAAAAAGCAAAGAAAAACACAACTTTGAATAAAAATAAATAGAGAAGCACAACGCTAAACAGAAAGAAACAAAAAGAAACAGAAAAAACAGAAAAAAACAAAGAAAAGCAGAACTGTTTTCCGCCAGGGCATTATTAATAAATACATAAGTTGACCTTTCGTGTAAACTAGTACTTAAACAAGTTTTAAATATGAGAGTATAAATTTTATATTCTATCTACAATTTTATCACTTTTGAGTTTATGACCATACTTTACCCTTTATTATCTTCTAAGTACATCGTAACAAACAGTATTAGCATGAAATCCAAATTAGCGTGATCAGAGAAAAATCCATAAAAGTGTGCTACAAAAAATGTTTCAGAAAAACCACATTTATAACGTAAATAAGTAGAATATATATTTTTTAATATTTGTTCTCGTGTGAGTTAATTTTCTAATTCATAATAATAATCTTGCCAGCAACTATTTTAGATCGATTTCCTATTTTGTGTACGAATGATAAAATGTATTTTACTTGTAAATAAAAAATGAGATATACCGTGAAATAGCATAACTTGTTATATACGAACTTATTCTTATATATAATTGAGGATAAAAAGTATAGCTAATCATTTTTTGTTAATAGAATTTATTTTTATAACACATAGATTAAATATATAATCTAATTATAACACCTAACCTAGAACAAAAATAAAATAATATAGTTATGTAATAAACAGAAATTTATATTGTCATTATGCTGTTTTATCTTACCTTACAAGTTTACATTTTTCTCCTCATCATTTGTTAGATGTTAGATCAGCTGCTTATATAACATGAGTAGTATATTCTCTACTATGGCGTGACATAACAAATGACGTCATCGTGCCCCACGCGGGCTATCTTATCTTTGTTTACATAAACAGTAATTAAGATATCTTAATTCGTGTTATTGTTACTTGTTTACATCAACAAGCAATAAAAACAGCAATTAAGGTATTTTACTTACCCTTTTATGTCAAGAATGATAAAAATCGGCCCGTACAGGGATCGGTGACGTCATGATGGCTCCCGCCATAGCATAATAGTATATCGCGGCATGACTTTGATATAAACAAATATGAAAAATTATTTTTGTATACATAAACAGTAATTAAGGTATCTTAATTGGTGTTATTATTACTTGTTTACATCAACAAGCAATAAAAACATTAATTAAGATATGTTAATTACTATTTATATCAAAAAAGATAAAAATCGGCCCGGGGAATCGGTGGCGTCTTGATGCTCCCCAGCCATAGCAGTATAAATTACGGTATCTTAATTACAGAAAACAATTAAGAAAAAATAGCAATTAAGGTATCATAATTAGTATTTATATGCGCAAAGATAAAAATCGGCAACGTCTTGATGCTCGTGGCATGCTACACGACGGCTGAGCGAGCAACATCCATTTTTATTTTAAAATACACCTACGGGAAACGCTGACGTCTTCATGTGTCCCGCCATAGTAGTATAATATTTCGCGGTATGACTCTGCGTCAGCTGGGCGAGCATCGCCCGTTTTAAGCTACCCACGCATTATAGATTTAAATATAAGAGCGAAGAAATTGAAAAAAGTTACATAATTCAAATATAAGAAGTTGAAATTTATTATTTATCAAAAAAAAATTTAATTTATAATTAAGAGTATTAACAGTTATATATTTTTAACTAATTTATCGAAAGTCATAAGTTAAAAAAAATTCAAAACAGCATAATTTCGTGCATTTTTCCAAAAAAGGCATAAAATTGTTTCTTTTAATTAATTGAGGTTATACAAAATAAAACTTAGATATAATTAAAATAAACAGGAATATAGGGGGTTTACAGGACGGAATTGGAAATTTATAGAAGTAAAAACAACGTTGCTTTAGTTTCATGTGTACGGTATAATTAAAATCTCAAAGCTATATAAAGAAAATACAATATAAATTTTTGCGTGAAAGATACATTATCATAAACTTCTATACGATACACAAAGACATAATATAAATTTGACTTAAAAACACATACGTACATAATAACAATTTTTAAGATTCAACGTCTATTATTTCGTCTGTGTCGTCAGTGTTTCTCCTCGGGCAAGCAGCGTAGTGGATTCGTGAACATGGACGACATAGCCATTCTTCGCTACACGTGCACTACCTCCATGCACAATTTTTATAGATGATTTTTATCATCTTCTTACAGCGTCCACATAGCGTATACGTTGGCGGTAGGATTAATGTTGTAGTCGTCTTCGTCTTTAAGATTTTTTTGCTTTCGTTAATTTCTTTTCTTAGTTCGCGGAGAACTTCCAGGTTCTTCTCTATGAAACCTTTAACTTTATCTATGTGCCTCACTTTTGTGTTTATTTGTTCTATCAAGAGTACTTCCTGGGCCTCCATTTTCAACACAGTGTTTCGAACTGCCTGTGACTTTTTCGGCCAACTCATTTTGACGACTGATGTCTCCAGCCGAATGTAGCACCCTTTTTATCAATAAGCGCTACGATGAAGAATGCTATTCGCGAACACGTCAAGAGGGTGTAAGATAACAAAAATATCACGCGTACTTACAGACAGGATGTATATACTGATTGCCAAAATCATATGATAAACGCGTTTTTTATCTTGAGAGAATGAGATGGTTTGCGTTCGAAGAAAAATATCATGTTACAGAGCGGGCTCGATAGCATGCTCAAAGGCCGCGTATTTTTAAATTAAGAGAATGTTCAATGGTACGTTCAAAACGCTGTAAAGCACAGCGTCATCCGTGTGTTTTATCTTACAATCAAAATTGCCTCTGCTTTAAGAAGAAGGGTGTAAAGTAACAGTAAGATTGCACACGTATCGCTTATATTTTGACTATAACGCTGCGGTTACATATACGTATCTTTTCTCTTGAGAACGACATGGCTTGCGTTCGAAGAAAAAATATCATCTGACCCCCGGAGCGGATGTGATAGCATGTTCAAAGGACGCATATTTTTTAATTAAATGAACGATACGTAGATAGCTCGGCAAGGATAGGCTATATAAAAGAAGACATTGCCGGCTAAACCAAAACAGCACTGGCGATATACTCAGCCACTGATCATCTTACATGCGAGTGTGCCGTTGGGCAGGAAGGCACCGTCTTTCGATACAGGACGGCAACGGCCAAATACATATTTCATCACCCGTGCATGATACAATTTTGCGTTCGGATTTTACAAGTGTAACATACCCCTACTCTCACTGAAGGGGGCGACAACTCACCATATAAACTAGCTAATGTTAATGCTAAAATGTCAGTTGCAATGAGAGTGATCGAGAGTGTGCATACATCTTTACTCCCAATGGACATCGAGGCAGAAAATAATTTACGAAATGTGATTTTACGCGTAGCTATGTATTTGCTTTTGCATATAAGGCCTGTATGGCGACGATGCAACGCTACATGGCAACGGCGGATCCGCTCTATGTCATTCACGAATTTGCGTCGAGAACTATGATTTTTGCTCGGACACGTAGGATTCCGTCGAATACCACAATTTCACACAAGATTTTTTCATGGAATCTCCGCAGCTATAGAGATAGTGGGTGAATATATTCGCGAAATAAGAATGCACCACGTCAGCGTCTTGCAAGATCTAATGATTGCCTACCAAGAGCAATAAGGTAATTAAAAGAATAATCATAAATATATTTTTAATTTACTACAAAAATATTTTTAATAAAAATTTTTAATAAAAAAACATCATGTTTTTTGCTTATTTTCAATATTAGAGGATTTATTGCATGATAGTGTGACGAGCGATGCATCAACGTTTTTTGCTGGTTACGAGCAGCTTGGCGGGCGTAAAAATCCGATGGCTCGTCAATTACAGTACGAAAGTAATGAATCTCTTTCAACAATTCCAGATGTTTCCGATACTTCAGATGTTGAAGACGGGATACCGCAGCAGCAGCAACAACAACAACAGCAAAACAACGTCGAGTCACCCCTTGTCGACCAATCGGTTGACGACGAAAATGTTGATGACGAGGAAGACAGCGACATAAGCCGAAACCTCGCCTCAGAATCGGAAGATGAACAACCGAATTTTATTGCACAGATTTAGTATCTTGCAGCAAGAATCTCTGTGCTTTGCGAAGAGCCAAGCATAGCTGTCGAAAGAGCGTCGAAAGAGCGCTAGTCAGCGACCCACCAATCCCATCACCTACGCGCGAGGATAGACAAGCGCGCTTCGATATGCTGCGAGACTTTTATTCGAGAGAAGCATCTGCTGCGGAAACAAGTTTCAACAATTGGGAGGAGGATGGAAGACGTCTTGTATAGAACAGTTTCAATAGAGAATCCTCCTTGGACCGCTGAATAAACGAATGTAAGTTTTTTCTTATCATTTTCAAATTTTTTCTAATAGTTTCCGTGTTTTTTAAGATTTAATTTTTTTTAAATGGAAGATATCCGAAGACGATTATACATGGAAGGTACGCCTTTACTGCCTGTTAGTGATTCGCATTTACGCTTGTACATGAGGCGGATTGAGAACGTGTCCCTCGCGCAAGAAATCAGATGGTTTCACGACCAGGCCGAGGATGATAACTCGCCTCTTTACAACGATTCTGATTTGCGGGATTTATTAGAACGCTTACACGAAAGTTTTAACGGGTTTCCAGAAACTTGATTTCATTATTAATAAAAAAAAAAATTACGCTATTGTAAAAATAAATTTTTTACTTAAATTTTTTAAATAAAATCAAAAATAATTACAGCTGTTCCGAGAGACGATTTTTTTCAAATCCTTCTCTTTTGTCTTCGACGGCTCCATCATCTCCATCGTCAGCGAGTTCGATATAGCCTTCACTTCTGCCATCACCTTCTGGGCGCTAAAATAACATACACCGCACAGAATCGAAGGAGGGGCATATACAAGAAGAGTCGATACAAGTAGGCGGCGGCGACGATGCTAGCGATGCCGGCACAGAGAATGCCAGCGCAGCCAGCGATAACAACATCGATGAAATAAGACCGGCAGGCGAGCGATTTCAAGTAATCGATGATAGAGTAAGTTTCGTGCAAAGATTTCGTATCCGTGGGCATTGCGTTACTCTTCGTATAAATAATCCTCCTTCTGCGCATCATAATCCGCTTGTATGGTTAGAGCTAGCTGTGGGGGATATTCACGCGTATATAATTTCACTTGCACCAGAAGAAAATGTTTTGTTAGGAGTTAGCGTAAAAAGTGAACATTTTATGCATGGTCCTGCTGGTTTGTCTTTCTGACCTGTTGAATTTTTTTTTGTACGAAGACTTGTCGGACTTAATTTCTAATTTAATTCAAAGCAATGAAAACTTTCAAGTAGATGAAAGTTTTATATTACAGATAGTTTTTGTTAGCGTTCTCCTTAGTTCAGACGCTAGAAGAAATAATAGAATTTCTATTGACTCCGTTACGCAGAGGTCTATAGTTTCGATCGTAAACTCGAATAACTTGTGTTTGCCGCGTGCGCTTGCCGTTGGCAAGGCTTATCTAAAGACGCGCGCAACCATTTCGGATCATGTTACAATGAATGGCGCGTCATCAGAGATGGTCGCCGTCGATTACAGCAAAAGCGAGCTGAGCAATTGATAACTAATTCTAACGTACGAATTCTTATAGTGGCGGTTGCGGGTTTAACGAAATTGAAAGATTTCAACGCTATTATTTACAGTTTAACATAGTCATAGTAACGTACAATAAAAAAACTTATGGCAGTGGCGAGACACCCTTTTTTGACGGGCTTGCTTTTGTAGAACTAGAGAGCGGGTCTGAGGCACATCGTATAATTAATCTTTGCTACGATCCTGACGCACTGCATTATGAGACTATACTTAGTGTGATAGGAGTTGCGCATACCAGATTTTTTTCTCCACATTGTAATAAATGCTTTCATTTTATAAAGCAACACAAGTGCGTAAAAATTTGTTCAAAGTGTTTCGTTTCTCCGACGTGTAAAAAGGAAAATGTTGATTCAATAAAATGTACGCAATGTAATAGGGATTTTTTCGGAAATTCGTGTTTCGAAAATCATTTAAAAGAAGCATCTTATAAAAAAATAACAGAAAATTATGCGATGTCTTAAAGTTTTGTAATAAATGTAGCAAAGTTATAAATTATATTCGTACGAAAAAACGCACTTGCGGCACGATATGGTGTAAGCGTTGGAAAAAATTCATTTTGTAAACGCACATTGTTACATGCAACCCGTAATCAAAGAAGCTATAGATAGTGAAAAGAAAAAAAAACTTTGTTTATTTTCTATGACTTTGAAACGCGTCAGGATGAGTTGTATTTAAATAGCGAAGATATTAATTTACATGTGCCAAATTTATATGTTGCTCAGCAAGCTTGCACATACTGCATCGACGATGACGACGTTTCTCGTTGGTGCAATACATACGGTATACGCGAATACGTTTTTCGCGAAGCTCCTGTAACAAAATTAATAGAATTACGCGTTCGCGATAGAACGAACTTCGGTAAAATCATGTGCATAGCCCACAATGCTCGTGCTTTCGATGCACAGTTCGTATTAAAAGAACTGGCTGAGTGCGTGTCTCAAATTTTACCTAGCGTCATCTTAAACGGTCAAAACATAATTACAATAGATTTTGCTCGTACAAAATTTATCGATAGTTTTAATTATTTTCAAATAAAATTGAGCAAACTTCCAGCCACTTTCAGCCTGTCCGAGAATACAAAGAAAGGATATTTTCCTCATCTGTTTAATACGTTAGAAAATCAGGAATACGTAGGTTCTTTGCCTGATTCGTCTTTTTATTCGCCTAACACGGTGTCGGAAGGCGAGCGATCGGATTTCTTTCGCTAGTATGATGAGCACGCGAGAGACTATATTTTCGATTTTAAAAAAGAAATCGTCGAATATTGTCGCATGGACGTCGAGATATTGCGTCGCGCATGCATAGCTTTTCGCAAAATATTTCTCGCGATCGGTAAGACTGATCCTTTTGTTTCGGCAACCACTATGGCCCCGGCTCGTTCAAACTTATATAGAAAAAAATTTTCTAAAACCTAATACTATTGGACTGCCGCCACTAAATGGTTACAGACGTGCGGACAAGCATTCGCAAAAATCCGTTGAATGGAATGGAAATGGGATGCGAGACTATTCACGCCGCTAGAGCAGGGTTGTTAATGCAATGCGCGTACGTGTAGTACACGTGTAGTGCACGCGTAGTACACGTGTACTACACGTGTCTTGTATGTGTATTACGCAGAGCAAGAGTACAGATTACCGCCGTGCAATTATTGACAATAATTGATTAATATTAATTACCATCAGTCAGAATTTGTTAGAGGTGAGTGTAAATAACATAATTTTATGAACGGTATATGAAACAAAGTTTATTTAGTGCATAATGAAAATATAACCTATCAAGGTTATGTTTTTTAGTTTAGAGTGGTTATATTTTTTAATGGAAAATGATGTAATTCATGAATTAATATTATTCAATGATTTAAATATATAATAAAATGTCAATTAATACGAAATATTATAATCACATACTATCAAGTGTTATAGGCTAAGTGTAACATATTGTACTAAGAATTGTTTCAATTTCTTTTAATTGTTAGGAAAAACTAATAATCCTTATTACTCACGTTTATAAACTTTTGAATGATAAATTAATTTTGCTTCGGCAAAAGTATTAGTCTAGGCGTCATCCCAGGTTTCGTGGCCGATTGCATGCCCCACCGGCCACCTAGGTTTTTCTTATGTATTTTGATCCCCTGAATCCAAATTTCGTAGGTGGCCAGCGAAGAAATGCAAAGAACAATTGTTATTAACAATTTTTGTAAACAATTGAATAAAATTGATTGTTAAATTGATTTTTTCGACCTGAAAAAAATATATTCGCATTCTTTGGCTCATTCTGAGTAAAAAAGATCCTTACATATTTCTATGTTCGACTAATAGTTTTCTCAGAAAAAATTCTCAAACTTTCCACCACTTACATAGATAATGTATACCTATATACATGTCTATGGGTATATAGATGTAAAAGCAAAGGTTCAGTAGACGCAGAGAAAGAATGGGAGGGTCAAACTTCTTGTAACAATGAAGCCAAACGTATACGATTAACAGGTGACAATGAGGTAATTTCTATTTAGGTGTCTTTATCTAAGAGATACAATAATATTAGCTGAGTTGATAGAATAAAAAAGTTAAAATATTTACTTCTTAAGCAGAAAATTATTTTTGTAGTACTCATGTCAAAATATGTATATAAATGTAGATATAACTGTAAATGATATTCCAAGTACAGTATTTGTCTTGGTATTGAAATATAGATTGCAAATTGCCTGTCACCTAATTTTATTTTGATAGCTTTATTGTAATTAACCTTTAGTTTTTGCACACATATATAATAGATTAATTATCAAATTCAGTTTTAAGTAGGTATAAAATATGTGAGTAGAATATAGTAAAGGGATTGATTTCTATCGACTATTCAGAAAGTTAAAAACGAATGCGTAATGATTAATTCATAACTATATAAGGCTTATTGTATGAGCCTAATATTATTGAAATTAGATGTTCAATATACTATTCGATGCTTAAACAAAATTGAATGATTCGATACATGCTATAAGATGTATAAATAATATTAAGTTTCTAAATGAATCATATTATCAAAAATACTAATTATTGGTTTTTCTTAACATTTGACAAAATTGTAACTTTTTCCAATTAGCTTGACCAAATTGGTCAAAAAAGAATTTTAAACAGTTTTAAAACAATAATTGAAAAAAAAATTTGTTATAATAAACTCCAATAAATCAGAGACATGTGAATTTCATTAATTGAAATGTACTACTATTTTCTACACTAAAACGGTTAACTTTTTCGCAATCTGTACAAAGTTTTAAGATTTTGAAGGAAAAAATGTCAAAAAAGTTGCAGTGTGGTCAAAAATTAAAAGAAAACAAGTGTTTGAAATTCCGAACTTCCATAGTAAACGAAAAAATAAAATTTGTGATTTGCATTAAAATATTAAAACGAAAAAACAGGGTACGAATGAAGCAAAAACCGTGCAAAAACCAATCTGGCACTTCGCGACACCCCAAAACTACCCCCAAACCTCCCTAAAAGACAAATCATTTTTTCCATAGCCACAAACACGAAAACAAAAAGTCCCAAAATTTTGCGACAGGTGCTTGTAGAAGAGATACCCCGAAGCTTATAAAAAAATTACGAACAAAATCGCTTTTCCGGAAAAGCCCCTTTAGGTCGATGTACCGTGCCGTAAACTCGAAAAAAATCCCAGAGTCGCCAACCATCGTTAAGAAAAATTTTACGACTGGTACTAGTAGAAAAGGTCACCCAAGGCTTTAAAAAAATCATAAACGAAACCAGTGAAGACATTTTTTCCTAACGAAGTTATTGCAGACTAAGAATTTTTTCCGAGTTTACAACATGGTATATCGGCCTAACGTGGCTTTTCCGGAAAAGCAATTTCGTTCATGATTTTTTTAAGTTTTGCGGTACCTTTTCTACAAGTACCAGTCACAAAATTTTTTCTAACGAAACTATTGCGACTCTGGGAATTCCCGGAAAAGCGATTTCGTTCACATTAATTTTTAAGAATTAATGGATCTCTTCACCATGTACCAGTTGCCAAATTTTTCTTAACGAAGTTATTGCAGACTAATAATATTTTTTCGAGTTTACGGCATGGTATATCGGCCTAAAGTGGCTTTTTCGGAAAAGAGATTTCGTTTATGATTTTAAGCTTTGCGGTACCTTTTCTACAAGTCCAGTCGTAAAATTTCTCTTAACAAAACTATTGCAACTCTGGGAATTTTTTTTCTAATTTACGGCAAGGTATATTGGCCTAAAGTGGCATTTCCGGAAAAATGATTTCGTACACAATTTTTTTTTATAAATTAGGAGATCTCTTGTACAAGTGCCGGGCGCCAAAATTTTTTAACAAAGCTATTGCGTCTCTGGGATTTTTTTTTTGTAGGTTACCGACGATATATCGGCCTTAACGGGCTTTTCCGGTAAATGATTTTGTTCACAATTTATTTTTAAGAATTAAACGACCTTTTCTAGTACCAATCGCCAAATGTTTCTTAACGAAGTAATTGCAGACTAAGAATATTTTTTCGAGTTTGCGGCATGGTATATCGGCCTAAAGTGGCTTTTCCGGAAAAGCGATTTCGTTCGTGATTTTTTTAAGCTTTGCGGTACCTTCTCTACAAGTACCAGTCGCAAAATTTTTCTTAACGAAGCTATTGCGACTCTGGGAATTTTTTGTCCAGTTTGCGGCATAGTATATCAATCCAAAGGAGCTTTTCCGGAAAGGCGATTTCTTTCATGATTTTTTTTAAGCTTTGTGGTACCTCTTCTACATGTACTAGTCGCAAAATTTTTCTTAACGAAGTTATTGGGACTCTGGGAAATTTTTTTTAGTTGACGGCAGGTATATGGGCCTAAACGGGCTTTTCCGGAAAAGCGATTTTGTTCACAATTTTTTTTAAGGAGTAAGAGACTACGTCTACAAGTACCAGTTACCAAATTTTTCTTAGCGAAGTCTTGGCGACTCTGGGATTTTTTTTTCTAGGGGACAATATATCGATTTTAACTGGCTTCTCCGGAAAAGTGGTTTTGTTCAGAATTTATTTTTAAGAATGAAGAGACTTCTTCTACAAGTACCAGTCGCCAAAGTTTTCTTAACGAAGTTATTGCAAACTAGGAATATTTTTTTGAGTTTACGGCATGGTATATTGGTCTAAAGTGGCTTTTCCGGAAAAGCGATTTCGTTTGTGTTTTTTTAAGCTTTGCGGTAGCTTTTCTACAAGTTCGCAAAATTTTTCTTAACGAAGTTATTGCGACTCAGGGATTTCTTTTTTGGAGTTGACGGCAGGTATATTGTCCTAAACAGGTTTTTCCGGAAAAGGGATTTTGTTCACAATTTTTTTTAAGAAGTAAGAGACCACATCTACAAGTACTAGTCGCAAAATTTTTCTTAACGAAACTATTGAGACTCTAGAAATTTTTTTACTAATTTACGGACGATATATCGGTCTAAACGGGCTTTTCCGGAAAAGCAATTTTGTTCACAATTTATTTTTAAGAATTGAGGGACCTCATCTACAAGTATCAGTCGCAAAATTTTTCTTAACAAAACTATTGCGACTTTGGGATTTTTTTTTCTAATTTACGGCATGGTATATCGTCCCAAAAGTACTTTTCCGGAAAAGTGATTTCATACACAATTTTTTTTAAGAACAAGAGATCGCTTCTACAAGTGCCAGGCGCCAAATTTTTTTAATGAAGCTATTGCGACTGGGATTTTTTTTTCTAGTTTACAGCATGCCATATCGTCCCAAAAGGGCTTCAACGGAAAAGTGATTTTGTACACATTTTTTTTAAGAATTAAGAGATCTCTTTTACAAGTGCCAGGCGCCAAATTTTTTTTATCAAAGCTAATGCGACTCTGGGAGTTTCTTTCGAGTTTACGGCCTAAAGTGGGTTCTCTGGAAAAGCAATTTCGTTGATAATTTTTTTTAAGCCTTGGAAGATTTCTTCTATAAGTATTAGTCGAAAAATTTCTCCTAACAAAGTTATTGCGACTTTGAATTTCTTTTCGATTTTACGGTATAGTATATCGGCCCAAATGGGCTTTTCTGGAAAAGTGATTTTCTTCAAATTTTATTTTTAAGGGATGGGGGATCTTTTGAACAAGTACCAATATTTTTCTTAATGTATATTTTGCGACTCTTGGAATTTTTTTTCTCGTGTGTGTGGCTATGGAAAAAATGATTTGTCTTTTATGATGGTTTTAGAGATAGTTTTGGGGGGTTGCGAAGTGCCAAAGTTTTCGCGCTGTTTTGGTTTATTCCTACCCTGCTTTATGGTTTTAAACCTATTTTAATGGAAATCAGGAATTTTTGTTTTTTTGTTCACTATGAACGTTTGAAATTTCAAAACACATACCTACAGAAATTTGAATTTCCCTACTGAAAATGCCCACATGGGAGCTATATGGGAACCATGTGAGAAATAGTGCTGCGGGATCCCACTGTGTACATGGTTCCCACATGAGTTCTACATGGGTCCCATGCGGGTCCCATATTATTACATTTTGACATAATTTTTAAATAATCTTATTATTTATTAATAATTTACTTAAAACATATTACAAGCGAATGCGAAAGGCAAATTAAAATTTTTTTATAGGTAACGTCTGAACAATATATTCATTATAACAATAATGAAAATTACATTTTCAAAATAAAAATTAAAAAACTTCTCTCACAGTAATATTTTTTAAATAAATTATTATCAATAAACAATAAGATTAATAAAAAATTATGTCAAAATTTAGCCATGTGAGACCCGCATGGGACGCATGTGGGAACCATGCGGTTCTCAGTGGGATGCAGCAGCAATTTCTCACATAGGTTCCACATGGAAGCCATATGGGTCCATGTAGGAGCCATGTAGGAGCTATGTGGGATCCTATGGATTCCTCATGGGCCTCGTTTGGCTCCCATGTAGGCTTTTGCAGTAGGATTTCAATGTTACATAGCTTTTTTATTTATTCAAATGTAGATCGAAAATTTTAGGAACATTTTCTTTTATAATAAACTGCACATGAGAAATTTTTTAACGATTTTAACATTTTAATCTGCTCACTTCATGTCAAATTGATACATTTTTTGTTTTATATAGATCTTCCATTTCCATCGGGGTAGATAGTGAAAAAAGTTATTAACATTAACATTCTTTTTATTCTCAATTTAATAAATAATTTAATTCATATACTGTTTCAAATAAACTATATTTCAAAATCATATATACATATAGTTTTTACGCATTGCCATATTTTTTAATATTTATTTTTTTTAAATAATTTGATTAAACTTCCCCTTAATTAATAAAATTTTTCAAGTAAGATTATTATGATTTTATATATTACTAGTAATATGATTGACAAGAACTGCAAGGGGTAGATGTTATAACAGTATTAGTCGAAAGTATCTTATTTAAATGATGAGTGTTTTGTGAAACAAATATTTATCGTCGGTAAGATTCGAACACAGTTCATGGATTAAGTAGAGACCCCAAACTTCTTTCAAATCATTTTGATATTATAGTTACGTCTATTAATCTAGTAGATTATTTTGATGACTCCGGCTCATGAAACAAGCGATCTGCTAGCAAAGAGCTGGGGCTCGCAATTTATACGTAGGAGGGAAAGGCATGCGGACGGGCGGAAATAAGCATGTTTGATATTGAAAAAAAAGAAAACTAAAATAGCCGGGAGATGCGTGTTCGACGTACAAGAGGGTGGCAGCCGAATGAAAGGTAGCGAGTTGATTATTAAATAAGCTCAAAGATCCAAATAGCAAGGGGGTGCACATTCTATGTAGATAGGAAGACACGCAGACTGGCGGGAGAAGGAAGTTTATTATTAAAAAAATCAAGACCAATATAGCCGGGTGACGCGTGTTCAATGTACTACGTACAAGAAGGTGACACGCCGACGAGCGGAGACGGAAGGTTCACGCATATAAGGGAGTTACGTAGACGTGTCTCAGTAAGCAAGGCAATTATTTGTAACATTCTTTAACCTAAATAGACGGAGGACGCGAGATCCATGCATATAAGAGAGTTACGTAGACGTGCGACAGTAAGCAAAACAATTATTTATATAATTTTCAAACTCAAGTAACCTGAGGACCTGAGGTCTACGCATATAAGGCAATTACGTAGACGTGCGACCGTAAGCAAGAAGATTATTTAAATTATGCTTAAACCCAAATAGACAGGCGATGTGAGACGCACGTAAATAAGTGCGTTACTTTGACGTGGAACATTATGCGGGACGATTATTTAAAACATTCTTAAACTCAAGCAGCCGGGAGATGCGAGGCCCAAGTATGAGGGACCTAAATAGATGTGCGATAGTAAGCGAGACCACTATTTATATATCATATAGCACGAAATATTGCACTGAAATATTTCATGAAATATTTTAAAGAAAACTTGCCACAATATTGTACCAATAATAACGAAAGGATGCTAAAATATTTCCTGTAATATTACAAGAAAAATTGTAGAAAACTTTTAGAAACCTTTCGTGAAAGATTCATGAAGCACCCAATGGGAAAATTTCACGAAATGTTTTGGCAAGTTTGCGGCAACATTTACTGAAACATTTCACGCAAGCTTTCTGTTCGGATGCTTGAAAAATAACACAAAATCTTGCAGAAACTTTTCTGAAAAGTTTTTTGAAATATTCATATCGAGATCACAAACTTTTTGAACCAATATTTCCACAACCTTACAGAAATATTTTGCGTAAGATTCCAAGAAATGTTGCGTAAACCTTCCGGCTATCATTTCACGGAACGTTTCTGAAACATTTCTGAAATATTTCGTGTATGGATTGGACAGAGGAGACAAACCTTTCACGAAATGTTTTGGCAAGTTTGCGACAACGTTTACTGAAACATTTCACGCAAGCTTTCTGTTAAGATACTTGAAATATTACACGAAATCTTGCAGAAACTTTTCTGAAAAGATTCTCGAAATATTCATATCGAGATCACAAACTTTTTGAATCAATATTTCCACAACCTTGCAGAAATATTTTTCGTAAGATTACAAGAAATGTTGCGTAAACCTTCCGGCTATCATTCCTCGGAACGTTTCTGAAACTTTTCTGAAATATTTTGTGTATCGATTGGACAGAGGACATAAACCTTTCACGAAATGTTTTGGCAAGTTTGTGGTAACATTTACTGAAACATTTCATGCAAGCTTTCTGTTAAGTTACTTGAAAAATTACACGAAATCTTGCAGAAACATATCAGAAAAGTTTCTCGAAATATTCATATCGCGATCACAAACTGTTTGAACCTATATTTCCACAACCTTGCAGAAATATTTTGCGTAAGATTCCAAGAAATGTTGGATAAACCTTCCGGCTATCATTTCACGGAACGTTTCTGAAACTTTCCTGAAATATTTTGTGTATGGATTGGACAGAAGACACAAACCATTCACGAAATGTTTTGGCAAGTTTGCGGCAATATTTACTGATACATTTCATGCAAGCTTTCCGTTAAGATACTTGAAATATTACAAGAAATTTTGCAGAAACTTTTCAGAAAAGTTTCTCGAAATATTCATATCACGATCACAAACGTTTGAACCAATATTTCCACAACCTTGCAGAAATACTTTGCGTAATAATCCAAGAAATGTTGCGTAAACCTTCCGATTATTATTACACGGAAGGTTTCTGAAACTTTTTTGAAATATTTCGTGTATGGTTTGGACAGGGAACGCAAACATTTCACGAAATGGAAAATGTTTTTACAAGTTTGCAGCAACATTTGCTGAAACATTTCAGGCAAGCTTTCTGTTAAGATACTTGAAAAATTACACGAAATTTTGCAGAAACTTTTCAGAAAAGTTTCTCGAAATATTCATATCACGATCACAAACGTTTGAACCAATATTTCTACAACCTTGCAGGAATATTTTACGTAAGATTTCAAGAAATGTTGCGAAACCTTCCGACTATCATTTCATGGAAGGTTTCTGAAACTTTTCCGAAATATTTTTTGTCTGGATTGGACGGGAGACATTAACATTTCATTAAATATTTTGGAAAATTTTCTGAAACATTTATTGAAATATTTCACGCGAGCTCCTTAATTACAGAAAATCTTGTTGTAGGCAAAGTTTCTCGAAATATTCGTAATTTGGTCTGCAACTTTTTCAATCAATATTTCTGAAACCTTGCTAAAATATTTTCCGTAAACGTACAAGAAAATTGTGCAAACATTGTGCAAACACTTTTATTACGGAACAAATTGTGCAAACACTTTTATTACGGAGAAGGTTTCTGAAAGTTTTCTGAAATATTATGTGCCTGGATAGGACAGAGGACATAAACATTTCACGAAACAATATCCAGCTAGGACATCCAGTTGGATCCATGTCACATGGGAAATCCAGCTGGGTCCGGGTGAATTTACATTAATTTCAGTAGATTTTTTAGCTAGATTCCTACTTTTGATGTCATATGGATTTTCCTGCTGGATTTCCCATGTGACATGAATTGAAGTAGGAATCTAGCTAAAAAATCTACTGAAATTCATGTGACTGCATGTGAATCCACCCTGATCCAGCTGGATTCCCAATGGAAATCCAGCTGGATTTCCTAGCTGGATATTTTTGACCGGGAATGTTTTGGCAAGTTTTCTTAAACATTTATTGAAATATTGAAGAAAGTCTCTAATTGTAAAGTTTCCAGAAATATTTAGATACCACGTAGATACAACGAACTTTTTCAACCAATACCTCTAAAACTTTTCAGAAATATTTATGGACATAAGCATTTCCCGAAATATTTTGGCAAGTTTTGTGAAACATTTATAGAATTATTTTATGCAGGCTTCCTGTTCTGAAACGAAATTTTCACAATATTTTCGATTTCTATTCATGGAAAGATATAAATATTTTCTAAAATATTTCTACAACGATTTAGAAACCTTTTTCGAACATTTTTGCAAGGTTACAGAAATATTCGTTGAAATATTTTCAAGTCAAGTTATGAATATTTCGAGAAACGTTGCCGGAATATTTCTGCAAGATTTCATGTTAGGTTTCTAGTTTCTTAACAAGAAGATTGCATGAAATATTTCATGAAATGTTTCAGAAAACTTGACACAATATTTTGTGGAATATTCATAACCTCTGTTCAACTCTTACACAAAATATTGCAGAAATGTTTCTGAAACCTTCTTCGGAATGAAAGAAGAAACGTTTCCACACTTTTCGTGTAATCTTTCGAGAAATATTTCGACAAGGATACAGAAATAATCGTGAAAATTTTCCAGGCTAGATTATCAATATTTTCGAAAAACTTTGCCGAAATCTTTCTGCAAGAAAATCGTTCGTGAAGATTGATTAAGGTAGTAAATAAACGGACTCTAACGAACTAATGTGTTTTCGACCTTTATTTCGCCGACGTTTCGGGAGTTTTATTTATTACTCCCCTCTTCAGGGCTACAAAGTAATTTAAGAAATCATTAGATAATGGACAAATTGTGAAAACTTTTTACAAAAATTTATAAATAATAGAATACCATTAATTAGGGTTTCGTCTCATAGGAGTTCGTCAAAGTATTGAAAGAAATGAACAACGTGGAAGTGGAAAAAAGAAGGCCAATCTGTGAAAAAATGTACGGGTATTGAATTTAGTTAAAATCTATTGAAACTAGAAAAAGATTTTTTTAAAATATATGTGCAATTTGTACTTACGCCAGACTCTGTCTTTTCCGTTCATCATTGTTCCGCTACTTATATCTGAATTAATCAGCGTGCAGAACAATACTGAAGGGAAATCGCAAAAGTCTGACGAGATAAAGGAATTATTGACAGAACGGAAGGTGGGGGGAGAGAAGAGAGTAGAGAGAGAAAGTAAGAAGGAAACTATGAAAGCGAATCTCATCGAATAAAATTTGAAATTGAATAAACGGAAAATTATAAGCAATTAGTTAGCCATTGCAAAATTGTTTTATAATATCTATTGTTTTTTTATATGAGTTTTTGAGGAAATTTAGATCTTGAATGCAGTTGAGAGTATTATCGTGGTAGTAAATGTTAAGCATTTCTGAAAACGAGCGTTTATAAAAATTCTTTTCTGTATCTAAGATGTTCACTTTTTCAAAGTCGATTTTGTGACCCGTATTTTCCACATGTGTCGCTAAAGCAGATTTTTCCGAGCATTGTTTTACGGCTCTGATATGCTCATTAGTCCGAGTCTTTAGTTTACGTTTGCTCATACCTATGTATGAGGAAGTACAGTCCTGACATTTGATATGGTAAACAATGCCACTAGTGTGCATTTTATCTAAACGGTCTTTGCCTAAAGTTATTAGATTATTAAATTTGTTTACGGATTGGAGTATGGGGATTATGTTATGTTTGTGTAAGATGTGGTTAATTTTTGGAGTGAGGTGTTTAATGAAGGGAAGGACTATTTTGTTTTTTAGAAATACGGAACGTGGAGTTTTTTCTTTAGTATGCATGCTGTTAGTGATAGTTGCGGTACGTTTCGAAATATATCTATTGATAATGTTAGGTGGATAGTTATTGCAAAGTAAGTAGTGTTTGACAGTTTTTAGGTTTTCTTTGTGGAACTGTGGATCTGAGAGTTTTATGGCTTTATCTACTAAACTATATATTATGGCTATTTTTTGTGTGTCAGGGTGGTGGGAAAGATAATTTATATAGCGTCCAGAGGCTGTATTTTTTCTGAACCAGTTAGTCGTGATTTTATTGTTATTTCTAATGAGTGTCATATCTAAGAAATTAATACTGTTATTGGATTCTCTTTCTATTGTAAATTGTAAATTGTTATTATAGTTATTAAAGGAGGACAGTATTTCTTCGATTTTTTTGTTTTTTACTATTAATAAGCAATCATCTACGTATCTTTTATATAAAAGGATATCTTTACTATAATTTTTTAAGCAATTAGTTTCTAAAATTTCCAGAGCTATGTCAGCAAACCATGGACTAGTACAAAAGCCCATAGGAGCGCCCATAATTTGTTTGTAGTATTTATTGTTAAATTGGAGGAAAGTTGAGTCTAAAAGTAGTTTGATGCCTTCTAAGAATTCAATTTTGGAGAGATTTATTTTGTTTTTTAGGTATTTCCAACGGTTATCTATTGCAAGAAGGATTAAATTGGTGGGAATGTTTGTAAAGAGAGAGACTACATCAAAAGAGACTAGTTCAAAACCATCAGGAACTGTAATGTTATCGACTATTTCTTTAAGTTCTGTGCTATTTTTTATAGAGAATTTAGGACGAGGGAAGTGTTTATTAAAAAGGGTGGAGAGACTTTTATCGAAACTATATGTTGGGCTGCCTATTGCTGATACTATGATCCGAATGGGGTTATTTGCTTTATGTATTTTTACCAATGCATAGGCACGGGCAAGGTTAGTGTTATCTATTTCTGCGTGCGACACACGTGAAAAACACGTATCTAAGTCAAAGACACCTTTCTGCTCCCAATCTTTGATAAGATGTTTTATTCTATTTTGTAAAATACGTAAGGGGGACTTTTTTATGATTGCATAGTATTTTTTATCTCATAGGGCCGTTTCTACTTTTTCGACATATTCTGTGTTTTTCATAATGACCGTGACATTCCCCTTGTCTGCTTTTGTGATAAAAATCTCTGGATTGTCTCTTAAGAATTTTTTAGTTAATATTAAATTGGAATTAATAATTCTGTCGTCTATATTGATGTGTTGTGTTTTGTTTTTCTTTATGTAATTGTTTACTACTGTTAGTATGCCATCTTTTATGTTTGAGTTGATGTCGTCTATATTTCTAGTACCAATCTCTATGTTTTTTAGGCATTCGAACATTTTGCGTTTATCCGGATTAATTAGGAAGTTAAATTTCTCACCTAAGCTAAGAGTGTCTTTAACAGGAGCAGGAATTTGTGTGTTAGTCAAATTAATCAGCCACTTATCTTTAGTCTTTTTTATTTCTGCGGCGTCTTTGTTATTGTTTTGAAAGTCAATGTCTGTATGTAAATAAGTCTGTGAATCTTGGATGTTATAGTATTGCAAAAGGTTGTTGAACTTCTTGGTGTGTATAGTCAAATGTTTTTGTTTTATGTATGTAAGAGATTTGTCATAGTATTTAAGAAATTCTTCTGTTATTATATCTGAGGTGGATGATTTTAATTTGATAAGTGAACTCTTAATACTATTGTCAAGAAATTTTATGTGTATGTTTAGATCTCGAATTTCTGAATTTAGAAGTTTCTTTTTGTGTAATGTAATAAATGTTTTACTTTTTTGCTGATGAAATTGCTATGGAAGGATAGGTTATTTATAGACTTACATAGGTTAGTGATGTGGCGAGGGAAAATGTCAAATCTCCTGCACTTCAATAAGAATTTAAGTTTACTTTCGGATGCCGTCAATTTTTTCATCATCTTAGTCAAGGAGTTAAAGTTAGAGATAATATTTTTTCCAAAATGGTATTCTATTTTTTTGAGAATTCTGTATAATGTGTTGTCTTCGTGTGTGAAAATTGAATCGCTATCTGCTGATATTGTCGAAATTGTTGATTGCTGGAACTGGTAGGTTGTTCCGTTGTACGTGGAGTTGTAGCGCTGGTTATTGATGGTAGGCATATTGTGTCCTAATGCCGTATTGATTTGAATAAGAAAATCGTTCGTGAAGATTGATTAAGGTAGTAAATAAACGGACTCTAACGAACTAATGTGTTTTCGACCTTTATTTCGCCGACGTTTCGGGAGTTTTATTTATTACTCCCCTCTTCAGGGCTACAAAGTAATTTAAGAAATCATTAGATAATGGACAAATTGTGAAAACTTTTTACAAAAATTTATAGATAACACTAACCTTGCCCGTGCCTATGCATTGGTAAAAATACATAAAGCAAATAACCCCATTCGGATCATAGTATCAGCAATAGGCAGCCCAACATATAGTTTCGATAAAAGTCTCTCCACCCTTTTTAATAAACACTTCCCTCGTCCTAAATCCTCTATAAAAAATAGCACAGAACTTAAAGAAATAGTCGATAACATTACAGTTCCTGATGGTTTTGAACTAGTCTCTTTTGATGTAGTCTCTCTCTTTACAAACATTCCCACCAACTTAATCCTTCTTGCAATAGATAACCGTTGGAAATACCTAAAAAACAAAATAAATCTCTCCAAAATTGAATTCTTAGAAGGCATCAAACTACTTTTAGACTCAACTTTCCTCCAATTTAACAATAAATACTACAAACAAATTATGGGCGCTCCTATGGGCTTTTGTACTAGTCCATGGTTTGCTGACATAGCTCTGGAAATTTTAGAAACTAATTGCTTAAAAAATTATAGTAAAGATATCCTTTTATATAAAAGATACGTAGATGATTGCTTATTATTGAAATACTGTCCCCCTTTAATAACTATAATAACAATTTACAATTTACAATAGAAAGAGAATCCAATAACAGTATTAATTTCTTAGATATGACACTCATTAGAAATAACAATAAAATCACGACTAACTGGTTCAGAAAAAATACAGCCTCTGGACGCTATATAAATTATCTTTCCCACCACCCTGACACACAAAAAATAGCCATAATATATAGTTTAGTAGATAAAGCCATAAAACTCTCAGATCCACAGTTCCACAAAGAAAACCTAAAAACTGTCAAACACTACTTACTTTGCAATAACTATCCACCTAACATTATCAATAGATATATTTCGAAACGTACCGCAACTATCACTAACAGCATGCATACTAAAGAAAAAACTCCACGTTCCGTATTTCTAAAAAACAAAATAGTCCTTCCCTTCATTAAACACCTCACTCCAAAAATTAACCACATCTTACACAAACATAACATAATCCCCATACTCCAATCCGTAAACAAATTTAATAATCTAATAACTTTAGGCAAAGACCGTTTAGATAAAATGCACACTAGTGGCATTGTTTACCATATCAAATGTCAGGACTGTACTTCCTCATACATAGGTATGAGCAAACGTAAACTAAAGACTCGGACTAATGAGCATATCAGAGCCGTAAAACAATGCTCGGAAAAATCTGCTTTAGCGACACATGTGGAAAATACGGGTCACAAAATCGACTTTGAAAAAGTGAACATCTTAGATACAGAAAAGAATTTTTATAAACGCTCGTTTTCAGAAATGCTTAACATTTACTACCACGATAATACTCTCAACTGCATTCAAGATCTAAATTTCCTCAAAAACTCATATAAAAAACAATAGATATTATAAAACAATTTTGCAATGGCTAACTAATTGCTTATAATTTTCCGTTTATTCAATTTCAAATTTTATTCGAGGAGATTCGCTTTCATAGTTTCCTTCTTACTTTCTCTCTCTTCTCTCTTCTCTCGCCCCACCTTCCGTTCTGTCAATAATTCCTTTATCTCGTCAGACTTTTGCGATTTCCCTTCAGTATTGTTCTGCACGCTGATTAATTCAGATATAAGTAGCGGAACAATGATGAACGGAAAAGACAGAGTCTGGCGTAAGTACAAATTGCACATGTATTAAAAAAATCTTTTTCTAGTTTCAATAGATTTTAACTAAATTCAATACCCGTACATTTTTTCACAGATTGGCCTTCTTTTTTCCACTTCCACGTTGTTCATTTCTTTCAATACTTTGACGAACTCCTATGAGACGAAACCCTAATTAATGGTATTCTATTATTTATAAATTTTTGTAAAAAGTTTTCACAATTTGTCCATTATCTAATGATTTCTTAAATTACTTTGTAGCCCTGAAGAGGGGAGTAATAAATAAAACTCCCGAAACGTCGGCGAAATAAAGGTCGAAAACACATTAGTTCGTTAGAGTCCGTTTATTTACTACCTTAATCTTTCTGCAAGATTTCCTGTAATGTTTCTAGTTTCTTATCAAGAAGCTTGCATGAAATATTTCATGAAAGTTTTCAGAAAACTTGCCACAATTTTCCATGAAATGTTCTCTGGAACTTTTGCCCGTAATTTTCTTTTAAATAACTAGGATTTATTCGAATATTTTTTATATTAGTTTGGAAAATGATTGCGCTTGGAATAGATATATTTCCATTAGAACATTTTTAAGCATTTTTTCAAGGAAAGTTTTTAGAACGTTTCCGCGCAGAGTATTCTCGCACACATAGCACGACATTTTCCCATGAAATATTTCACGAAATATTTCAAGAAGATTGACACAACATTTCGGCAATAATACATAAACATTGCTGAAACCTTTCCTCTTATATTTCAAGAAACATTGTAGAAAACTTTCATCAGCCATTCGTAAAAGATTCAAAGGGCAGTCATGATGGATATTTCACGAAATATTGTGGCAAGTTTTCTGAAATTTTTCATGAAATATTTCATGCAAGCTTCTTCTTAAGAAACTAGAAACATTACAGGACATCTGGCAGAAAGATTTCCGTAAAGTTTCTCGAAATATTCATAACTCAGCCAGGAAATTTTTCAACTAATATTTCTGCAACCCTTCAGAAATATTTCTCGAAAGTTTACAAGAAAAGTTGTGGAAACATTGCCATTATCATTTCGGAATACGTTTCTGCAACCCTGCTGCAATATTTTATGTAAGGTTTTAACAGAGGTTATGAATATTTCACGAAATATTGTGGCAAGATTGCTGAAACATTTCATGAAATATTTCATGGAAGCTTCTTGATAAGAAACTAGAAATCTTACATAAAATCTTGGAAAAAGATTTCGGTAAAGTTTCTTTAAATATTCATAACTTGACCTGGAAATATTTCAACGAATGTTTCTGCAACCGTGCAAAATCATTTTTCGAAAGTTTACATGAAAAGTTAAGTGAACATTCCTATAGGTAGTATACTATCATTCCGAGATCATTTCTCAAACTTTTCTGAGATATTTTTTGTCGTCGAGAACACTTATTTAAATATAACTTCATAGGTTTTGTTTATTTCAGAAATATTGCTTTAAAAATTTCCAGATTAAGTTATGAATCTTTGGTGAAACTTTGCTGAAACCTTTATGCAAGATTTCCTGTAATGTTTGTAGTTTCTTAACAAGAAACTTGCGAGAAATATTTTACGAAATATTTCAGAAAACTTGCCACAATATGTCGTGAAATATTCATGACCTCTGTTCAATCCTTACACGAAATATTGTAGAAATGTTGCAGAAACCTTTTTCGGAATGATAGTGGGAAGATTTCCACAAATTTTCTTGCAAACTTTCAAGAAATATTTCTGCAAGGCTGCAGAAATATTCAGTAAAAAATTTCCAGGCTAGATTATGAATAATTTCGAGAAACTTTGCCGAAATCTTTCTGTAAGATTTTCTGTAATGTTTCTAGTTTCTTAACAAGAAGCCTGCATGAAATATTTCATGAAATTTTGAAGAAAACTTGCAATAATATTTCATGAAATATTCATGACCTCTGCTCAATCCTTACATAAAATATTGCGGAAATGTTTTAGAAACCTTTTTCGGAATGATACTCAAAATTTTCCACAAAATCTTGCAGAACCTTTTCTGCAAAGTTTATCGAAATATTCATATCTCCGTCATAAACTTTTTGGACCAATATTTCCACCACCTTGCAGAAATATTTTACGTAAAATCTTAATTTTTATTTAAAATTTAAAGAATTTTTTAAATAAATTTTATAATAAAAAAGAGATTTCATAATTTTTTTAAATCAATTTAAAATTAAAAATTAACAATTTTTATTTTTTTAAAAATAAATTTAAATTAAAAAAAATAATTTCTTGTAATCACAAGAAATGTTGCGTTAAAAGTTCCCACTATCATTACAGGAAAGGTTTCTGAGACTTTTCTGAAATATTTTGTGTATGCACTAAATAGAGGACACCAAATTTCACGAAATGTTTTAGCAATATTTATTGAAAAATGACGAAAACGCAGATCCATACTTATCGACATTGCAATTTTTCTTTTATTCAAATAATTTTTAAACAGTTTTTTGGTGAAACACAATTTTGACGCTCACCATATATTTAAATACTATACTCAGAATATATTTAAATACTAAAACATGTTTATTCAGAGTAATAATTCAAGTTAATATTTTCGTTATTTAGAAGAATCTATTCAGTATACAGATTTGATTTCTATCTTACCGACACATATCGTTTCAATTTAACAAATTAACTAAATAATTTATTAAATCCATAATTATTTTAAATAAAAAGAATCAAAATTATAACAATTAAATAATCGTGGAAAGTGCAACTTATATAGATTAAAATGTCCAAAGTCCTTCAAGCGAGCAATAGCGTAACGGATAGCGTGCGTGCGTAGTAACCTAAAGATCGTGGGTTCGATTCCCGGTGAGGTCGAAAAATTTTTATGTAAAATATTTTATGCAATTATAACAATGCGATTAAATGTAGAAATTAAGTTGTGAAAAATATGCGAAAATTGTAAATACTTATAGAGAATTCTAATATATCATAGCTTCAAGGTTACTTCTTACAAGAACTTGAAAAAAGGTTTCTGAAAGATTTCAGAAAGGTTTCTTGAATAATTCCTTCAAATCTTTTCTGAAAGCTTTCTGCCAACAATTTGTCGATATTCCAGAAAACTTCCATGAAAGGTTTCGACAAACTTTCTAAAAAGTAGAAGAGGTACTTACTATTCTTTTTGTAATTTTTCTGAAATATTTCAGAAATATTTCGTAAAAGGTTTCAAGAAACTTTGCACAAATATTTCATGAAATATTGCGGAAATATTTCATGGCAAGTTTACGGATTATACAAATACTTTGTGAAAGATTCCTGCAATATTTCAGAAACATTTCGAACAAGTTTTCACGAAACTTTACAGAAATATTTCATGAAATATTGGTGAACGAAAATGATTCGGACATAAAAATATTTCTAAAATCTTTCTGTGAAATATTTCTGAAAGGTTTACAGTAATATTACGAAAAATAGAATCGCAACATTTCTGAAATATTTCATGTCAGGTTTGTAGATTATTCAAGCTATTCGTGAAACTTTTCTGCAATATTTCAGAAACATTTCTTACGAGTTTTCACGAAACTTTGTACAAATATTTCATGAAAGATTGTTGAAATATTTCATGCCAGGTTTACAGATTATTCGAACTATTCGTGAAACTTTTCTGCAATATTTCAGAAACATTTCTTACGAGTTTTCACGAAACTTTGTACAAATATTTCATGAAAGATTGTTGAAATATTTCATGCCAGGTTTACAGATTATTCAAACTGTTCATGAAACTTTTCTGCAATATTTCAGAAACATTTCTTACAAGTTTTCACGAAACTTTACGGAAATATATCATGAAACATTGCTGAACGAAAAAAGGTACGGACATAAAAACATTTCTGAAATCTTTCTGTGAAATATTTCTGAAAGGTTTACAGTAATATTACGAAAAATAGCACCACAATATTTCTGAAATATTTCATGTCAGGTTTGTAGATTATTCAAGCTATTAGTGAAACTTTTCTGCAATATTTCAGAAACATTTCTTACAAGTTTTCACGAAACTTTACAGAAATATTTCATGTAACATTGCTGAACGAAAAGAGGTACGGACATAAAAACATTTCTGAAATCTTTCTGTGAAATATTTCTGAAAGGTTTACAGTAATATTACGAAAAATAACACCACAACATTTCTGAAATATTTCATGTCAGGTTTGTAGATTATTCAAAGTATTCGTGAAACTTTTCTCCAATATTTCAGAAACAATTCTTACAAGTTTTCACGAAACTTTACAGAAATATTTCATGAAACATTGCTGAACAAAAAAAGGTACGGACATAAAACATTTCTGAAATATTTCTGTGAAATATTTCTGAAAGGTTTACAGTAATATTACGAAAAATAGCACCACAATATTTCTGAAATATTTCATGTCAGGTTTGTTGACTATTCAAACTATTCGTGAAACTTTTCTCCAATATTTCAGAAACAATTCTTACAAGTTTTCACGAAACTTTGCAGAAATATTTCATGAATCATTGCTGAACGAAAAGAGGTACGGAGATAAAAACATTTCTGAAATATTTGTGTGAAATATTTCTGAAAGGTTTACAGTAATATTACGAAAAATAGCACCACAATATTTCTGAAATATTTCATGTCAGGTTTGTAGATTATTCAAGCTATTAGTGAAACTTTTCTGCAATATTTCAGAAACAATTCTTACAAGTTTTCACGAAACTTTGCAGAAATATTTCATGACACATTGCTGAACGAAAAGAGGTACGGAAAAAACATTTCTGACATATTTCTGTGAAATATTTCTGAAAGGTTTACAGTAATATTACGAAAAATAGCACCACAATATTTCTGAAATATTTCATGTCAGGTTTGTAGATTATTCAAGCTATTAGTGAAACTTTTCTGCAATATTTCAGAAACATTTCTTACGAGTTTTCACGAAACTTTGTTCAAATATTTCATGAAAGATTGTTGACATTTTTCATGCCAGGTTTACGGATTATTCAAACTATTCATGAAACTTCTCTGCTATATTTCAGAAACATTTCTTACAAGTTTTCACGAAACTTTACGGAAATATATCATGAAACATTGCTGAACGAAAAAAGGTATGGACATAGAAACATTTCTGAAATCTTTCTGTGAAATATTTCTGAAAGGTTTACAGTAATATTTCAAAAAATAACACCACAACATTTCTGAAATATTTCATGTCAGGTTTGTAGATTATTCAAACTTTTCGTGAAACTTTTCTCCAATATTTCAGAAACAATTCTTACAAGTTTTCACGAAACTTTACAGAAATATTTCATGAAACATTGCTGAACAAAAGAGGTACGGACATAAAAACATTTCTGAAATATTTCTGTGAAATATTTCTGAAAGGTTTACAGTAATATTACGAAAAATAGCACCACAATATTTCTGAAATATTTCATACCAGGTTTCTAGATTACTCAAACTATTCGTGAAACTTTTCTGGAATATTTCAGAAACATTTCTTACAAGTTTTCACGAAACTTTACAGAAATATTTCATGAAACATTGCTGAACGAAAAGAGTTACGGAGATAAAAACATTTCTGAAATATTTCTGTGAAATATTTCTGAAAGGTTTACAGTAATATTACGAAAAATAGCACCACAATATTTCTGAAATATTTCATGTCAGGTTTGTAGATTATTCAAGCTATTAGTGAAACTTTTCTGCAATATTTCAGAAACATTTCTTACGAGTTTTCACGAAACTTTGTACAAATATTTCATGAAAGATTGTTGAAATATTTCATGCCAGGTTTACAGATTATTCAAACTATTCATGAAACTTCTCTGCAATATTTCAGAAACATTTCTTACAAGTTTTCACGAAACTTTACGGAAATATATCATGAAACATTGCTGAACGAAAAAAGGTACGGACATAGAAACATTTCTGAAATCTTTCTGTGAAATATTTCTGAAAGCTTTACAGTAATATTTCAAAAAATAACACCACAACATTTCTGAAATATTTCATGTCAGGTTTGTAGATTATTCAAACTTTTCGTGAAACTTTTCTCCAATATTTCAGAAACAATTCTTACAAGTTTTCACGAAACTTTACAGAAATATTTCATGAAACATTGCTGAACAAAAGAGGTACGGACATAAAAACATTTCTGAAATATTTCTGTGAAATATTTCTGAAAGGTTTACAGTAATATTACGAAAAATAGCACCACAATATTTCTGAAATATTTCATACCAGGTTTCTAGATTACTCAAACTATTCGTGAAACTTTTCTGGAATATTTCAGAAACATTTCTTACAAGTTTTCACGAAACTTTACAGAAATATTTCATGAAACATTGCTGAACGAAAAGAGTTACGGAGATAAAAACATTTCTGAAATATTTCTGTGAAATATTTCTGAAAGGTTTACAGTAATATTACGAAAAATAGCACCACAATATTTCTGAAATATTTCATGTCAGGTTTGTAGATTATTCAAGCTATTAGTGAAACTTTTCTGCAATATTTCAGAAACATTTCTTACGAGTTTTCACGAAACTTTGTACAAATATTTCATGAAAGATTGTTGAAATATTTCATGCCAGGTTTACAGATTATTCAAACTATTCATGAAACTTCTCTGCAATATTTCAGAAACATTTCTTACAAGTTTTCACGAAACTTTACGGAAATATATCATGAAACATTGCTGAACGAAAAAAGGTACGGACATAGAATCATTTCTGAAATCTTTCTGTGAAATATTTCTGAAAGGTTTACAGTAATATTACAAAAAATAACACCACAACATTTCTGAAATATTTCATGTCAGGTTTGTAGATTATTCAAACTATTCGTGAAACTTTTCTCCAATATTTCAGAAACAATTCTTACAAGTTTTCACGAAACTTTACAGAAATATTTCATGAAACATTGCTGAACGAAAAGAGGTACGGACATAAAAACATTTCTGAAATCTTTCTGTGAAATATTTCTGAAAGGTTTACAGTAATATTACGAAAAATAACACCACAACATTTCTGAAATATATCATGCCAGGTTTGTACATTATTCAAACTATTCGTGAAACTTTTCTCCAATATTTCAGAAACAATTCTTACAAGTTTTCACGAAACTTTACAGAAATAATTCATGATACATTGCTGAACAAAAGAGGTACGGACATAAAAACATTTCTGAAATATTTCTGTGAAATATTTCTGAAAGGTTTACAGTAATATTACGAAAAATAGCACCACAATATTTCTGAAATATTTCATGCCAGGTTTCTAGATTATTCAAACTATTCGTGAAACTTTTCTGCAATATTTCAGAAACATTTCTTACAAGTTTTCACGAAACTTTACAGAAATATTTCATGAAACATTGCTGAACGAAAAAAGGTACGGACATAAAAATATTTCTGAAATCATTCTGTGAAATATTTCTCAAAGATTTAAAGTAATATTACGAAAAATGACACCACAACATTTCTGAAATATTTCATGTCAGGTTTGTAGATTATTCAAACTATTCGTGAAACTTTTCTCCAATATTTCAGAAACAATTCTTACAAGTTTTCACGAAACTTTACAGAAATATTTCATGAAACATTGCTGAACGAAAAGAGGTACGGACATAAAAACATTTCTGAAATATTTCTGTGAAATATTTCTGAAAGGTTTACAGTAATATTACGAAAAATAGCACCACAATATTTCTGAAATATTTCATGTCAGGTTTGTAGATTATTCAAGCTATTAGTGAAACTTTTCTGCAATATTTCAGAAACATTTCTTACGAGTTTTCACGAAACTTTGTACAAATATTTCATGAAAGATTGTTGAAATATTTCATGCCAGGTTTACAGATTATTCAAACTATTCATGAAACTTCTCTGCAATATTTCAGAAACATTTCTTACAAGTTTTCACGAAACTTTACGGAAATATATCATGAAACATTGCTGAACGAAAAAAGGTACGGACATAGAAACATTTCTGAAATCTTTCTGTGAAATATTTCTGAAAGGTTTACAGTAATATTACAAAAAATAACACCACAACATTTCTGAAATATTTCATGTCAGGTTTGTAGATTATTCAAACTATTCGTGAAACTTGTCTCCAATATTTCAGAAACAATTCTTACAAGTTTTCACGAAACTTTACAGAAATATTTCATGAAACATTGCTGAACGAAAAGAGGTACGGACATAAAAACATTTCTGAAATATTTCTGTGAAATATTTCTGAAAGGTTTACAGTAATATTACAAAAAATAACACCACAACATTTCTGAAATATTTCATGTCAGGTTTGTAGATTATTCAAACTATTCGTGAAACTTTTCTCCAATATTTCAGAAACAATTCTTACAAGTTTTCACGAAACTTTACAGAAATATTTCATGAAACATTGCTGAACGAAAAGAGGTACGGACATAAAAACATTTCTGAAATATTTCTGTGAAATATTTCTGAAAGGTTTACAGTAATATTACGAAAAATAGCACCACAATATTTCTGAAATATTTCATGTCAGGTTTGTTGATTATTCAAACTATTCGTGAAACTTTTCTGCAATATTTCAGAAACATTTCTTACGAGTTTTCACGAAACTTTGTACAAATATTTCATGAAAGATTGTTGAAATATTTCATGCCAGGTTTACAGATTATTCAAACTATTCATGAAACTTCTCTGCAATATTTCAGAAACATTTCTTACAAGTTTTCACGAAACTTTACGGAAATATATCATGAAACATTGCTGAACGAAAAAAGGTACGGACATAGAAACATTTCTGAAATCTTTCTGTGAAATATTTCAGTAAGGTTGCAAACCTTTCATGAAACCTTGTAGAAACATTTCAGCAAATAATGTACTAACACAAATACGTTGGGGATGCGAGGTCCATGCAAATAGTCAGGGGATGCATGTTCGAAGCAAATAAGGGAGTACGTAGACGTGCGACAGTAAGCAAGACGATTATTTAGACAATACTTTAACCAAAATAGTCAGGGAATGAGATGTCCACGCAAATAACGGCGTGAGGTAGACGTGGGACATTATGCGAGGCGATTATTTAAAAAATTCTCAAATGCAAGAAATCAGAAGACGCAAGATCGACGCCGATAAGGGAGTTGCCTATACGTGGGAGATTATGCGTGAGTATTATGTAAAAAATTGTTAAACCCGAGTACCCGGGGGATGCAAGATCCACTTAAATAGGAGAGTTAAGTAGATGCGCTATAGTAAGCAAATCGATTATATTTAAAAGATTCTTAAACTGATGTTGCTGGGGGTGCGAATTTCACGCAAAAGGAAGCAGTTGCGCACACTTTTTAGAACAAAGGCCCCGCTTAATGTCGCATGTCTACATAACTCCCTCATTAGCATGGATCTTGCATCCCTTGCCTATTTGGGTTTAAGCATTATTTAAATAATCGTCTTGCTTACTGTCGCATATCTATATAACTCCCTCTCCCTTTGCGCTCTTATTGTGCTCTTTGTACTCTCTATATTCTCTTCTTATAAGTGAGTACAGGACAGCATAAGAGAGTAGATGAGATTACAAGAGAGTATTTGTAGAGAATTTTTTGTGCACATTAAAGTGCATAGCCCCTCTGGTTTTTGAGCTTATTTAATAATTAACTCTTTGCCTTCCTGTCGTCTGAGTGCCACCCTCTTGTATGGTGAATGCCTCCGGTTGCCTGCATAGATACTTGCCTTACCCCTTTAACGCTTACCTGCCATGAAGTACCGTTTATCCATCTGCGTTCTTGCCCGATCGCTTGCTGCCCGGCCTATCTTTTATGAAACAAAAATATATCTATCTGCCTCGTAGTTTTTCTTGCTTTTTTAACTCTCGCTTTCATAACTGCTGGCCTTCTTGAATGCTCAGCTACCTACCCACTTGCAAGCGTAATCATCTGCGCGTCTGCCTGGCTGCAGAGTTGCAAAGTTGCTATGTTATCTGTTATTTTACTTTTAATTGTTTTAACAAATTAACGTAAAATAACAGATAATATAGCTTTATGCTCATATTTTGGTGTTATTATATACATACTTCCATTTATGGCAACTGGAATACAATCAGCTGAGAGCTCGCTAAGTTTTGGTGACTAAATATTTAATTTAAAATTTTCATACTTACTAAAAATACGTATCAACAATACATATCAAAGTGTTCAAATTTGTCACGTGATAAATACGTATTTCTCTTACGTAAATTTGATATGTAATACAATTACGTATCAGAGTCACGTAATTATTTTCAACCGGGTTGCACACCAACGTTGTTTTTTTTTCTCAATTATTTTTTTTGTAAAATTGTATTTTACGCACAGTTGCCTGCGTCGCATGCCACATTGTAAAATGCGTTTAGTTAGCGTGCATAATAGTGCATTGTGCAACAAGGGGAGAAAATGAGCTTTTTCTTGCAAGAGTAAGGTGTTCACGAGTCGGAGTGGAGGGTGCCGAAGGCGCCCGAGACAAAGACGAGTGCTGAAAACACCTCACCCGAGTCTGAAATAGCTTTTCTTTCCGTGTTACACACCGTATTTTTTTTAACGAAGGCATGACGGCCTTTTTTACGTGTGTGAGTCGGAGAGAGGATTGGGCATTTCAAGTCGTATACAAAGAAGTTGAAAATCAAATTAATTTGAAAAAAATACACAAAAAATATAGACTATTATATATATAATTAAATCTCAATCACATTTATTTGTCCGAAAATACATATTAAATAACAAAAAATCGATATTTTGTTTAATAACGTAAAATCAAATTACATAAATAATGTAATTTAATTTTACCATATTTAGTTTAATTATTATAATGAAGCTAATTATATCCCCTAAAAAAAGGCAGAAATTTTCATTTCTCATCGGTTTTTAATTTCTCACCTAAAACAGGTGAGAAATGGCCATTTCTTACCAGTTTTAGTTGACAAATATCCATTTCTCACCAGTTTTTCATTTCTCACCTGTTTTAGGGTAGGGTTTACCACTTTCACAAAATACGCTTGAAATGCGAAATTTTCTCTCCTACTTTTACACGTGAAAAAGGTCCTATTTCATGCCTGAGTTGAGAAAAATATATTAATTTAGCTTAGATAAAAGAAATTTAGCGTACATAAAATGTTGAATATTACGCACTCATGAAAAATTGAGTACATAGTAAGTGGATAATGTAAAATAAATAATCAACACATTCGCTATCGTCTATTTTACGCACTCGTTACGTAGCCTACTATTTCATTATTATTTTTATAAGTGTTTAGTTGTATCACGACAGTTTATGACTAATATAAAATATTTCCATTCTGGACCGTGAGAGAAGCCACTAAGGATGACGGCGACATTGGCGACATTAAAAATATCATAGA
The DNA here is from genome assembly GCA_036365515.1 of Torymus aiolomorphi. Taxonomy (NCBI): domain Eukaryota; kingdom Metazoa; phylum Arthropoda; class Insecta; order Hymenoptera; family Torymidae; genus Torymus; species Torymus aiolomorphi. The sequence goes on along the minus strand of CM070874.1, from coordinate 222,813,455 downwards.
CAAGAATTTAGCGAAATTCTTCTTTGCCTGTAATGTACCTTACATAATTGTAGAAGATAGATATTTCTTAGATTTTGTAAATAGTTTATGTAAGATAAGTTTCATATATAAGCCTCCATGCAGACAAGTTCTTGCTTCTACATTATTACGCAATGTTCACGCGGAAATTTTCTTAGAAAGAAAAAAAAATTTTTGAAGGCACTGACAGTGTTTTCTTGGTTGATGGGTGGCGCAACAAAAGTGCAAATCGAAAATTGATCGTTTGCACTATGCGTAACATTGATGTGCCTCAAGCATTTTTATCTTTCAAAGATGCTACGCTGGAAAGAGAAGGTGGACAAACTTTAGCAGCAATTATTCAGGAATATATTGAAACTGTTAAGAATAAGTATAACGCTAATATTTTTGCGATTATCACTGATAAAGATAGCAAGATCTTTTGTGGAGGAAGATTGGCAGAAACTTGTGATAATAAAAATTTATGGCAGTCAGCTTGCAGTAGTCATAGTGCAAACCGTTTGATAAAATCATTTGTAGATAGTTCTCTAAGTGAAAAGCTACGCAGAGTAATCACTGTTTTTCGTGATCCAAAATTAGAAACATTACTAATAAGGCTACGAGGAACGAAACTGATAAATTTTCCAGACACAAGGTTCTGTTATGTTCGGGATACATGCGAAAACGTTTTGAAGAATTTACATATTCTACGAGATATAGCTTTATTAGAAGATGTTTTTATTGATGAAGATGTAGTTGACATATTATTCGATGATAATTTTAAAAATAAATTAACGAGCACAATCGAAAATTTTACACCCATTTGTAAGATTATAAACAAGTGTCAGGATCCATTGTGCAACATTGCAGATGCAACTGAACAGTGGTTATCACTCCGGCTCCCCACTGATGAATATGAGGAACAAATATTAGCTAGAATAAAAATGGCAATATGGCCAGTAGGTTATGCAGCAAATTCGTTGCATCCTAAATATAGAGGGTTGTTACTTGACAATGAACAAAAAGAAATTGCATACGACTTTTAAGAGAGAATTTAGATGATCAAGGTATGTCTGAACTGGAATTAGTTGCTGAAAAATGTAGCGATCCTATTCCCTTTTGGTCTCTCTGCCAATTTAAATATCCAAACTTATCAAAGGCTGCAAAGAAGTTAATGCTGATACCAGCTTCAACTGCTCTACTTGAAGGACTTTTCTCAACTTGGACTTATATACATAACATTTACAAAAATCGATTACATAATGAAAATTCCAGTTTATTAGTAGATATCAAGGAGCGCGGGAGCACTCCGAAGGCAAGTATAGAAGAAGCCTAAAGGAGCGAGACCGCGTTCCTATCATTCATTGAAATGGGCTACCAGATTTGTTAGATTATTGTATCATTTAATGTATCACTTGATATATATACATATAAAAACTTGAATAACGTTAGTTCCCAGGACCCCATGTTACTGTATAGCTATACGTGACTAAAGAAATAATGTCTCTTATGGGGGCCGATGTCCTCAAAACTGACGTTAAACATATGTAGATTCAGGGACTGTCCCCAAAACTAACAAATGTCCCCGAAACCAACGTTAAACATCTGGAATGTCCTGGAAACTAACATAAAACATAAATATATATATATATATATATATATATATATAATTATCACTTAACCCCTTTATGGAGCCCATCTCTGTATATTAGTACCTACGCCCAGAGTTTCCGTATACAAGTGACTAAAGAAATAATCCCTCTCTGGGTATAGAAACTCTAGATCGGGCTCCATAAACGCCGTATAAGAATATTTTATGGGACCCGGGCTCCATAAAAGAAAACGGGCTCCATAAATCTGGTAAAAGAAATATATATATATATATATATATATATATATATATATATATATATATATATATGGCTTGATTAAAAACTATTTTAATTTACTATACATACATCAAAAAGTTTCATTCGAAAAGAATGTCTTAATGTAAAGATATTGGACATAGAAAAATTTTTACCGTCATTTCCGATCTGAATTTTTTTCTTCGCTCTTTTCTTCAGTTAGTATATGTACGTACATCAGTTCTTCTAAAAGCCACTTCCGGCCATTCTAAATGGCTATGTATATATATACTACCCTAACCAAGAAGGGGAAGTAGAACCCTACTTTTCATTATACCATACATATTACTCAGTGGTATTATTATATAAGATAAGACAATAAATTTTATAGACAAAAAATCATAGAATATTTTATTTTTTTAGTTAATAACATATATTTCAAAGATTTCAAGTAGTCAAGTGGTGATGAGAAGAATTCATTTGTTCATGTATCAATCAACGGGGGAATAACTTTCATTAGATAAGTACTTACTGACTTAATGTTAAATGGCTAAAATCGTTTTTTAAAAATTAATACTTTGTGTGATTTTTTACTTTTGTCGATACAGATACTACAGAAGAAGAGTTTTTAATGTAATATTGGAGATATAGCCAATGATGTTGAGGAGTTCTAATTATGTACTGTCTGAAAAATCTAATTTTGAATTCGCAAATTGAACGATTGTCATCATGACCCTGGTGGTTATACTATTAATGGAAAGACATTTGTCATCTTCAGGAACCTTAGTCGATATCAGTGCTGTGCTGTTGTACATATTTACTCAAGCACCAATTAAAAGAGTATATCAAATGAAAAAAGCGAAAAGGATGTGTTGTGAAAATATCAACAAATAAAAGTGCTCAGTTATTCTCATGTCTGATTTTCCCAGCGTGGGAGACATCAAAAGTTTAATCTATAGAAGAAAATCAAGAAAGCTTTGATTTTCAGTAATTCTCAGTTCATAAACTGGTTGTGTTTTTCTACAAGATTATGTGTGGGTAATGATGAGTTATTAATTTACGTAGTTTCAATCAATAATAATTTCAAGAACTTATATCTAACTTATATCTCATAAAAGGTTATGTCAAATGAAAACCGCTGCCAATTCATTGGCGCGCAGCTTCCTCAAACTAATTTATCAATTCTTTTTTTTATATTTTTATAAAATAATTTTTCTCAAAAACAAATGTAGAAAATGTATTGAAATTTTAACCAAATATATTTTTAAATAGTGTAATAAGTGGTTAAAATTTTGAGTCGATTTATGAAATATTCTTTGAAAAACAAGTATTCGAAAATATTTCAAGATAATTAGTTCTGTAAGAAATAACAAACATCTGTATTATTTTAATAAATTGTTTATTTTCATAATCTTATCTGCTTTCATAATGATTGAAAACTTGCTGTAGGGGTATATTTTTAATTTTATTTAAATAATACCGTCTTTAGTTATTCATAAAAAAATACATGTTTTTTGAGTGATCGACAATTTCATTAACCTACCTTCATTTTTCATTTTTCTGTGTTTACGTTTTTATTAATAACAAAAGAACCGTGATAGCTAGAAAAATAATTTTTTTTAGAAAATATAGGTATTTAAATTCGCTTTCGAGTGCCACCCATCCGATTCAAATACATAGAGCCGTTTTCGAGAAATTTCGATTTGAAAGAAAGGTTAAAAAAATTTTAACTTCAAATATCTCAGAAATTTACGGACCGATCATGTAGCCCAAAGAACTTAGCCGAGATCTATCCAAAATCTACCTTTATAAGAAATTACAAAGCGATTAATCCAGGTTTACTCCATAAAACGTGCGACATAGAGAACACATTTTTCCATTTTTTAATTTTTTTCTCAAAAACTAACCAACAGAATGGATTAAAATTTTCACAGATTATAGCAATTTATATTCTGCATTATCGTGAATTTTCTCCAAAAAATTGACCGTTGGGTTTGGAGTTATTAGCTTTTTAAAAAAACACGTTTTTGTTATTAACAAGAGAACCGTGATAGCTAGATAATTTTTCTTTTTTTTTGAAATTATAGGTTTTTTTATGCTCTTTCGAATGCGACTCATCCGATTCAAAAATTTAAATCCGATCATTAAAAAAAATCAAAACCTAGAACTGATTAAATTTTGGATTCAAATGGATGTCTTAAAGGTCTTATTTTATTAAAAATAACAACTTTGCAAAAATTTTTTTTTAAATAATTTTTTTTTTCAATTTTTTTGAATATATGCCAAATGGAGACTGATATTCTCAAAGTACATTTGATTTTCTTCTAAATTATGTATTTTAAAACTACTCACACGTTTTTTCTGACTTAAAATTGAGGATTTGAAAAATTAGCGATTTTTCAGAAAAAAATTTAAATACTTTTATGAATTATAAATTACTTTTTTAGCATTACATTTTAAATGAAGACCGATATTCTTAAATTATATTCGATTTCCTTTTAAATTATGTGTTTTAAAATTAGTCACGTGTTATTTTTTACTTAAAAATGCGGATTTGAAAAAGTAGCAAATTTTTACAAAAATTAAATAATTTTATGGACTATAAATAATTTTTAATTATTACGTAACTATTTTAAATATAATTTTCTAAATTATTTTGAATAATGCATTTATGGAAAATATGATATGCAGAAAAAATGAAGTTTTATATTAAAATATTCATTTAAAAAAATTATTTGAGATAATTTATTAATTCTCTTTGAGAAAGCATTCTGCTAAAGCATTTAGCAGCGGTTTTTTTTCTCGTTGTTAATATGTTTATTACTAATTGGTTACCAATTTTATTTAGATGCTATAAAAGGTAATCTTATGAGTTTGCATTCCAATTATGAATCAAAACTGGGCTGTTGTAAAAGCAGCATTTAAAACAAGCAGCGCAATGCCTGCTTGTAAAGAATTTGCAGCTAAGACCTACTCCAACGACATACCTGGGTTAAGAACTTTTCGAATTAGACAAAATACAATGGTAAATGGATTGGAACGAGTATTTTGTAAAAAAACTTTGCACCACCTGCTTTTATGGATATTGTAGTTGGCATAAGAACTCCCTGGCCAACTTTGAGCATCAAGCTTTGATTTTCTTTTAACGTATTTTTATTTTGTTTTAAGTGTACTTGATACGCTAGGTATTACTGGTGTGCTCACATACAAATACACAACTGTGGTAATAATGTATGTATAAAAACCATGTATATTATTTTAATACTTGAAATTTTATTGGAATCTTTATACATAAAGTAGGAGGAATCTGTACTCAAGAAAAACTGAGTCTATCCTTACTCTTACATAAAACACATATAGTGGTCCAATGCGAATCAACTTTTAAAGGAAGGAAACATGTGATACTATATAAAAGTACATTAGAGCTTTTGTTTATGCCGAAAGATATACTATCATCAAACATCTACTGCAGTCACAATGATGCAATTGACATTTTATTTTCTGAAGTTGAAACAGTTATGCACTGCAATGAATTTATGAGTGGTGTGAAGTGTTGCTGCTATAAACATTTTTATGAAGCATTTGGCAACAGCGATATTCGTTTGGTAACACGCATTCTGGAGTTTGGCTTGCTCAACATATTCTGCATTTGTATCTGTATGTACATGCAGAAAAATTGTGTAGGAAAAATTACAATTTTCTATAATAACCATGGGACAGATTGGTATTTTTGTAGTGAAAGTTACAAAATCCTAGGAATTTTTATTGGTATTCTCCCTAGCGGAAATATTTTTGTTCAGAAAAGTTGAAAACTGTTAATAAGAGTTATATAAACTGTTAAAAAGTTATAAAATGTAGGATTTTAGGCGTTACTAATTGTTTATAACTGTTTGTAACATTCTTTAGCAGTTAATTTGAGTTATCATTAAAAATATTACTTATGTCGACTGCAATTTACTATCAACTGATAAGAATTTTTCGATTGGTCTTACAGTCTTACAAATTAAATTAAAATAGTTAATATTTATGGCAGTCAGATTGCCCTTGTTTATAATCACCCCCGCAGAATCTGAAATAAAAACTTAATTAAAACCTGGAAAAAACTTTGTTAGCAAAGGACGATCTGACTGCCCCCCATCACCAAATTGCCCAACGTTTCGAGCCCGCTCGGCTCCTCCTCACGGACCAGGGTCCCTGATTTTGGTGGTGGGGGCAGTCAGATCGTCCTTTGCTAACAAAGTTTTTTCCAGGCATTAATTAAGTTCTTATTTCAGATTCTGCGGCGATGATTATAAACAAGGGCAATCTGACTGCCATAAATATTAATTATTTAATTTAATTAGTAAGACTGTAAGACCGATGGAAAAATTCTTATCAGTTGATAATATGAGTTATTAAATTATTTAATAACTATTAAATATTTATTATTATTAATATAATAATAATATATTATTAGTAATTAATAAAAATTAAAATTAAAAAGATTAACTAATACAATTAATTGTTAATTAATTATTATGAATAGAACAATATGGCTATTAAAAAATTATTAATTAATAATTATCATTATTGATAAAAATTTAATAATTATTAAATTTTTTTTAAATATATCAAATTCAAAATTATTTGAAACTGAATCTGCGTTTGAAATTGTTTGGAACTATAACAAACTATATATCTATATAATCTATAGAATAATAATAATCCTTAAAATTATATTTACGTTTTATTTTATGAAAAGGGATTCTACGAATAAATACCCGTATGGAAAAAAACAAAAGTAAGAAACCGTAGGAAACCGTACAAAACCGTACAAAACTCTAGAAAACTGTTCCAATTCGGACAAATTTTTTACGGTTTCGTACTTTTCTGTACGTTTTTGTACGGTTTTATACGTTTTTATACGATTTACAAATTTTCTTTAATTTGTCTCTAAAAACATAAACGTAAGAAAGCACAGGAAAACGTAAGCAAACGTAAGAAAGTGTATAAAAACGTATATTTACGTAAATTTTGAAAATATTACCGATTCTTACGTTTTCTTACGTTTATGTAAGGATTAATGCGGTTTTATATGTTTTCATACACTTTATTACAATTCGTAAAATTTTCGCATATATAAAAAATTTTTTAAGTGAAAATAATAAATGTAGGAAATCGTACAAAATAGTACAAAAACGTATAAAATCGTAGAAAACTGTACCCCGCTGAAAATGATTATCTCGATTACCTCAGTTGCCTTGATTCGAGGTAAATCCATGCATAATCAAGGTAAATCAAGGTTGATTTGGGGATATCGAGGTAGTCATTTTCAGCAGGGTAGGAATTAACACTGCAAAATGTCCGAATTAGAACGGTTTTCTACAGTTCTGTACGGTTTTGTACGGTTTCCTACGGTTTCCTACGATTTCTTACGATTTCCTACGTTTATTTTCTTTCCATACGGGTAATAAGTTTTTGTATTTACTATTTAAAAACCATTGTTTAATGTACTTTTACTCTTAAAAAGTTGTGAAATCACTTGAAAAGAATTTTTTTAACAAAAAGTAAAAATAAGGCAACTATACCTATACCTACAAAGAAAAAAATTTTAGGCTGTAGAAAGAATAATTTCTATTTTCTGTATTAGCACTATTTATACTGAACATTTACCCTTACAGACGGCTGAATCAGTTTGTTTATTTGTATAATGTAACGGCACTATTGGTCAGATGCGCAAAATTTATTTATACAGCTCTGACAACGGTACGATCTAGTTGACAACGCTACAATGCGAAGCCAATGTTTATGTCATAACCTCAAAAAGTCACAAAATCCGCCGATCAACCGCGTGTTCGTAATCCACTTTTGCGTATTTCATCTGTAATCCAGTATATTTATCAATCGAGATTATTTTAATGATAAATATGTACACATGTCGAATCATAACCTATTTAATGCTTCAACAAAAGAACTCTATACATTAGTTCTTTCAGTATATCTCGTACGGCTCTCACAGCTGTGCCGATATAATTACTGTACAGAAAAAATTTAGCGAAAAGAAAATCAGCCAAAAAGTATCGTTGTCAGAGCCGTACTTTCAGTTCCCACAACGTAAAATTTTTTTCAGTGTATACAATGTAATTACTATTCTATTTAAAAAACATTGTTTAATGTACTTTTACTCTTAAAAAGTTGTGAAATCACTCGAAAAGAATTTTTTTACAAAAAGTAAAAATAAGACAACTATACCTATACCTACACAATGTAATTATTATTCATTCCTTACTAACAATCACCTTAACTTTTGCAAACTAGGTATATAAAAATCTTCCCAAAAATTTTTATGAAAACAAATCATTTTTAACAATAATAATTTTGATAGATCAACAGAATCGATGGAAAATGTTTCCTTTAAAAAAAGGCAATAACATCTTTTTCTCGAAAATATATATTTGATTTATCATTTATCTAAAACTAATTTAAATTAGATATCATACACGGAGAGAAATTTTGTAGTGAAAATTACAAATATTCGAGACTAAATTACCAGTTTCTATGGTAATGGATGGACAGACTGACAATTTCAAACTTTTTACCAAAGTGCCTTGGTAAAATTTTTTTAGTTAATTTAAATTACAAAAATGAACTTTTTTTATCCATATTGATGGATATATAGTATTTTAATATAGAAATAGAAACAGAAACAAGGATGAAAAAACATTAAACTGAAAAAAAATTTTACGGAAGCGGGATTCGATCCGACGATCTTTGGGTTGAGAGTCCGACGTTCTACCGACTGCGCCACGGAAGCTGTTACCAACAGTCATTTGAATCGCCGTTATTACTTACTGAAAATATGTGTATTGTTTTCATTTTAACGTCGCGCACGCCTCTAGTATCAATCTTCTGAAACACAATAATGCGCAGTGCGCATGCGCGAATACACAAATTTATCAGTTTTCTTAGTAAAAATTCTTAGGTTACCTTGTAAAAATGACTAGATCTCAATTTTTACCAGTGTGTCTGGTAATTTTTATTCCGATAATTTGGTATTTTTTTTAAGTGGTTATGGTAGTTTTTCCTGGGAAACTTATAAATTGTATTAGAAACCTGGGAATATCACGGCTTTTGACAGTCTATCCATGCACTACCAAGGCACCTTGGTAATTTTTACTCTAAAATTTCTCTCCGTGTAGAAAACTTTCTACGAAAGTATAAAATAAGGCAAGTATTACATTTTCCAGGAATCTCTTATATCTTAAAAAAATGATATGACCAATCTATATCAATTTATTCGTGACTTGGGTGGTGGGAGTAACGGGTTGCATAAGCGCGAAGCGCACTTTGAGATGATTATAGTCCTCTCTTGAAAGAACAATGGCCGGATGTTGTGAAGAACTTAAAGAGTGATTTTGATTGGTCTGTAAGGAATAGGTGGGAAAATTCGCTACTTCCGCTATATTTGAATTTTTCAAATTGAATTTTTATTCTTAACTATTTATAACTAAATAATTAAATCAAATTAGAATAAAAAGATTAATTTGGTCATGGTATGAAAAATGATCTGATTATCCTATCATTTAAACCAATTAAAATGAAATCATAATGAAAAATGATATATTAATAACCTAAAAAACAAAATAGTACGCGCACAGCGCATTTGGATTTTGCTAGTAAGAATTAAAAGAATGATTTTTATGACTTTACAACTTCCCTCCCTTCCTCTAACCCTCTCTCTCTTTTTCTCTCCCCTTCCTTTCCCTCCCTCTACCTCTCCCTCTCCGTCAACATGTGTCAAAATGTAACAAGAATTTTAATGAGAACCTAATAGGGATGGGCAATTCTATTCGGTTCTCCAAGAATCGCTCGATTCTTTTTTTGAAGAATCGATTCTTCATTCGATTATTTTCATTATCCGATGCTTATCAACTCGATTCTTTTTCTCTCAAGAATCGGAAAAAGAAACGAAATAATCTTTTTGTAATTTTTAATATTTTAATTATAAATTATAAATATGCATAAAAAAATTTTCAATTTCAAATGTTTTATTTTTATGTTTAGAGCGAGTCCACATAAGAGGCACAGGCCTGTGCTTTTGTGATATCTAGCATACTCATGATCCATGGCAGAAGTTCATTATGTTAATCTTCAGCAATGGTTAACGAGTATGCTAGATGTCGGACAACTATTTTTTTTCGCTTGGCACAAAAGCACAGGCATGTACCTCTTATGTGGACACGCTCTTAAACGTTAAACGTTTGGATCATAGACTACAAAGTATAAATAGAGAACGTCAAGAATCAGCTATAGAATCGTGCTCGTGACACACACACGCACGCGCGCACGCACGCACGCACGCACGCACGCACGCACGCACGAACACACAGACATTTTCTAAAACAAGCATATTTCAACTCTGGGTGCCGCACATACACACACGTACTCGATTCTAAATCGATTCTTCGATTCTTTTTCAAAAGAATCGATTCCATGGAATCGAATACCCTGTGCGATTCGATTCTGAGGAATCGATTCTTTTTTGCAGAATCGCCCATCCCTAGAACCCCTCTCTCTTGCTCGCGCTCACCTCCCTTCTCACTGCTCCCTCAACATCTGCCACACACGATGTACCAAAAACTTTAATGAGAACCTAAATATTTTTTCAAAACAATCAGCAAAACAAATTGTATTGTTATAAAACTTTCTATGAAAGTATATAATAAGGCAAGTATAAGTTTTTTCTGTATAATCTACAGAATAATAATCACTGCAAATTAAACAATCGAAATTTGTGAAATCAATTATCAATAGTCAAGTAATGCAAACAATTCTGCGAAACAACTGTATGACTGTTCTCAGAAATGTATTACAATTTGTTTCTTCTTTAATACAAATTAAACACAAGAAAGTACTGAAATCAATTTATTGTACCTAGTCAAGTATAGTATAATAGAACTTTTCATACCTCGAGTGTAAAATTATATTTTACGTCCACGTTGTGATAACGAGCTCAAAGGCTAGTAAAGTTCGCTAGCTTCAGGGATTAAGTATTTATCACACAAGAGCGTAAAATCTTATACCCGTTGTACGAACATTATTTTTCGTTGTGGTGGGTGCAATGAGTGTCCATAAAACCTTTTTTTTGCAAACATACTGTGGACCCGTTACGAAACGCTAGTACATATAGTTACCATCAAATCCTATATAAAAATTACATAGTTACCAACAAATCCCTATTTTTCATTATTCTTTTTCAATTTTGAACTTTCCGTAGTATAATATTACTCATCTTGGGAGAACGCAAGAGAAGTCTAGAGCTGCTCTATAATAAGCAGGGATGGTCCTCCATTCTCCCATACATACTTGGCGGGCCCGACGGTTCGCAGTTCAAAACCATTTTCATGTAATATGGTCATATGTTTAAAGATCAGGTAAAATGTATAAATGAATTGCTCCAGAATATTAAATATACAGATCCGCGAATTTATCACTGGTTTGAAATAGAAAGGGCAAAAGGATACAAATGGGTTGCTTAAAAAAGGGTTAATAAAGTGTAACGCTCTTTTCAATAGACTTTTCAATTTATATATCAATTTATTATATCATCCCCGTTTAAAAAAAGACGGACACAAGGAAAAATATTTTGGGTAATAAAAGTAAGTCATGATTCTCCACATGTAGGAATATTGTACTTAAGGTGATGTGATACCCACACTATTACTCAATTCAGGGTTCCCGTTTTTCTCCTTCAATTTTAAACTTTTTGAAAAAAACTCTTTGATACGTTTTAAGTTTAATGAAAAGCTACAACGAATCAAAGAGTTTTTTCTTAAAATAAAAAATTGAATGAGAAAAACGGGAACCCAATTTTGTGTAATAGTGTGGGTATTGCATCACCTTAAACGGAATCAATTAGAGATTAGAGCCTACGGAATTGTTTATAGTGGACGCATATAAACATTGTTAATGAATTTATTCAAAAACTGTATAGTATTCTACATATTATATAAATAGTCCACCTGTGAATTGCCAACCGTCGACCGATCGGGCCAACCAAGTATGTGTGGGAGAATGGAGGACCACCCCTGCTTATTATAGAGCAGCTCTAGACTTCTCTTCTCTTGCGTTCTCCCAAGATGAGTAATATTATACTGCGGAAAATTCAAAATTGAAAAAGAATAATGAAAAATAGGGATTTTTGATAACTATGTAATTTTTATATAGGATTTGATGGTAACTATATGTACCAGCGTTTCGTAACGGGTTTGTTTGCACAGTATGTTTGCAAAAACAGGTTTTATGTACACTCATTGCACCCACCACGACGAAAAATAATGTTCGTACACGGGTATAAGATTTTACACTCTTGTGTGATAAATACTTAATCCCTGAAGCTAGCGAACTTTACTAGCCTTTGAGCTCATTATCACAACGTGGACGTAAAATGTAATTTTACACACGTGGTATGAAAAATTCTATTATACTATAATTGACTAGGTAATAAAATGATTTCAGTACTTTCTTTTGTTTAATTTGTATTGAGGAACAAACAAATTTTAATACATTTCTGAGAACAGTCATACAGTTGTTTCGCAGAATTGTTTGCATTACTTGACTATTGATAATTGATTTCACAAATTTCGATAGTTTAATTTGCAGTGATTATTATTCTGTATATTATACAGAAAAAACATATACTTGCCTTATTTTATACTTACTTAGAAAGTTTTATAACAATACTATTTGTTTTACTGATTGTTTTAAAAAAATATTTAGGTTCTCATTAAAGTTTTTGGTACATCGTATATGACATATATTGAGGGAGCATTGTGAGGGGCGGTGAGAGCGAGCAAGAGAGAGGGGAGGGTTTAGGTTCTAGAGATGGGCGATTCTGCAAAAAAGAATCGATTACTCAGAATCGAATCGCACAGGGTATTCGATACCATAGAATCGATTCTTTTGAAAAAGAATCGAAGAATCGATTTAGAATCGAGTACGTGTGTGAATGTGCGATACCCAGAGTCGAAATATGATTGTTTTAGAAAACATCTGTGTGCGTGTGTGTGCGTGTATGTGTGTAGCGCGTGCGCGTGTGTGTGTGCGTCTGCGTGTGCGTGTGTGTGTGGCAATCAATAGCATGAATCTATAGCTGATTCTTGACGTTCTCTATTTATACTTTGTAGTCTATGATCCAAACGTTTAAAGTTTAAGAGCGTGTCCACATAAGAGGCACATGCCTGTGCTTTTGTGCCAAGCGAAAAAAATAGTTGTCCGACATCTAGCATACTCGTTAACCATTGCTGAATATTAACATATTGAACTTCTGCCATGGGTCATGAGTATGCTAGATATCACAAAAGCACAGGCCTGTGCCTCTTATGTGGACACGTTCTAAACATAAAAATAAAACATTTGAAATTTGAAAATTTTTTTATGCATATTTATAATTTATAATTAAAATATTAAAAATTTCAAAAAGATTATTTCGTTTCTTTTTCCAATTCTTGAGAGAAAAAGAATCGAGTGTACAAAAAAGCATCGGATAATGAAAATAATCGAATGAAGAATCGATTCTTCAAAAAAAGAATCGAGCGATTCTTGGAGAACCGAATAGAATTACCCATCCCTATTAGGTTCTCATTAAAATTCTTGTTACAGTTTGACACATGTTGACGGAGAGGGAGAGGTAGAGGGAGGGAAAGGAAGGGGAGAGAGAGTGAGAGAGAGAGGGAAGGATGAAGGGGGCGAAGTTTTAAAGTCATAAAAATCATTCTTTTAATTCTTACTAGCAAAATCCAAACGCGCTGTGCGGGTACTATTTTGTTTTTTAGGTTATGAATATGGCCGAATCCATCTCAAATCAGACAGCCCGCGTATGCCCATTTCACCTATCAGGTTGAAATAAAAATATTTATGTTCTACTCGAAAAAATATTTTACACGTGTTTTTTTATTTTTTTGTTTCATCAAAATTTCATGCGTTCAGCGATACCGAAAAATTCCGAGAAAATTCTTTCATTGAGAAAAAAAATTTTCAATGTGATTTTCAGACTGGTATTGTTTCAGCAGTTTTTCAAGCTTTTAAACGTGTAACACATAATTTCACTCAGTTTTGAGCCCTCTTTAACGGCCTTAATGTCATTTTCAAAAAAAATAAAAAATCCACGAGCTATGCACTTTTTACTGAAAAATTCATTTTTTAGAGAAGTGCCTTTTTCTCGAAAACCCCATGTTTTTTTTGCACAATTTTTGTTGTCGTGATAGAGGACGGTAATGCCTAGCTAGACGTATTTGTGAGATTCGGTACTTTTTTCCTGGGATAGCGATCACTAATGAGATAACACACAAACAAATTTTTCACGCTTAACGCTTATATATAGTCAATGATATTAGAGTCAATGTAAAGGTATTTATCTTTGTGCGTATGTAATATACATGTACGTGCGCCTACTTATAGGAGTATATGTACTAGTACATTTGTCCGCTAGATGGATATGGTTTGACTTAACATTTACAAAGAAAAGTTCGGTTTCTGCTATATATCACACATCTCGTCTTATTTAAAACCATCATCTTTTGGAAAATTATTACATATTTACACCTTATCAACTCAACTACGATGTCTCAATATTACTCAACAGAGAGAATCAAATGTGCAGACTTTTTAGACAAACACAAACAAATTATTTACAAATCTAGTTCCGTACGTTTAAAACAACTTGAGAATCTTGCTCATCCATTGAAGCACCTCTATCCTCATTTACCTTTGACACCTTCTACATATCTGTGTCAACATTGTTACAATCGTGCTTTAGAATTGGTGAGTAGTACTGACAATGAATTTATAACGGATAATGAAGTTACCGATAACGTAGTTGATAGAGATGAAGATTTTTTACCAAGTACTCCAGAACGCATTGAAGAATTTAATAATGAAATAAGTACATCTTTCTTAGGTTCTGTATCGCCTCTTAAAAGAAAAAATCTTATACATGAAAAATCAATTGAAAATTACGTAACAAAGAAGAAAAAATACTTTCAACATTGTCTAATACCCTTGATGTGAAGTTGAACAATGTTTATGACGTTTCTATAACAGCAAATGAATCAACTGTATGCCATTGTACAGAATGGATACAAAATCTTGGTCTAGCCTTGCAAAAGTGTTCTACGGTATCAGAAAAAATAAAAATTCTGACTTTGCTACCTTCATCCTTTACAAAACATGAAATTTTATCTTTATTTCCAGAAATAACAATGTATATGATCAACAAATCGAGAAATCTTGTTAAAGAAAAAGGAATTTATTCAGAACCAGATGCATATTCAGGCCATCCGATTGATGAAAACATGGAAAAAATTGTTATGGAATATTATTTAAATGATGATTTTAATTGTTCAAGACAAAGTCCTAATAAATGTGACGTTGTTACAATTAAAGTTAACAATAAAAAAGAGAAAAAAGTTAAGCGTTTTCTTACTCGAAGTTTAAAAGAGACATATAAAGTATTTAAAAATGATTATCCAGAATTGAGAATTGGAAAATCGAAATTTTATAGTTTGCGACCAAAGTATGTCTTACTTAGCCCCATCAAAGAAGTTTGTCTCTGTATCTATTGCGCAAATTATGATTTATTTCTTACGAGCTTAATTAATTTTAGAGGGAGTAACGTCACAGAGTTGGATGAAAGTCGGTCACAAATAATAAATGCAACAATGTGTTCTGAGCCATCTGATTTATGTTATTTACAAGAATGTAAACTATGTCCAGGGATTAAGGGAATTACGTTTCATGTTTTAAAACTGCAAGATGTAGAAGGCACAGAAGAAATTACATATGCTTTGTGGGATAATGGAAACCTGATTAAAAGACACTATCAATTTCTGCTTTTAAAGATGAACTTTCGGTTTGGACCATGAGGGTTAGTACTCACATTTATGTAAAAATATACAACGCAAAGCTATAAAAACAGAAAGAGAAAGTACTAAAAAGACTCACATCATTTAGTTCTTCAAATAGACTTCGCTGAAAACTGGGCTGTGATTCATAATAAAGCTGTTCAAGGAAATCATTGGGTTAATGATCAAATTTCTATTTTCACAGCAGTCTCTTATCAAGGGGATTCGACACAAAGTTTCGCAGTTATAAGTGATGACCGAAAACATGATTCAGCGTATGCTTTGCTAGCAGTACAAAAAATTATAAAATTCTTGAAAGAAAATTGTTGTGATTCAATTAAAAAAATTACCATCGTATCAGACGGCGCTGCGAGTCACTTTAAAAATCGCTTTCAATTAGATGAACTAAAACGAGCACCGTGTGATATAAAATGGTTGTTCTCTGCTACTGGGCACGGCAAAGGAGCTGTAGATGGTGTGGGTGGACTTATAAAGCATTATGCTACTTCGCATAATCTTCGAGAGCCCCTTGAAGAAGCTATTCAAAACGCAAATGATTTTGCAATACATGTTCAAAAATATACTGATGCTATTAAAATAATACATTTACAAGATGCTGAAATAGAACAATTCAGAAAAGAAAAAATATTGATTGGCTTACAACTCCAAAGTATCCTGGAATTCAAAAAACTCATATATGGGTTAAAAAAACATGTGACGATAAAATACATTGTTTGACAGCAAAGACCGCTGATCGTCCGCTTACTGAATTAAGAACAATGAAGCAGAAAAACAAAGGTAGTAAAATAGGTATACAAATGAAAAAAAAGGTATAAAAATAAAAAATCAAAAAGACGCAAATAACAAATAAATACATAGTTATGTGTACCTGTATATTACATACACACAAAGACAAATACCTTTACATTGACTCTAATATCATTGACTATATACAAGCATTAGGCGTGAAAAATTTGTTTGTGTGTTATCTCATTAGTGATCGCTATCCCAGGGAAAAAGTACCGAATCTCACAAATACGTCTAGCTAGGCATTACCGTCCTCTATCACGACAACAAAAATTGTGCAAAAAAAACATGGGGTTTTCGAGAAAAAGGCACTTCCCTAAAAAATGAATTTTTCAGTAAAAAGTGCATAGCTCGTGGATTTTTTATTTTTTTTGAAAATGACATTAAGGCCGTTAAAGAGGGCTCAAAACTGAGTGAAATTGTGTGCTACACGTTTAAAAGCTCGAAAAACTGCTGAAACAATAGCAGTCTGAAAATCACATTGAAAATTTTTTTTCTCAATGAAAGAATTTTCTCGGAATTTTTCGGCATCGCTGAACGCATGAAATTTTGATGAAACAAAAAAATAAAAAAACACGTGTAAAATATTTTTTCGAGTAGAACATAAATATTTTTATTTCAACATGATAGGTGAAATAGGCATACGCGGGCTGTCTGATTTGAGATGGATTCGGCCATATATAATTTTTCATTATAATTTCATTTTAATTGGTTTAAATGATAGGATAATCAGATCATTTTTTAAAGCATGACCAAATTATCTTTTTACTCTAATTTGATTTAATTATTAAGTTTTAAATAGTTAAGAATAAAAATTCAATTTCAAAAATTCAATTGTAGCGGAAGTAGCGAATTTTCTCGCCTATTCCTTACAGACCAATCAAAATCACTCTTTAAGTGCTTCACAACATCCGGCCATCGTTTCTTTAAGAGAGGTCTATAATCATCTCAAAGCGAGCTTCGCGCTTTTGCAGCCCATTACTCCCACCACCCAAATCACGAATAAATTGATATAGATTGATCACATCATTTTTTTAAGATAGAAGAGATTCCTGAAACATTTTATACTTGCCTTATTTTATACCTTCGTAGAAAATTTCCTATGATATCTAATTTAAATTAGTTTTAGATAAATGATAAATCAAATATGAGGCGTTTCGCCTCAACTCTCCCAGCGTGACGCGCTAGCGTCAAATCATGCTATTTTCAAGTCGTGTTTACGATATCAATATGCATTTCAAAAAATTATGTGATAAGCGTTTCCGACGTATTTTTTCCTCAGCTTTCCAATGGCGTAGGTGGCTTTTCTGAAATTTTCCATTTTCCCCCCCAACAAGTATAAAACATACTATATCTCGAAAAGTATATTTTTAATATTTTTTTTTACCCCCTAGATCGAAAGCTGAGCATTTTTTACGTCGGAAAGGATTTTTTTCAGAATTTGCTCGAATGTTCTCTTAGAGAAATGGAACGCGAAAGAGCAGACGCAGCGTCTCCTTCGCGCGCGGTTTTCGGCGCGCTGTACACCGCGTGGACTAGATGCATTTCGCTCTCTAACAACCACTTAAAATTTTGATTTCCTTAATAATAGCAACAATAAACTAGTATTTATATTAATAATTCTTTTTTTTTAAGGTAGATAATTTTATTTTGTTTTGTTTTACGGGTTTTTTTAGGGAAGATTTGATATTCTGAACTCATTGACGTTTTTTTTTAGTATTAATGTTGTTTTATTCATTGGAATAACGGCATGGTACTGTAAAGTTCCCGGTATAGATTTAATTTTACTTAACCTTGATTTTAGTTTCAAAACGGCTTTTTCATAGGTCTCTTTAGTGCTGTAAAAAACTTTAGTTTCTTTGCAATTACGTAAAGCCCAGTTGTAAAGGTCTTCTGGTGTTAAAATATGATTACTCGAAGAGAGTTGAAGACTTGCTCTTTTCGCCCCTCTTTTCAAATTTGCGCCTATACCATCGCACACACCTTTACCGTGCGCTGTTGCATGAAAATGCCATTCAGCAGGAACTCCAAAATCTTTTTGATGAAACAGAAGATTTTGGAAGGTAGACTTGTTCTTAAAATGCTGACCTGCTCCATCAGTTAAGTAATAAATTTTCTTGACTATGAAATTACTTTTTAAATACGATATTATAATTTTTTGATATTCATAAACAGCAACAGTATCGTGATTTAGATTATCAGAAATTATAGCAATGCTTATAAGTTTAAGATCTTGATTTTCGTTATAATATACCACTGTTGTAAAAACTGTTGCTTGATTATTGTTCCAGTGGAACGATTGTGTTGAATTTTGCACTATAAACGCATAGTTTTCTGCAAAATCACAACAAACAAGGAATTCTCCTTTTTGAAGGTTTTTTTTCAAATCCCTTAAGAAAAGATATTGTTCTCTCGCAAAGAAGTCATGAGTTTTAAATTTTATTAATTTTTCTCTCAGTATGTTCATGAATTCATAAACATTTACAGTTGTAGATACTATTGTGCAACGATCTGTCTGAAGCCATGACTCATACTGTATTTGAAAAATATCATTTCTCTCAAAACATTCAAGCAAATATTTCCGTAATACGGGCATATTGGGGCAATCTAAACAGTCTCCCAAGTAACATTTCGAACTAGCATTACTACATGTCGCGTCATGCGACGTTGCCGATGTGGTTGCCGGTGTGCGCTGTTTTCCTTCCTCTCTTCATCTTTCCCAACGAACCTGCTGCATTGCCGCTTGCTTCATATTCTCCCACACGATAAAAAAAAGGGGGATACGCATAAACGCTCAAAAGATGCCGCCATCCAGAAAGAATAGTTACCAAAAAGATCCTCGAACGGAGGCACGAAGACGCGGTTTCCTTTAGTTTTCCTTTCATTCTCTCTTAAGTGTGTGCCACTCCCCTGCTGCAGTTTTATGCGTTTTTTATTACCAAAACGCACATCCACGCAAGCATCAGAGATTCGCCGCCAATTAGAGGAGTAAGCATTAGTACTCCAGCGCACAATACTGAATCAAGCTAGAGTCAGTTTTCTTGTCCTTTCCCTTCACTCCTACCCGATGTGCGTAGCGTATTCTAAAATAATTTATGTATCCGAACTCGCCGAATATTCTCAAAGGGTGCGCCGCCGAAATCATCAAAGATCATCGAGAAAAGCGGGGCAGCAACACCTAGGCAAATCAAAAAGGCGACGGCAGGAAGATTTACAACTTTTTACCTTTAAAAGGGGACGAAGACTCCTGGTATCACTGACTTAGAAGCCAGCTCGCGTAGACTACGCATCACCTCGTGCAATTGTAATTTTTACTTAGTTGAGCCCATTTCACAATAAACGTTAAATTTATATATTAATCCGTGTTAAGTTTTTTCGTGACCTTAATAGTCCTAAACTCCTCACTCCTGCGTTCTTCTGACAAGACCCCCACGGAGCGACAACTGACCACTGACATTGTAAGGGTCACGGCGGGCGTGCAGATTCTCACAAAGCTGTTCGACATTCTAAAGGTAAGTCATTAAAATTCTACACACTGTCTCGAGGCGTACCGCGTGCCAGTTTCATTTTCCTACCTGCCGTCCCATCCTGGAGCAATGCACATTGTGTCCGAATCGGGAAAAGTCTCATCACGCGCTTTTAGCCATTAGACTAACATTCTTATTGTTATTGTTACGCAACCCGGACGTAACAATTGGGGGCCCCTCCTTAGAAAGGATTAGGCAGATAGTTTTTGTTTTGCGGGCTTGAATGATATGTCGGTAGCCAAGGAAGGTGACGATAGGCGTAATGAAGAAGCAGAGGCTATTCTGCTAAAACAGGCGTTAAAACTAAAACCTAACTTACCAGAGGGACAAACGCTAACAAATATTTTAGATTTCTTTAAAAGCCGTAACGAAAGCGGTTTTCTAGACGCGGAAGTGCAAACAAAGGATAAAAGAATAGAATCACTTATTGAAATTTTAACAGATCATGTTAGTAAAGACGATATAATAGAATGTTGTAAAGATAAATATTTAATTGAAGCGCTCGGAGATTTAATAAATCAAAGAATCGATCCAAAATATATTATCGAATATATCACGGGGGCTGTAACAGCAAAATCGGAATTAATAATCAACAACATAAGTTTCGATAATCCAGAAATTACGGCCGACAACACAAAATTTTATTCCATATTAAAAAACAATAAAACATCTTTACAAAAATCATCAGACGAGGAAAAAAATAAAATAAGTTCAGGAAACGGCGAAAATTTTTTTTTACCTAACGATCAGCTTAAATACAGCACACCATTTAATTCGGATACATATTTGATAAATCCAAAGTATAACTTGTCACAAAGGATGAATAATTTTTCCGGAAACAGTACCCTAGGGCAAGTTAGGCCGTTGTCAATTAAGGACGCGTTAGAATTAATTCCGAAATATAATGGAGTAAATATTCCTTTAACACAATTTATACAAGGCTGTCGGGAAGCATGTAGCATTATCCCAGAACAATTTGAGGTAGATTTAGCAAAATTAATAAAATTACGTTTATACGGCGAGGCACTAAAAAGTGCAGCAAAAAAGATATTTGAATCAATAAATGATATAGCGAATTTTTTCGACAATATTTTCGGTTCGGCTAAAACGTATCACCAACTACACGGGGAATTAGCTAGTGTAAAACAAAAACGCGATGAAAGCGTAGTAGTTTTTTCAAATAGAGTGCGTGCGATAGGACACGAAATTACTGAGTCAGAACATCGTGAGAAGAGATCTACGCGAGATTCTCAAAAAGCATTGGAAAAAGACTTGGTAAAATTTTTTATTCGAGGTCTACATTGGGTAATTAAAGCACGCATGGGAGAAGCAAGAACTTTAGAAAAGGCCACTGCGGAAGCAATAGAAATCGAAAGGGACTTCGCGTGTTATGAGCCAGAAGAATTAAATGACACTATTAAAATAATTATAGAAAAGAAAACTAATTCTTCAAGAGAAGATAAAATATATTTAGTGGATAGTAAAACTATAGAAACGTGTCAAATATGTAACAGAAGAGGTCATATTGCTTTAAACTGCTGGCAATACACAGGGAAACCACCAAACTTCCAAAATAGGCAACCATTACCTACCTGGGTGGACCCGCGGAGATCGGGCGCGCCGACACAATGGACACAGGATAGACCCGCGCAGGCTCCACGAAATACGGGGGACCAATATGTACAAAGACAGAACGCCACATTTTCAAATAATGAACTAACGAAATTATTTTGTCGATATTGGAAAAAGAGGGGCATGAAATAATAAACTGTCGAAAACTCGCATACAACAATAGTCAGAGAAATACACAAGTACAGGCGGGAAACAGTCAGAGTCCCCGTCAACAAGGCGCGAGACGGGAGACGGACTTAGTAAAGCGCCCAGACGAAAAGCAGAACAATCCGCAATCATCCAAAGACACGTTCGGTTAAGCGAAAATAGCAAATAACCAATAATTTCCTTTAGTAATCCGAGTAATAACAGAGAAATGTTTTTAATATTAGATTCAGGCGCGGGACCAAATCTGTTAAAAAAGAACAATTTAGCTGAAAAAACAGCAATTAATAAAAATGAAATTTTGGAATTGAAAGGCATAACAGACAGTAGCATTTTTACTTTAGGTAAAATAAAACTATATTTTTTTAAATTCGCCATTGAATTTCATATTGTGAATAACGATTTTCCAATAAACGAAGATGGATTACTAGGGAGTGATTTTTTCTCTCAGTTAGGAACAAAAATCGACTATGGAACTAAACAACTGATCATTGGTGATTTGTCTATTCCGTTCTATGAAAAAAATGAAAAAACTTTAGTAAATTCTAGTAAACGCATTAATTACGCACACAAAGTAGACCAGAATGATACAGCGGAGGAAGTATACTCGGAAATTATAAAACATAAAAATAGGAGTGAAAAGAAAACTGAAGATACGGCTGAAGCTATAAAAAAAATTCTAAGTCAGAATAAAGAGGAAGTTTTTCGACTCATAAATTTTCCCGTGGAACCCCAAACTCCAACATAGGTCAAAAGTAACTTTATCGAAATAAGAACGGTCACCAGCAACCGGGAGCAAGCTAAACTTGAAACAGAAGAGATTTTAAGTTTACATAATATAAAAGAAATAAATTTTGCAAATCAAAATGTCACATTAAAATTGGACTCTTATACAAATTTAAAAATAATTATTGGAGTTAGCTCAAACGCTGACGAAAATCTCCACTTGAGAGATGTGAAATTTAGTTTGTTAAATTCAAACGAAAATTCGAAAACAAATTCTACTTTTAGATCAAATTCAAATGAAAATTCTAAATCAAATTCTACTTTTATATCAAATTCTAATGAAGACGTTAATTTATTAAATTCAAAAGAAAATCACAAAGTAAATCAAAATTCTAACTCAGTTACAAACTCTTGTCAAAATCCTAATGCAAGAACAAATTCTTATCAAAATTCTAACTCAATCATAAATTCTTATCAAAATTCTAACTTGAATAAAAATTCTTGTCAAAATCCTAACTCAAGTACAAACTCTTGTCAAAATCTCAATACAAGTACAAATTCTTGTAAAAACGATAACCCAATTACAAATTCTTATCAAAATTTTAACTTAAATGCAAATTCTTGTCAAAATTCTAACTCAATTGCGAATTTTTATCAAAATCCTAACTCGAGTGCGAACTCTAATAAAAATCCTAGCTCAAATACAAATTCTAATAAAAATTTTTCAAATTCAAAAGAAAATTTGAAATCAAACTCTAAAGAAAATTTTTCGTCTTGGATTAAAACAAACTCGAGTGCAAACGAAAATTCGAAAAGAAATTCAGAACAAAATAAAAATTCTAACTCAAAAGGGAAAGAGGAATCAAGTTTGGATATAAATGCTAAATTAAATTCTGGAGATAATTCTAAGAAAAAGAAAGACAAAGCAAATTTTAATACAAGTAACAATCAAGGAATTAATGAGGAGTTCATTTTTGAAAGATTGATAATGTTACAAAAGTTACTCAATCAAAGCCAAGCAAATTACAGTATTTTGTATGATAATGCCGAAGATATAGAAATATTAATTGAAATATTGTTGAAGATAATAAATAAGAATGAGTTTTTTAACGAGCACTACAAAATGTTTCGCGATTTAAAAACGCATTTCGAGCTCAGATCATTCGACGACTCATCGTGCACATATCTGATTGATGATTGTTTAGAAGTAATAGAAAAGTGGAAAGAACTTCTTAAAGGGAAATCTACAAATTCAAAAATTGAGAAACATGTAATTTGTCGGGTAGAAAGAGTTTTGTCAAACGAACGCGTCGGTCAGATTAAATCTTTATTACGTTTTGAACATTTGCTGTCAGAAGAGCGTACAGAGATAACAAAATTAATAGAAAGATTTAGCGATATTTTTCACATTCCGGGTGAAAAATTAACGGCTACACCTATATTAAAATTAACTATCTCAACCGTAGATGAAGTGCCAGTTACTTCAAAACAGTTTCGATTGCCATCAGTGCATAAAAACGAGATAGAAAGACAAGTTGCAGAGTTATTGGCAAATGGCATAATTGAGCCTTCTACATCTTCATACTCTAGTCCTTGTTTTTTAGTACCAAAGAAAGAAGATATACATGGCAATAGAAAGTACAGAATGGTAATTGATTATCGAAAATTAAACGAAAAAACACTCGATGATCAATTTCCTCTTCCAAATATTAACGAAATACTTGACCAGTTGGGAGGATCAAAATACTTCTCTGTGTTCGATCTCGCATCAGGCTACCATCAGTTAGAAATCGATGAGCGCGACCGCCACAAAACAGCTTTTGTGACAAATGGTGGGCTCTATCACTTTAATCGAGGTAGTTTTGGGCTAAGAACTATGCCGGCGACATTTTCAAGAGCACTATCTATAGCGCTCGCGGGTTTAGTTAATAAGGAATTATTTTGTTTTATTGACGATATAATTGTTTACTCACGCACGTTTGCTGAACACATACAAAGATTAGAAAGATTATTCATCAGATTACGAAAGGCGGTATTAAAAGTACAACCGGAAAAATGTGAATTTTTCAAAAAAGAAGTAACTTATTTAGGGTATTTAATAAGCGCAGAGGGCGTAAGGCCAGATCCAAGGAAGCTGGAAGCTGTTCGGAATTATCCAGTGCCAAAAAACGCAAAAAATATTAAACAATTTTTAGGTTTAGCAGGCTATTACAGACGCTTCATTCATCAATTTTCAAAAATAGCTAAACCTCTCACAAACTTATTAAAAAAAGAAATGGAATTTAAATGGACCGATGATACGCAGTATGCTTTTGAAATTCTACGTGACAAATTATGTAAAGAACCTATATTAGCTTTTCCAAATTTCGAACTACCTTTTAACCTAACTACAGACGCATCGGGTTATGCGATAGGAGGAATTTTATCTCAGGGTAAAATAGGCTATGATCAACCAGTTGCATATGTCTCACGTGTGTTATCAGAGGTAGAGGGAAGATGGGATACATTCAATAAAGAGAGACTAGCGTTGGTATTTTCTATAAAACATTTTAGACCTTATCTTTTTGGGAGAAAATTCTATGTAATTACTGACCATCGCCCTCTAGTATGGATGCAGACACATAAAGATCCAAATTCACGTGTTATGAGGTGGCGTTTAACACTGGCCGAATATGATTTTGAGGTGATATACAGACCAGGGAGAATGAATGTAGAGGATGCTCTCTCTCGAAATCCGGTGGATCGAGTGTTAATTGTCACAAGAAGTGCTGCCCTGGCTGAAAAACTAAAAGAGCAAGAGCAAGAAAAAGAGGCGGTCACCGAACAAACGGGGGAGGAGTGCGTTCATAATATGGTCATGAGGGGACGCATAGCCCGTGAGCGGAACAAAGAAAACATTGAAGCAGAAAAGAAAAAACTGCCGAAAAACGATAAAAATAAATGCGTAATAGAAAAGGAAAAGGTCAGCGGTAGAGATGCACAACATATTACTGCATCAGCGGGAACCGAAGGCGAGGAAGACAATAGCATACTGAACGAAACACGAAGTAGGGGTGACCGACAGACCAACATGAATAAGAGTAACCTTCTCTCGGAGGAAGAGGAGAGAGACAAACTATCGAAAGAAAACGGGGAGATGGAAGATGAAATTATGTTGGAAAATTTAAACCCGACTCATTCAACTATTTTCTGCCGTGAAAAATTATTTATGAGAAAAGATAATTATTTGTATTTTGTTACATCCGAAGTTGAACCATGCGACGACGGTGCCATGCAATTAAAATTACAGAACAAGCTCCCACGTTTTAAAAATTTAACAATAGGAATACCAGAAGTTATAAAAACAAATTCTAAAATACACATAGTCATGCCACTACGTACGCAAAACAGAGTAGGCTTGAGCATAATAAACAATAATTTAAGTTTACTTTGTACTAATTTACTACCAATCTTAAACAAAATCGACGCGCGGTCGATAAGTATAGCAAAAACGGAAATAATAGAAAATTTAGAATGGGAACAAGTAATAGGAAAATTAAGAGATCCATTTTCTAAGAGTACCATCAAACTGGTAGTGTGTTTAGGGATAGTCAGGTATCCTCCCCTCGAGGAAAGGGACCCCATTATGCAAGAAGCACACAGCTCGGTAATAGGCGGACATAGGGGAGTTACTAAGACATACAAAAGAATTAAACAAGCTTACAACTGGGAAAATTTAAAAGAAGATGTACAGGATTTTATTCGAAAATGTGTGCAGTGTCAATTAAAAAAATTAGTCAGGGTAAAAACACGTGTGCCAATGATTATTACTAACTCTGGGGCACATGCGATGGATCGTATTAGTATGGATATTGTAGGGCCATTGCCTAGATCTAATAAAGGCAATGAGTATATATTAACCTTCCAAGATTTATTTACGAAATTTGCAATAGCGGAACCATTAGCACAAACTACAGCAATAGACGTTTCAAACAGTCTAATTAAGAGGGTCATATGTGTGTTCGGGGCACCGCGAGTTATTTTAAGGGATCAGGGCACTAATTTTATGAGCAAATTAATGAAACGAGTGGCAAAAAGATTTAGAATCAAACAAGTCAACACTACGGCTTTTCATCCACAAACAAATGGGTCCTTGGAGAGATCACATTCAAGTCTTATCGAGTTTTTAAAATTTTTTGTGCAAGAAAATAAGTCGGATTGGGATAACTATATAGAGTTAGCAACCTTTAATTTTAACACAGGCATAAGTGAGGCAACATGGCACTCACCTTTCGAATTAGTATTTGGTCATTTAGCTCGAACGCCAGGTAGTGAGCCGATAGAAAGTGAGGATCTAGCGCCTACTTATAAGGGCTATATGGAAACTCTCATAACACGAATAAACTACTTGCAAAATATAGCAAGAGAAAATTTATTGCGAGTCAAAATAAGATCAAAAAAATACTATGACAGAAAAGTAAATCATTTAACATTAAAAATTGGGGACTACGTGTGGTTGCAAAAGGGACCGAAACCACACAAATTTGATAGTCAATATACGGGGCCGTATTTAGTTTTAGACGTTTCTGTAAATGGAAATGTGAGGATACAATTAAGTAGTACTAAAAGTAAAATAGTGCACATTAATCGCCTGCGCAAATCACATGTAGAGCAAAAACAAGCTTAAATCGTTGCTTTAACATACCTAATCCTACGCTTGCTTTCTAAGTTACATTATATATAAATAAGGATAATAAGCACGATTTCTTTGATAATGGCACGTTGTAGTAGGTTAATATTTACTACGCAAAATATATTATTATAACTATAAATATATTATTATAACTATAAATATAACGCAAAATATATTATAACTAATAAATAGCAAAAATGCGAAAAAGAGAAAACTAGTAATACTATTAATTTTATTATTTTAAACCAACTATTATTTTTTTTTTAAGTTAATTTTGATATATGT
The DNA here is from genome assembly GCA_036365515.1 of Torymus aiolomorphi. Lineage (NCBI taxonomy): Eukaryota > Metazoa > Arthropoda > Insecta > Hymenoptera > Torymidae > Torymus > Torymus aiolomorphi. Next base: position 222,785,938 of record CM070874.1, on the reverse strand, counting down.
TACTGTTTTAACATTAGTGCAGTTTCTATGATGTTCTCTTTTTCTTTATGATAAATAGAGCATTTTTGCCATTTTCTTTTCTTGAAATCAAAAAGATTAATACTTTGTAATGTTTGCAGATGAAAATCGTTTTTTGTGTACTAGCGTTGCTGCTAACATCAATAACAGTTAATACCATAATTGGTTACGACTGCTCTCAGCAAGTCTCGAACCTCACCACATTTTCATTAATAAACGTCGGGGAATGTGACATAGCGGAGCCCGTGGTCAATACTACCAAGGTTTATGTTAGATTATTACAATTGAACGATTTTGGAAGCACTCATGTAAGACTATGTAAGGTAGAAATTAAGCGTTCAGTTACATATTGTGGGGCATTCTCGCATCGAAAAGACAAGAATAGGGGGGAAGTTAAGTTTCTAGACGAAATTACTAATGAAGAATGTCGGCGAATGCATGTGCATCGTAGCCATAGAGTTCGCGACGAGCTTATCTCAAATTTAAAACATAATGGGACTATCGTTTATCCAATGACTTTTGTGGGGAAAATAGATCAGGCGGGAGATTGTAGTAATCCAGGTACATACTCCGACCCGTATGGAGTATTCGATGATGCGGTAGTCATGGGTTATGTCACAATAACCTTACAAGATTATTATACTCCTGTGAATTTAAATGCTAATGAGGTTATACTAAAATCAGGTACTCGTTGCAAATTTAACGAAGACATATGTATAGATATTGAAGCAGGGTACGCTTTCTGGGAAGTAAGTATTCAGAATTATACGCGGGGTATGTAAATAAAATAATAGAAGAAGGAAATGAGAGACATCCAGTTTATGTAATGGAGTCAAGCGAAATAACTTTTGCATTTACGGCAGTCGGTACTATTTCAGTTTGCTCATATGACTTAATACGCACAGAACATCCTAAATTATTTTTCTTTGAGGGTCTTGCTATAGAAGCATTTGGAAAAATTAAACATCCTACAGTACATAACTTGGATATCTTTGCATATGTTAATTCTAAATTTGTTTATGTCGAAAAACACATAAAAGGGGAATTAAAGCGCTTATATCGAGATTTAATTATACAAAAATGCGAATTAGAAAAAAGAGTTATAGCGAACGCATTAAGTATCGCAAGTACCGAACCAGATCTGTTCGCCTATCAAATAATGAAAAAAAGTGGTTATATGGGTTTGGTAGCGGGGGAAGTAGTTCATTTAATGAAATGTGTGCAAATAGATGTTCAAAGACGAGAAACACCAAGGTGCTATCAAGAGTTGCCTGTAGTAAAAGACGAAAAAAATTATTTTCTATCTCCTAAAACACATATTTTAAAGCAATACGGTACTGAAACTACTTGCAACCCATTGATCCCACCTATGTTTCTACTAGGCGAAGATTGGTACACGGTACTGCCTCATGGTACCGCAAAAGGAATTAAACCCGCTATCCTCAAACCAGCCACAAAAAACAATTGGAATTATACTGAACCTCTCGAATTAGCAAAAAGCGGTATTTACACACAGTCAGACATACAAGCGTTAAGACATCATTTAATGTTTCCAGTCGAGCGAGGTGCAATGTTGAATTCTTTAGCCATGGGTATGTCAGGCAGATCAACGGACAAAAATGGTATGTCTATAGCACGCTTGTTCGATGAGGAAGCATTAACTGCACTTGCGAACGATACATGGAAAAAATATGGGGTCAATTTCTATCTTTCGGTTCTATAAGTGCAGGAATAATAGGAATAATTATGATAGGTCGTGTAATAAAATTTTTAATTGATACAATTCTGCATGGATATGCATTATATAGTTTATATGGCTGGTCAATTCATATTATAGGAGCCATTTGGAATTCGGTAACGCAATTGCTATTGCACACTGCACGGCATAAGCCCACTCGAAAGGAAGAAAAGAAGCGGGCTCAAGAAGAATATAGCTCTGTAAAAAAACCACCGAGCGCTCCACCAACAACACCACTAGCCCCGCCTCCGTCATTTTCTGATTTTTCGAAATTTCAAAGCCAGCACGCGGTGGTGCAGGTTCCGGCGAGAGGGGAGGGAGTACAAGTAAACTGTACTACTCCAACAATACCAAGAATTTATCCAACTTTAGCAACTGACCCAGATATCCCATCCTTACCACCGCGGAATAATCGTACAAATGACGATGAATAATTGATTAAAGTAAATAAATAATAAGAAATTAGATTAATGGTAGCGCTTATGTAAATCTATTAAATGTAATTTTGTTTAATTCTTTTGTAATAATAGTTTAATAAAAAAGAAGAGGGTAATTACCGTAGTAATAAGTAGATTGAGCCGTCTTGTAAGCAAGATTTTTTCATTTTTATTACTTTTGTTTTTATTTTCATAAAGGAAAATGCCTCTAACTCCCTCCGAAAAACATAACATGTTTTCTAATCTAATGACTTTAAGAATGAAACTTGCATGGGCAGCTCAAAGAAGTGATGAGGATTTTTATGAATTTTGCGGTAGAATGGAAAAAATGTTGCATGAATACAACAATTTAGGAAAAATATCACAGGTTGAGTTTAGGGAGGTATGCGATTCCTCGTTAGTTAGAGAAAAAATGGCTATCGAAACATTTTTACGCGGACTGCGTCCGGAGATTAAGCGTTATATATGTAAACCGCACATTTACGTTTCTCTACATCAAGCGATGGGACACGCGAAACGCATTCATTCCAGTTTAGAAGACTTACGAAAAATTAAACATAGATATTCCATACATCTTTGATTAACATTATCATTTATCCGCTATTTTTTTATTTTTTCTTTCTTCTTTAGTTACTTTTAACCCATCACCTCTAAAAAGAATGGAAGGAGCCAACTACAATGAGATACCACTAAGGAACCGCGAATTAGTATATTATGAACATGTGGGAGCAAGAATATGTCTCTATTGCTACAAGTTCAGAATTGGACCATACACTCGCATCTTGTACAATCAAGTAGTGGTACGGGCTACCATTGCCACATGCATAAAAATCAACGTAAAAATATGTTCACTATGTCGCATTCCAATAACTTTTCTGAAATAAAACATAAAACAAACATTTGTAAATAAAGGGAGATTGGATGTAGAGATACAAGGCTGCGCGATAGAAAAAATTAAGGGTTTAAAGATTCCAGAAGGAAATGCGGTGGTTGCATTTTTAAGCGATGATATGGTGGATACTGCCAACACTACCTTATTTAATTTTGTATGTCACCAGCTTGGCGAAAATTTATATGAACTACCACCGGGGCGAGAAGCATCCATATCTAATAAGAGGAAACGCGGAGAATATAGAATGCAGGAGAGAGAGATTATTACGGATAGGCAGAGTACTCGAAACCATGCAGTTATAAGCCCGTTAGAAGAACTCAATATCCCTGACGAGGATATATTAAATGAAATAATAGGAGCTTTAGAAAATGCCTCAGAGTCAATGGAACCCCCGCCTTGCGACCTTTCCACGACACATAAACGCCCTCGAGAGAGTACTGAGTAAAACATAATATGCAATCATTTTTTATTTTTTCTTTTTAAGAATGATGACAAAGACAGTGTTCTTCATGATGACCCTTGCTTTAATAGCAGCCATAAAATCACCAGAAGTGCGTATCCTTGAGCGCAACAATCCAGGCATTATTTTTAATCAAGACAGGGGTTTGGATTTCATTAAGCAAGAATGGAAGATAATAACATCAGTAAACGCCCGAATAGTATTTTCTACAACAGATTTTTTATTAAAGCAATGAAAAATATCTCTGAAACAGATACTTATACAAGATTGTCGGATCCAGTGCTGATTGAACAAAAATACGTCTTCCAGGAGAAAATTGAAGAGCTGACTCAGTTACAAATAGCCTATGTGAATCTAGCACACTCTTATGCACCATGGGTAGTGCCATTCCAGGAGGGAGAAAACGAAGACTACCTAAGCAACAACACAGCAGCCGAAACTCTTCAGGATATCGAACAATTGCGGCGTAAGAATCAGGAAAGCATGGTACTAAATAAAACACGAAAAATAATAACTGACAACGCAATAGACCGTGCTAGACGACAATTTTCAACAGACGTGTTATTACTTAAAAGTAATTTGACAATTATACAGCAGGAATTTGGAGTAACGGATATTAAACAATCACAAATAGAAAACATTCTGAACGAGGCAATACGACTAGTAGGAGAAAACATTTATCTTGCGAAAGAAATAGTCAAATTCATGGAAGCACGTCGATTTACCTTACCAACTAGAGTGATGGAAAAGGCGATTAAAATTGCTGAACATCAAACTCCAGGAAGAGCGCCAATTACCATAGAAGAAATAAATGCTGCTACACTAGAGGAGGGAACCCGAACAGATATAATCGTGATACAAGGAAGAGTAATATTACAGATTACAGTGCCTATACTCGAAAAACAGCCATATCTTCTGTACAGAATGATAGCCGTACCAGTATTTCAATTATCATTAACGCAATTAAAGAAAGCGGCTTACATTCGCCCTAGAAGCGAGTATATCGCTGTCTCTAAAGATAAAAAGGAGTTTGTCTTTCTTAACCGGGACGATTTAAGGGAATGCGTAGGTTTAAGGTCTAACTATTTGTGTGAACGAAAAACTCCAATTATTAAAAAACTTCAATGTGAAAGCGAATTGCTCGTGGATCCAAAATATACTACATATCAGACTTGTAAAATACAGCATGAGGAGGTCAATGAAGCGGTGCTGGTGAGAACTGCTCACCCCAGACAATGGTTCTTTTCAGTCCCACGGCCAACAACTGTACGGGTACATTGCGGTGAGCATTTTTCATTTATGACCTTAGGACGATCGGGAATAATAATAATCCCTGAACCATGTTATGTTGAAATTGAAAGTAAATTGTACCGTACCTCTGATCTAATGAGGATATCCAACGTTTATATTTTACCTCCTCTACAACTTGTTATTATAGAAGGGGAACAAAAGGATTCCGCACCCCCATCTACCTATCATAGAATTAGTATTGATAACACCAAGGTCAACGTATATTTAAGTATTATAATTATTACATTTACGGTAATCCTCATAATTATAATTACCATAAGGTGGTATCAGGGTAAACGAAAGAAAACAGGAAAGGAGAAGAAGGAGTCGGGACACGCGCCAATAGGACCATTAAATCAGACCATTCGATACAACTTTTCACCCCCACCGCATGTTTATGCAACACCAAGTTTTCCACCGGTTAAAGTTGGACCTCCAGCTCCTCATCCGACTCCTGTTTTGTTTCAAAATGTAGTGATAGGGGAACTTCATAAACGAGAGAAAATTGGAAAGAAGGAGGAGAAGGAGCCGGAATACGTGCCGATGCGGCCATTGAATCAGACCATTCGATACAACTTTTCGCCACCGAGTTTTCCACCGGTTAAAGTTGAACCACCAGCTCCTCCTCCAAGTCCTGTTTTGTCTCGAAATGTAGAGATAAGGGAATTTAATATGCTAGACGCAGAATACGTAAATAATAAATTAGAAGAATATATAGTTCAACAAGAAAATACAAACGGTAATCAATCAGGTTCCAATATCCTTTAGCAACAAAAGATAAAAAAAAGGGGTTTAGAACAAGGTAACTTTCTTGCATTATATAATCAAGCATTTATTTCTGTAATTAAGCAAAACATAGAAACAGTAGGTATTAACGTAGTAAGTAAGCACAACCAAATGTCATAATCTAGGTAAATAATTTCTAAAATAAATAGTTGTAAAATATATATATTCCTAAAAAAACTTGCAGATAAAAATGCAACATTGTATTGTGAACTTAAAATAAGATATGTAAAAAAAAAAAAAAAAAAAAAAACAAAAAAAAAAAAATTGTATAATAACGAACAAATTGTATTTAACCACTACGGGTAATGACAAATAATTTTTTATAACAACGACTAATTTTGTATTTAATCACTATGTATAACAACGACTAATTTTGTATTAAACCACTCTGTGTAGCAACGAACAATTTGTGTTTTACCACAGGTGTAATGGTGAAATAATTTTGTGTTTAACCACTAGAAATTAACAGCGAATACTTGATAGTTATCTACAAATGAAGTAAGCAAATTAAAATCCAAGTAATCCATGGTCATTAATAATTAATAAGTAATCAAGACTAAGAAAATACGTATCAACTACGCACGCATATCTAAGTCACTACCTATTTTTGTTTTTTGTCCCACATTATCCTAGACACTCATTTTTACTACCACTTTCCTTTTACCTTCAGTGTCACGCCCTACCAGATAAAAAGGAAAGGGGGAAAACCCACATCTTTTTGGACGTTCTTATCCGCACTACGCCACCAACCACATCCAGGAAAGATGCAGGTCGTTTTCAGTTTCCAGTAAAGGACGAGGGGTCAGTAAAGAAAGAGACGTCGGAAGAGAAGTGGCCATGGAGAATTTCAACATGGAGCAAACCTCGCAGCAACAACAAGACATATTACAAACATTAGATGAACGTGTACGTCAAGCAATGATACGCTATGGTTATCAACTACGGAAGGGGCACGAGACTTTCTTCAGCGATGGACCCAGAATGCCAGGATTCCGCACACAGCCTCGGGACCAATGGTACCAGTTAATGATACTCATGTGGAACAACTCAGCCGGCATCAAGATCAATTACAAGGTGCGCTGAACCCTGCGGAGTACCTAATGAACGACGTAGGCCACAACAGATGGATTCGCAAGCGGAAATCTTGCCAAACACACTGGAGACGATCCCAATATTCAATGTGATAATTCAGCCCCCGGGTCTGAACTGCCTCAAGGGGGGAGGTGTCGCGTCGTGCGACGTTGCCGATGTGGTTGCCGGTGTGCGCTGTTTTCCTTCCTCTCTTCATCTTTCCCAACGAACCTGCTGCATTGCCGCTTGCTTCATATTCTCCCACACGATAAAAAAAAGGGGGATACGCATAAACGCTCAAAAGATGCCGCCATCCAGAAAGAATAGTTACCAAAAAGATCCTCGAACGGAGGCACGAAGACGCGGTTTCCTTTAGTTTTCCTTTCATTCTCTCTTAAGTGTGTGCCACTCCCCTGCTGCAGTTTTATGCGTTTTTTATTACCAAAACGCACATCCACGCAAGCATCAGAGATTTGCCGCCAATTAGAGGAGTAAGCATTAGTACTCCAGCGCACAATACTGAATCAAGCTAGAGTCAGTTTTCTTGTCCTTTCCCTTCACTCCTACCCGATGTGCGTAGCGTATTCTAAAATAATTTATGTATCCGAACTCGCCGAATATTCTCAAAGGGTGCGCCGCCGAAATCATCAAAGATCATCGAGAAAAGCGGGGCAGCAACACCTAGGCAAATCAAAAAGGCGACGGCAGGAAGATTTACAACTTTTTACCTTTAAAAGGGGACGAAGACTCCTGATATCACTGACTTAGAAGCCAGCTCGCGTAGACTACGCATCACCTCGTGCAATTGTAATTTTTACTTAGTTGAGCCCATTTCACAATAAACGTTAAATTTATATATTAATCCGTGTTATGTTTTTTCGTGACGTTAATAGTCCTAAACTCCTCACTCCTGCGTTCTTCTGACAAGACCCCCACGGAGCGACAACTGACCACTGACATTGTAAGGGTCACGGCGGGCGTGCAGATTCTCACAAAGCTGTTCGACATTCTAAAGGTAAGTCATTAAAATTCTACACACTGTCTCGAGGCGTACCGCGTGCCAGTTTCATTTTCCTACCTGCCGTCCCATCCTGGAGCAATGCACATTGTGTCCGAATCGGGAAAAGTCTCATCACGCGCTTTTAGCCATTAGACTAACATTCTTATTGTTATTGTTACGCAACCCGGACGTAACACTACATACGATTGCTTGGATGCAATCGTGGTAGTTTTTAAGAAATAGTCGAGTACCTTCAGTTAAACTCTGTAAATTAATAGCATTTAACATCAGCTTGATATTTTCGTGGTGTACACATACGCATACATTATGCGTACCACTGCTTCCCGCTAGAACACAATGCGGCGGCCTCAATTGAGTAAATTTAGTGAAGCCAATATTAACAGATTCATGCTCTTTTTTAAATAAACAATAAATTTCACGTAAATTACCAAGTAGTAACCTTTTCTGTACATGTTCTCTTTTACCATTATCCTGCTTAACAGATATACAATCTTTTAATCCGGGCATTACACGACTAATATCGTCCCTCTCATAAAAACGTTTAACTGAATCTACACTTTCAACTGGAAATATTTTGCCCCTTTTCTTTTCAGGTTTTGAAAAAATTCCACTTTCAGCTACTAACTTTTTCGCTTCTCGAGCTTCCCACTCAGTACAACCGAACTCTCTGATTAAGTCTCTGCGAGACCAAAAATCAGGAGCAAGCGTGACTAGCTGAATTTTATCTTCCTTGCCCGGTGATTCTAAAAATTTTTTTTTTAATTGGTTAAGAACTGCCACGCCTGCTTTATGATATTCATCAGTACATTCAATTTTAGCTTTTTTTGGCATCGCATGAAGGTAAATCTAACTTATGTTTATAAAGTTGACGTTGACAGTTGGAACAAATTTTCGCGTTTTCTGGTACGAGGGGATACGCACTCCTAAATATTGAAAGAAAATTCGACAAATTTTTACGCACAGAGTGATTAATTTTATTAAAAGGATTTATGCATTTCAGCATCAAAGCTGGATCCATTTCAGTAGCGAGAAAATAAATGCAATAAATAAACCAAAAATAAATTATGATTTAATCGGCAAACACACGAAGAACACAAATATAACGGAAACAGCGTTAAAATTGTTAAACAATTTCAAGGATAACAAAGATCGAAAATTCATCAGACTTATATAATTGGATACAACAAATTACTCTCGGGCAAAAGTTTTCTATACGCAAGCCACCTATCGGGTAAAAAGTAAGTGAGAAGCGTTGCGTCTGCTATTTCAAATTGATTGTAATGTTTTTGCTTCCTCAAAGAGGAAGCTTTGTAACGGTGAAAAAAATTTTCGAAAAAAAAGTCTTCAAAAAGATGTTTTATGGTGGTATATGTGTATATTATTTGATTTTGATGATTTTTGATTTCGTGGATGTATGTATGTGTGTGTGTGTGTGTGTGTGTGTATATTTCAACTCTTAATATCTCCGAAACTAATCAACCGATTTTCGTCGGGTAAAGCTTATTCGCTTCGTCTTGCGGCAAAAGGAAAGTACCCTGATGGATTTGGGATTTTATTGATTTTCTTTTGTTTTATAACCAAAAAACGATTTTGAATTTTTAGTTTTTTTGATTTTTTCGTATCTTATAGTAATTATTACATAAAATAATATACTTCTCTTAAAAGGTATTCAAATTACCTACATTTTCTTTTTTAAAATTTAAAATTTAAAATATCTTCACTCTGTCATTTGTTATTAATGAAAACTTTTTTATATTTAAAAAATTAATATCTCAAAAAATAATTTATTTATCGACTTGAAATTTTAACTGTTACTTATTACACTTGTTGGTGGCAATATTGTGTTGCAATTTTAAGTGATTATCTATATGAATATATATTATACATTTATTTTCGAGAACTATCATTTTAATATTTTTATATAATGTAGTAAATTAAAATATCAAAACGTATTAATAGTGCCATTTTTAGCCCCTTCTTTTATCTCTTTTTAATCTCAATTTTTTTTAAACTTGGTGGTCTGTCAAAGCTTTTTTAAAATAGGTACGTAATATACTATTTTGCAAGAAACTGGTATAAGACGCATCGGTTCAAAGTATTATTGAAATTCTTTAGCATTCCTTTTTATGAAAAATGTATTTTCAGAATTTCAATTTTTAATTAGGAAACGATGAATTAGTTTGAGGAAGCTAAGTGCCAAAGAATTGGCAGCGGTTTTTTTTTTGCGAAATAACCTATGAAAATGTCAATCGTGCATATAAGTGAAATTCGAAGTGCAAAAAGATATTCCATAAAGAATTAAAAATGATAAATAAAAATAATAAGGTTACTAGAGAGCGAAATACATCTAGTCCACGCGCTGTACAGCGCGCCGCATACCGCGCACGAAGGAGACGCTGCGTCAGCTCTTTCGCGTTCTATTTCTCTAAGAAAAACATTCGAGCAAATTTTGCAAAAAATCCTTTCCGACGTAAAAAATGCTCAGCTTTCGATCTAGATGATAAAAAAAAATATTAAAAATATACTTTCCGAGATATAGTATGTTTTATACTTTTTGAGGGTGAAAATGGAAAATTTCGGAAAAACCACTTACACCATTGGAAAGCTGAGGAAAAAATACGTCGGAAACGCTTATCACATAATTTTTTGAAATTCATATTGATATCGTAAACACGACTTGAAAATAGCATGATTTGACGCTCGCCCGCCGCGCTGGGAGAGTTGAGGCGAAACGCCTCATATATATTTTCGAGAAAAAGATATTATAACGGTATCGATACATTAAATAGGAAAGCTTAATTATCAACTCATAAAACACAAATTTCAAAAAATAGATTCTTACTTACATAATAATTTTATATGTCATTTTTATATTTTTGACATTTACCGTGCCTTATGATTGCAATTGATTTTACATTATATCAAAAATTACAAAGTAAGATGTATAATAATATATATATATATATATAAATAAATGTATTTTATTTGATGCTTAGCGAGCTACTAGCAAAGTTTCCTGATCAATTCATTTATAAATCTTTCCATCCATTACTACAACTCAACAAATTTTCGGTCTTAAAAATTAATTGAAGGAATGGAAAAAATGAACTATGAGGAAGCAACCTTCCAATGAATTCCCAACGTTTTTATTCAATTAGAACAGGGGTTACGTGCTTAAAATATATCAAGTTGCGACTCCAACGAAAATTTCAACTTGCAAAAAAGTATGATCTCCACTTCGAGTCGATTCAAAAGCGAAAAAAATGTCAACAATAGATAAAAGTGCAAGAAAAAAAAATACGAAAACTCACCCCCAAACACCCCATTTTATCGTGGTGAAACAAGAAAACAATTGTATGTTATGGAAGTTTGCAACGTCGCGACTCCAACGAAAATCCAGACTTCCAAAAAATTATGATTTCCCCTCGGAATCGATTCTACCGCGATAGAAGTGATGTTAACACCTAGTAGAAGTCCAAGAAAATGAGAAACAACAAGACTCAGACCATAAAAGATAAATTATTTTCTCCATCGCCACACACACGAGAACAAAAATTCCCCAAGTTGCAAAATATTCGTAGGACAAATTCGGCAACTGGCACTTGTTCAAAAGATCTTCCATGGCATAAAAACCAAATTTGAAGAATATCGCTTTTCCGGAAAAGCCCCTTTCAGTTGATATAATATGCAGTAAACTAGAAAAAAATTTCTCAGTCGCCATAACTTTGTTAGGAAAAATTTTGCGACTGGTACTTATAAAATTAGTTTTCCGAGGCTTAAAAATAAATTGTGAACAAAATCGTTTTTTCGGAAAAGCCCCTTTAGGCTGATATCCCGTGCTGCAAACCTGAAAAAAAATTACCAGAGCCGCAAAAACTTTGTTAGGAAAAATTTTGCGACTTGAACTTATAAAAAAAGTTTCTGAAGGCTTAAAAAAAATTATAAACGAAATCGCTTTTCCGGAAAAGCCCCCTTAGATCGATATACAGTTATGTTAAAAAAAAAAGAATTTCCCAGAGTCGCAATGGCTATGATACGAAAAATTTTGCGATTTGTATTGATAAAAAAAGTCCCTCAAGGCTTAAAAAAAATTATACACGAAATCGTTTTTCCGAAAAAGCCTCTTTAGGCCGATATACAGTACTGTAAACGCAAAAGAAATTCCCTGAGTCGTAATAGCTTCGTTACGAAGATTTGGCGAATTTTACTAATAAAAGAAGTATCTCATGGCTTAAAAAAAATTGTTAAGGAAATCGCTTTTCCGGAGAAGACCGTTTAGATCGATAGATCGTGCTGTAAACTCGAAAAAAAAAATCTCAGAGCCGCAATCGTTTCGTTACGAAAAATTTTGCAACTGGTACTTGTAGAAAAAGTATTGCAAATCTTTAACAAAATCGTGAACGAAATCGAATTTCCGGAAAAGCTACTTTAGGCCGATATACCATGCTGTAAATACAAAAATAAATTTCCGGAAAAGCCCCTTTAGGCCTATATACTTATAATTCTGTAAACACAAAAAAAAATTCCCAGAGTCGCCATAGCTTCGTTACAAAAATTTGGTTACTTGTGCTAATAAAATAAATAAATAAGTCTCACATGGCTTAAAAAAAATTGTTAACGAAATCATTTTTCCGGAAAATACTCTTTAAGCCTATATACAGATCTGTAAGCACAAAAAGAAATTCCCAGATTCCCAATAGCTCCGCTACAAAAATTTGGCTACATGTACTAATAAAGGAAGTCACTCATGGCTTAGAAAAATTTTAAACGAAATAGTTTTTCCGGAAAAGCTCCTTTAGGCTGATATACAGTGTTGCAAAAAAAAAAAAAAATCCCCGAGTCGCAAAAACTCTGCTATGAAAAATTTTACGATGTATACTTATAAAAGAAGTCTCGCCATGCGTAAAAAAAATTTATAAAGGAAATGGCTTTTCCGGAAAAGCCCCCTTTGACCAATATACACTCTGTTAAAAAAAAAATTCCCAGAGTCGCAATAGCTATGTCACGAAAATTTTTGCCATTTGTACTGATAAAAAAAGTCCCTCAAGGCTAAAAAAAATTATAAACGACATCGTTTTTCCGAAAAAGCCTCTTTAGGCCGATACACCGTGCCATAAACACAAAAAAAAATTTCCGGAGTTGCAAAAACTTCGTTCGAAAAAATGTTGTGACTGGTACTTGTTGAAGAAGATTCCCAAAGCTTACAAAAAATTTTGAACGAAATCGTTTTCCCGGAAAAGCCCCTTCACACCAATAGACCGTGTTGTAAACACAACACAAAATTCCAGAGATGAAATAGCTTTCCCACATAGCATGAAAGCTTCCCAGTGAAAGATTCAAGAAATATTCCAATGGAAGCTTTCATCAATCTTTTTAAAAGATAATTGAAACTTTCAGATAGATTCCATTGTAAGGTTTCTCGTAAGCTTCCCGGAAGGTTAAAGCAATATTACAATCAAGATTGCTAAATGTCCTTTCGACGAATATTACATGAAAGCTTCTAGAAAGCTTACGGGAATCTTACGTGAAATATTCCAAGAATCAATACAGGAATCATTCACGAAAGGAAACAGCAATATTACAGTAAGCTTTTAGAAAGATTACACTGTTATCTTTTTTGAAAGCTTACGCTAAGATTACCAAAGAGATTCCCAAATCCTTGCAGGAATCAATACAGGAATCTTTCACGAAAGGAAAATGCAATATTACAGTAAGCTTTTGGGAATACTACACTGTTATCTTTGTTGAAAGCTAACGCTAAGATTGAAAAAGAGCTTCCCAAATCCTTGCAGGGATCAATACAGGAATCTTTCAAAAAAGGAAACAGCAATATTACAGTAAGCTTTTGGGAAGATTATACTGTTATCTTAGTTGAAAGCTTACGCTAAGATTGCAGAAAATATTACCAAATCCTTGCAGAGATCAATACAGGAATCTTTCACGAAAGGAAACTACAATATTACAGTAAGCTTTCGGGAAGATTAGACTGTTACCTTTGTTGAAAGCTTACTGTAAGTTTGCAAAAGAGATTCCCAAATGCTTGCAGGGATCAATACAGGAATCGTTCACAAAAGGAAACAGCGATATTACGGTAAGTTTTTAGAAAGATTACACTGTTATCTTTTTTGAAAGCTTACGCTAAGATTACCAAAGAGATTCCCAAGTCCTTGCAGGGATCAATACAGGAATCTTTCACGAAAGGAAAATGCAATATTACAGTAAGCTTTTGGGAATACTACACTGTTATCTTTGTTGAAAGCTAACGCTAAGATTGAAAAAGAGCTTCCCAAATCCTTGCAGGGATCAATACAGGAATCTTTCAAAAAAGGAAACAGCAATATTACAGTAAGCTTTTGGGAAGATTATACTGTTATCTTAGTTGGAAGCTTACGCTAAGATTGCAGAAAATATTACCAAATCCTTGCAGAGATCAATACAGGAATCTTTCACGAAAGGAAACTACAATATTACAGTAAGCTTTCGGGAAGATTAGACTGTTACCTTTGTTGAAAGCTTACTGTAAGTTTGCAAAAGAGATTCCCAAATGCTTTCAGGGATCAATACAGGAATCGTTCACAAAAGGAAACAACAATATTACGGTAAACTTTCGAGAAGATTACACTGTTATCTTTCTTGAAAGCTTAAGCTAAGATTACCAAAGAGATTCCCAAATACTTGCAGGAAAAATTCCACTAAACATAAATAGAACTTTTCATGAAAGATTGCAATAAGCATGAATGCAATATTATCGAAAAGTAATGCGAAAAACTTAATGGAAGGTTCCCGTGAAACATTCCAGTAGCGTTAACTTCCAATGCTCCACAAAACCTTCCCGTAAGTTTAAGCGAACCAACCGAAAAAATTCCAACTATGCGATTCCGTAACATTCCATGAAAGTTTTTGAAAGGTTGCCAACATCGACCATGAACCATTCTAAGAATCGATACTGGAATTTTTCATGAAAGATAACTAGAAAGGTTAAAGTAAGCTTACTGAAAGATTGAACTGGTACATTTCTTGCAAATCTTCCGAAAAACTTTTGAAAAAGATTGATGAATACTTTCAGGAAAGATTGCACTAAACATAAATGGAACCTTTCATGAAAGATTGCAATAAGCATGAATGCAACATTACCGAAAAATAATGCGAAAAACTTAATGGAAGGTTCCCACGAAACATTCCAGTAGCATTACCTAGCAATGTTCTACGAAAGCTTCTGGTACATCTTCGGAAACCAACCAAAAAATTCCAACTATGAGATCCCGTAACATTCCATTAATGTTTTTGAAAGCTTGCTGACACCCACGATGAAAAATTCTAAGAATCGATACTGAAATCTTTCTGCACATAGCATGAAAGCTTCCCAGTGAAAGATTCAAGAAATATTCCAATGGAAGCTTTCCTCAACCTTTCTAAAAGATAACTGAAACTTTCAGATAGATTTCATTGTAAGCTTTCTTGTAAGCTTCCCGGAATGTTAA
Organism: Torymus aiolomorphi; assembly: GCA_036365515.1. Classification (NCBI taxonomy): domain Eukaryota; kingdom Metazoa; phylum Arthropoda; class Insecta; order Hymenoptera; family Torymidae; genus Torymus; species Torymus aiolomorphi. Next base: position 222,770,744 of record CM070874.1, on the reverse strand, counting down.
AGCAATATTACAATCAAGATTGCCAAATGTCCTTTCGACGAATATTACACGTAAGCTTCTGGAAAGCCTACGGGAATCTTACGTGAAATATTTCAGGAATCAATTCAGGAATCTTTCACGAAAGGAAACAGCAATATTACAGTAAGTTTTTAGAAAGATTACACTGTTATCTTTGCTGAAAGCTTACGCTAATATTGCAAAAGAGATTCCCAAGACCTTGCAGGGATCAATCCAGGAATCCTTCACGAAAGGAAACAATATTACGGCAAGCTTTTGGGAAGATTACACCGTTATCTTTGTTGAAAGCTTACGCCAAGATTGCAAAGGAGATTCCCAAATCCTTGCAGTAAAGATTCCACTGAACATAAATAGAACCTTTCATGAAAGGTGTCAGTAAGCATGAATGAAAGATTACCGAAAAATAATGCAAAGAGCTTAAAGGAAGGTTCCGGCAAAACTTACCAGTAGCGTTACCTTGCAATGCTCCACGAAAGCTTCCCGTAAGTTTTCGGAAACCAACCAAAAAAATTCCAGCTATGCGATTCCGTAACATGCCATGAAAGTTTTTGAAAGGTTACCGACATCCACCATGAAACATTCTAAGAATCGATACTGGAGTCTTCCATGAAAGATAACTAGAAAGATTACAGTAAGCATTTACATTTCTTGCAAATCTTCCGAAAAACTTTTGAGAAAGATTGATGAATGCGTTCCGGGAACATTCGACTAAACAAAAATGGAACTTCTCATGAAAGATTGCAGTAAGCATGAACAAAAGATTACCGAAAAATAATGCGTAAAGCCAGTAGCGTTACGTTGCAATGTTCCACGAAAGCTTCCCGTAAGATTCGCAAAAACAACCAAATGATTCTAACTATTCACCAGAGTAACATTACACGAAAGCTTTTGAAAAGCTCACAGAATTTTTCATGAAACATTCTAATAATTGATACTGGAATCTTTCATGAAAGAGAACTATAAAGGTTACAGTAAGCTTTCTGAAAGATTAAACTGGAACATTGATTTCAAATTTTCCAAAAACCTTTTGAAAAAGATTTATAAATACTTTCAGGGAAGATTCCATTATACCTAAATGAAATCTGCCATGAAAGATTGCAGTGAGCATGAATAAAAGATTATCGAAAAATAATGCGTAAAGCTTAATGGAAGGTTCCAACGGAACTTTCCAGTAGCGTTACCTTGCAATGTTACACGGAAGCTTCGCGTATGTTTAACGGAATCAACAAAAAAGATTCGAGCTATAAGACTCGACCATATACAATGAAAGCTTTTGAAAGGGTTCCGGAACCTTACATGAAACATTCTCAGAATTGATACTGGAATCTTTCATGAAAGATAAATAGAAAGGTTACAGTAAGCTTACTGAAAGATTCAACTGGAAAATTGATTAAAAATCTTCCAAAAGCCTTTTGAAAGAGATTACTGAATACTTTCAGGGAAGATTCTACTAAACATCAATAAAATCTTGCATGAAAGATTGCAGTTAGCATGATTACCGAAAAATAATGGAAAAGCCTAATGGAAGGTTCCGGCGAAACTCCCCAGTCGCGTTGCCTTGCAATGTTCATGAAAGCTTCCCGTAAGTTTTGTGGAACCAGACAAAAAAATTCCAAATGTGCGATTCAGTAACATGCCATGAAAGCTTTTGAAAGGTTTCCAGAATCTTCCATGAAACATTCTAATAACAGATACTTGAATTTTTCATGGAAGATAACTAGAAAGGTAACAGTAAGCTTACTGAAAGATAAACTGGAACATAAATTGCAAATCTTCTGAAAAATTTTTGAGAAAGATTCATGAATACTGGAATCTATCATGAAAGGTAACCAGAAGGGTTACAGTAAGCTTAGTAAAAGATCGAACTATAACATTCATTGCAAATCTTCCGAAAAACTTTTAAAAAAGATTTATGAATACCCCAGGAAGATTCTACTCAACATAAATAGAACCTTTCATAAAAGATTGCAGTGACAATAAGTCAAAGATTACTGGAACCGTAACATATTCTGGTAAGGTTCCGCGTAAGCTTGCCGTAAGTTTAATGGAATAACAAAAATTCCACCTATGCAACTGAGCAACATTTCGTGAAAGCTTTAGAAAGATTTCGGGAACCCTTAATAAAATATTCCAAAAATGAATGCTTTAAGGAGATGTTGGATACCGACATCATCTTCCAACGAGTATACTTTATCAAAATTATAATAGAATGGCTATAAAATAATTCTATGTATAGTATTTAAATATAAGGAGGGCGTTAAAATTGTGGTTTTCCAAAAAACTGTTTAAAAACTTTTTAATTAAAAATAATTTTAATGTTGATAAGTAGGAATCTGCATTTTTGTCATTTTGATCCAATTTTTCAACAATTGTCTCTCATAATAGTACTCTCATAAGAATTGCCAAATGAATTCTGAGTATTGTATTTGCATAAAAGGAAGACGTGTTTTTCCAAATGAATGTTTAAAATTAATAATTAAATTTAATATTTTCTTTGTTTAGAAATAGTACAGTTTGATACTAACGCGTGCACCTTTTCGCTTGTGTATCGAACAGTATCTTTTGACACGATGTGTACAAAGCTTGATTTAGCGTATGCTTTTTCATTCAAAAAACAAGCGTGCGCGAAATCGCGCTTTGCGCACGGAGAGTCAATAATACAGATAAATTTCGATGCTAGTGCGTCAAAGTGATTTTATCCTAGTGTGGACGTTTGCACCTGAGCGAAGCTAGGGTGAAAAGATCACACAAGGTTAAAATCACCTTCTCGCTCGCGTATCGAACCGTATTTTTGTATACGACGTGTACAAAGCTTGATTTAGCATATGCTTTTTTATTTGAGCGTGTGCGAAGTCGAGCTTTGCGCACGGAGTGTTAAAATATATTCAGTATACGAATTTTATTTCTCCCTATTGACACTATATTTATTTCTCAAAGAGAAAGCATTGTAATAGTGAAAATTTTCAAAACAGAGATTTTGATGAATTTCGATGTTTTTGAGCTTTCTGAGTCAGAATAATAGGTTTTAAAAAAATGTATGGATGTATGAATTTATGAAACGAAATTTTGTCCCCGTCATAACTCTTGAACGGATAGACGTAATGAGCTGAACTTTTGCATGCATCTTACGTATGTCTTAACTCAGAACTGATTAAATTTTGGAGTCAAATGAATGACAATAAGGTCTTATTTTGATAAAATAACAATTTTGCCAAAATTTTTTGTTTCAGAAATAATTTTCTTTTTAATTGGTTCTTCAGGTATAGAAAATGGATACCGATATTCTTAAAGTACAGTTAATTTCATTATAAATTATGTATTTATAACTACTCACGAGTTATTTTGGTCTTAAAAATGTGATTTGAAAAAGTAACAACTTTTTCTAAATACATAATAGTTATATGAATTGTAAATAACTTTTTCGCCATTTCATCTTAAAGATCCATCTAATATAAACACATATTCTTGCAATATGTTTAATCCCCTCTCTTTTCATCTCTTTTGAGACTATTTTGAAGTTATTTTTTAGTTGAAAATATAGATTTCAAGATTTCATCAACTTAGAACAAAATTATGCTTTTTTAATGAATTGAAAAATTTCTTTATCCATTTATATTAAACATATAGAATATAAGCAAATATAAATAAAGTAAATTTGATAATATTTTAATACATTTATAATTGATTTTATAATGTTTTAATTGAAACTTGATTTTATAATACCGTTTTAACTTTGAGGCCATGTTCAACTCAAACGTAGATCCCTAGCTTATCGGCACCAAAATTTTATTTTTTTTATTACATCTAAACACAAACTTTAGGAAAAAGCGTTGGATTTCCGTAAAAGAGCGCTTTTCTCTGAAATTTTTGTTTAAATACGATAAAAAAATAAAACTTAGGTGCCGGTAAGGTAGGTATCGTTTCGGTATTTTACATGGCCATTTTAAAGCCATTAATATTTTAGATGAATATAATCGAAATAATAACATGTATGTTAGGTATGTATGTATGATATTATTTAATAACAATTGAATAATCGTAGATAGTGCACCTTATTTGGATGAAAATGTTCCAACTCCTTCAAGCGAGCGATAGCGTAACGGATAGCATGCGTGCGTAGTAACCCAAGGGTTGTAGGTTCAATTCCCAGTTAGGTCAAAAAATTTTATGTAAAATTTTTTCTGCGATGAAAAAATTGCGATTAATATAGTAATAAATTCTAAATAATATGCGAGAATTGTAATAGTTATACTTTAGAGTATTGTATGTAATATGTATGGCTTTAAGTTCCAAAGTAATCTTTCTGAAAGATTGACAAATCTTTCACAAAGCTTCCAGTTACTCTTTTAAAAACTTGATGAAAGGTCCTGGAAAGTTTTCCGGAAATATTAATAGATTTTTTTAAAGCTTTTGCCAGTAAATTGGGCAGAATTTTAAGCTTACAGGAATCTTTTATGTAAGCTTTCTGAAAGATTTCAATAAATCTATCAAAAACCTTACAAGGATCTTTACAGCTACCTTACTAAAGTCTTATTGGAAGATTTCCTGTAAACTTACCGTATCCTTTCGAGAAAGAATTGGGCGGAATTTTAAGCTTACAGGAATCTTTCATGTAAGCTTTCTGAAAGATTTCAATAAATCTATCAAAAACCTTACAACGATCTTTACAGCTACCTTACTAAAGTCTTGCTGAAAGATTGTCTGTAAACTTACCGTATTCTTTCAAGAAAGCTTCCATAAAGATTGACAAATCTTTCACAAAGCTACCAGTTACTCTTTTAAAAGTTTGATGAAAGATCCCGGAAAGCTTTCTGGGAAGATTAATAGAATCTTTCCTGAAAGCTTTTTGTGAGAAAAAAGGGCGGACATTTTGAGCTTTCAGGAATCTTCCATGTAAGCTTCCTGTAAGATTCCGAATCTTTCTTGGAAGCTTTCATAAAACTTCCAGGAAGCTTTCATGCTATGTGGGTTGTTAGAAAAAATTTTACGACGTATACTTATAAAAGAAGTCTCACGCTGCGTAAAAAAAATTGATGAAGGAAATGGCTTTTCCGGAAAAGCCCCCTTAGACCGATATACACTCTGTTAAAAAAAAAATTTCTCAGAGACGCAATAGCTATGTCACGAAAATTTTTACCATTTGTACTGATAAAAAAAGTCCTTCAAGGCTTAAAAAAAATTATAAACGAAATCGTTTTTCCGAAAAAGCCTCTTCAGGCCGATATACAGTGCTGCAAACACAAAAAGGAATCCCCGGAGTCGCAAAAACTTTGTTATGAAAATTTTTGCATCTAGTACTATAGAAGTGGTCATCCAGTGCTTAATAAAAAATTCAAAATAAAATCGCTTTTCCGGAAAAGATCCTTTAGGCCGATACACCGAGCTGTAAACTCGAAAGAAATATCTCAAAGCCGCAATAGCTTAAAAAACTTTGTTAGGATAAATGTTGCGACTTGTACTTACGGAACACGTCCTCCAAGGCTTGAAAACAACTAACGAACAAAATCGCTTTTCTGGAAAAGCCCCTTTAGACGGATATATCATGCCGTAAACTCCAAAAAAAATTCTCAGAGCCACAATAACTTCGTTATCGTAAATTTTGCAATAGCTACTTATAGATCAATTGGCAAAAAAATTCCCAAAGTCGCAATAGCTTTGCTATGAAAAATTTTGCGACTTGTACTTATACAAGAAGTTTCTCAAGGCTTAAAAAAAATTATAAATGAAATCGTTTTTCCGGAAAACCACCTTTAGACCGATATACAGTGCCGTTAACACAAAAAAAATTCTCAGAGTCGCAATAGCTTTCTTAAGAAAAATTTTGCGACTGGTACTTATAAAAAAAGTCTCTCAAGAGTAAAAAGAAATAGTAAATGAAATAGCTTTTGCGGAAAAGCCCCTTTAGACCGATATACCGTGATGTGAACCCAAAAAAAATTCTCAGAGCCACAATAACTTCGTTATCGTAAATTTTGCAATAGCTACTTATAGATCAATTGGCAAAAAAATTCCCAAAGTCGCAATAGCTTTGCTATGAAAAATTTTGCGACTTGTACTTATACAAGAAGTTTCTCAGGGCTTAAAAAAAATTATAAACGAAATCGTTTTTCCGGAAAACCACCTTTAGACCGATATACAGTGCCGTTAACACAAAAAAAATTCCCAGAGTCGCAATAGCTTTCTTAAGAAAAATTTTGCGACTGGTACTTATAAAAAAAGTCTCTCAAGAGTAAAAAGAAATAGTAAATGAAATAGCTTTTGCGGAAAAGCCCCTTTAGACCGATATACCGTGATGTGAACCCAAAAAAAATATTGCTAGAATCCCACAAAACTTCGTTAGAAAATTTTTTTCGTCTAGTACTGTAGAAAAGATCCAAGGCTTAAAAAAAATTGTAAACGAAATCGCTTTTTCGGAAAAGCCCCTTTAGGCCGTTATACAGTGCTTTAAACCCAAAAACAAAATTCCCAGAGCCGGAAAAACTTCTATAAAGAAAATTTTGTGTCTAGTACTTATATAGCAGGTCCTCCAAGGCTTGAAAAAAATCGTGACTGTAATTGCTTTTCCGGAAAAGCTCCTTTAGGCCGTTACACCGTGCTGTAAACACAAAAAAAAATTTGCGGAGTTGCAAAAACTTCATTAGGAAAATTTTGCGACTAATACTTGTAGAAGTTTCCCAAGGCTTACAAAAAATTTTGATCGAAATCGTTTTCCCGGAAAAGCCTCTTTACACCAATAGACCGTGTTGTAAACACAAAACAAAATCCCAGAGTGGCAATAGCTTTGTTAGGAAAAATTTTACAACGTATACTTATAAAAGAAGTCTCGCAATGCGTAAAAAAATTATAAAGGAAATGGCTTTTCCGGAAAAGCCCCGTTAGATCTATATACATTCTGTTAAAAAAAAAATTTCCCAGAGTCGCAATAGCTATGTCACGAAATGTTTTGCCATTTGTACTGATAAATGAAGTCCCTCAAGGCTTAAAAAAAATTATAAACGAAATCATTTTTTCGAAAAAGCCTCTTTAGGCGAATATACAGTGCTGTAAATGCAAAAAAAATTCCCAGAGTCGTAATAGCTTCGTTACGAAGATTGGGCGACTTATGCTAATAAAAGAAGTCTCTCATGGCTTAAAAAACCGATGCCAATTCATTGGCACGTAGCTTCCTCAAACTTAATTTATTGATCCCTTTAATTAATTTTTACTTCTAATATTTAAAGATTAGACTAACGGTTAGACTAACAGGAAGAGGGTCATGGGTCCGGATTCAGCTTAAACTATATGTTTTTGGATATACAAGGTTTCTCATTTTAATCGCCCCAGGCAAATATGTTGAAAAGTAAGGGAGATGGAAAAAAACTTTAAATACAAAAGTTTAAAGGGTTCAAAGGGGGTCAGGTAATGGTAACAACGACCTTGACCTTGAACTCTATTTGCAAGGTTATTTCAAGGTCAAAGTGATTTTTTAAAATGGGAACTCCTACTTTTGACCCCGGAAATGGAAAGAGCGGAAAATTTTACGTTCAGAAAGGTCTGATATGTTGGAGTTTCAAAGACATTTTAAGGTCAACCAACCAATTTAATGAGGTCGATCTGGGAATACCTCTAGGAAGTACAAAATTGACCTTGACGTTCAAGGTCATTTTAAGATAAGTCGATTTTATAAAATGGAACCCCTTATTTTTGACCCCGGAAATAGAAAGAGCGGAAGATTTTCCGTCCGAATATGACGTTGATCTCGACTTTAACCGTGATCTGGAAGGTTATTTTAAGGTCAAGCCGATTTTTTTTAAATCCCCTTATTTTTTACCTCGGAAATGGAAAGAGAAGAAAATTTTACGTTCAGATATGTATCGTCATATGGTATCAAAATTGGTCCTTTGGGGTCAATTAAGGGGTTTTTTTTTAAATCGACTTAACCTTAAAATAACCTTCAGGTCACGGTTGAGGTCAAGGTCAAGGTCAAGGTCATATTCGGATGTAAAATCTACCGCTCTTCCCAGGTCCGGGGTCAAAAATAAGGGGTTCCATTTTATAAAATCGACTTACCTTAAACTGACCTTGAACGTCAAGGTTAATTTTGTCCTTCCTAGAGGTATTCCCAGGTCGACCTCATTAAATTGGCTGGTTGACCTTAAAATGATTTTGAAACTCCAACATATCAGACCTTTCTGAACGTAAAATTTTCCGCTCTTTCCATTTTCGTGGTCAAAAGTAGGGATTCCCACTTAAAAAAATCACTTTGACCTTGAAATAACCTTGAAAATAGAGTTCAAGGTCAAGGTCGTTATTACCATTAGCTGACCCCCTTTGAACCCTACAACTTCTGTATTTAAATTTTTTTTCCATCTCCCTTACTTTTCAAGATATTTGCCTGGGGCGATTAAAATGAGACACCTTGTATAAATATGAAGAAAGCTGCAATATTAGACCCTAACGCTAAGAAAAAACTAAAGTTCTGGTAACTTCCAGCTTTATTTTGAAGAAAGTGTTGAAAAAAACCTTCTCTAAAAATGGTAAGCATTAAACTTTAGAAAGTCTTAAATATAATTTCAAGTAGAGAAAATAATACTAGAGAAAACGAGCTTTCATTTGCGTTTTTAAAGAATAAAAAATATCGATTCCTTCCAAAATTATAAAAGTTTGAAATTGATCATCGGATGTGCTCCTGTTTTGCTCTTGTTATCGTGTGACAGCAAAAACGAAGATTTCTTGTAAAATAATTTTTTTCTAAAAAACAAATGAATAGAATCTCCTGAAATTTTAACTAAATCCACATAGCATGAAAGGTTTCGGAAGAAAGTTCCAAGGAAGCTTACAGCGGAAGGATTACATAACCTTCCGGGAAGCTTACAGGAACTTCCAAAACGGTTACATTGGAAGTTTTCTAATTAAGCTTCCAGAAAGATTACTAGAAGGTAACCGAGTATGTTCCAAATACCTTACTATGAAATATTCCATGGAAGCTTTGTGGAAGCACCGAAGAAGCTTACATGAAACCTAACAGAAAATGATTACTGGAAGCTTTCATGATAATATAGGAACACGTTTACTTGTATGTGTTTTAAAATATCAAAAAACTTTATTTAAGTCTTATTAGTATAAGAATTGTAAAAAGAATAATTAAATTTACATACAGGGTTTATTATAAAAATAATATCAATCATATTCTGAAATTTAAAATACAGTGGAATCGTCTTTTGAGTTGTGACAATTTTGCACTTCTATTCTAGTAAAGTGACCATTCCGTTACCAAAATTTGACAGTAAGTTACTATATTATTAATACTCACTTTTCTATACCATGGAATATAACTATAATACCATAGTGTCAACAGAGTTGCACAGCTGACCACTCAAAATCTCAAATAAGCCAAGATACATAACCATGTGATTTCAACAGTTTGTTTTGCAGTTTTTGCTTTCTGATGAAGAAAGATTTTTTTCATAGTGCTTGGTTATTTGAATTCATAAGTGAATTTAGGACTAAAAATGTAATGTATTGTGTATGTGAAGATATCTGCCTGAAAAGTGTAAGGGTAATTATAATACAAGCGTACTGTGACAGTTTCAGTTTTAGCGTACAGTTTCAGTTCAATGCTGTATGAAAATTAGTACTGAAAAACATGTGCATTGGCAAGATGGAATTAAGTATTTTAAAGGAGAAGCAGTAAAAATTTTCAGCGGATGAAAATAAATACATCTTCTTTCTAAGAAAGATGAAAGTGAGATAATTAAGTCTAACTCACTATAGGATTTATAATTCAATTCAAAAGATTTGTGAATTGTAATAAGTGTCCAGATGTATCGATATACTTAAAAGCAACGAAGCCCCCTCACACAAGTATACAGGCTTAAATTCAAGATATATTTTATGTTCAAGATGTGTAATCAAGGGAAAATTTTAAAAATGGGCTATAACAGTGATGGCTTCTTAAGTTTCGAGTTGGATGAGTGGGATTTCATATTTCATAAGACCTGGTGCATATTCTACAGTTATCTTACTAATATAAATAATAATCTAACTCAGTACAATGTGCTAAAAAGTGATTCAACAGTGGATGAATCAAAAGTACAAAAGAAGGGCAGATTGAGCAGTAGTTTTTAATGAAACGAATGCTGCTGACTTAGCAGTATCCATGCAAGGTGCCAGAGCTTCTGTTCTCACCATTTTATATGGGAAAACAGATAACAGATATTCAAGAAAGTGAGTTTCAAGAAGGAAAAGAATGGGGATCAAATGGCTGATTATTTTTGGAGTTTTATGGTATTTTTCTTTGCAGGCTTATATCTCAAAATGTCATTTTCTAAAGTTTGGCGTTATTTTTTAAAAAAGCTAGTTCATGGATTTGCATGGGAGAAGGCCTGAATTTCTTGAAATGCATTGAACTATGGCAAGAAGAGTTGGAAATATTAAAAAAAAATTTTAAATAATCTTAAAATGTTAAAAACCACTTTTAATTACTTAATTTTAAGAATGTTTGTGATTTTTTATGATTTTTGGCATTTTAAGATGATTGAAAAATTTTTTTTCAATATTTCCAACTCTTGTTGATATAGTTTGATAAATTTCAGGTAATTCAGGCCCTCCCCCATGCAAATCCATGAACTAGCTTTTTTAAAAAATGACGCCAAATGAAAAAAAATGAAAATGCTATATCTCTGAGTAAAATTGGTCTACAGATTAAGTCTTGTGCCATTTTGTCAGAAATAGTGTTGTCGCGTTCGCCAGCTTCCAAATGAACCTGGATAGTTCGAATAAAATTAGTACATATTCTTCACGTGGATTCCTACCTAACCATTGAGCGCGAAATTCAAATACATAAATTGACTCGTTTGAGCCGTACTAACATTCAAATATAATGAAACAATCTTGAACATGCTATTAAATTCAATAGCGGATAAGTTAGCAAATAACAAAAACATCTGTAATATGTGAATTATCATTATCATTTATTATTACCAGTTTAAAGACAAATATAACATCAAATCGTTGAAATTGAATGGAGTATTTCGATTTCACATCGCAAACTCGACCTTGATCCGGTAAACATAATCGGCAAGAACCCGCATGCCGCTCGCCAATAGCAATGATCGCTCGCGGCCGAATAATAATGAGAGATAATCTAGTTGCGCTAATAATTGTCTCTAATTACTAGAGATTCTCGGAATCTCGCAAAAGTGGCCACCTTGGGTGAGCTTCGCATGAATGCGGAACGCCGTGTCGCACGACTCGCATCTGCAAATGACAAGAAATTCGTCGAACAGCGCCACAATGGCCGAGCTGTACGAATTCTTGTTGCGATAGCGGACCCGTCGGTCGGCTTCATCGCACGAATTGCATGGAAGGGGCTGAAGATTCTCGGAACCTTGCCCGAATGGCCGTGTCGCACGAGCCTCACATGAATGCGGAACGCCGTGTCGCACGACTCGCATCTGCAAATGACAAGAAATTCGTCGAACAGCGCCACAATGGCCGAGCTGTACGAATTCTTGTTGCGATAGTGGACCCGTCGGTCGGCTTCATCGCACGAATTGCATGGAAGGGGCTGAAGATTCTCGGAACCTTGCCCGAATGGCCGTGTCGCACGAGCCTCGCATAATTCGCTTCGCCCGCTTCGACGAGCGTGTTATGAGTGTCGTCGCGCATCCCGCGAACGCCTCTCAACCTGGTCATACTTCACGCCTTCGAGTCGGATATTTACCTGGCAACTGTAGATGGTGCGCTTCTAGGGGCCGCTGCCGTGTTTCTTAACACCTCGTCTGAGGCGAAGGCGAGAAGAGCGATGCAGACTGTTGCGGAGCCGTCTGAGGCAAAAGCGAGAAGAGAGATGCAGACTGTTGCGGAGCCCCTTTTTTTTCACCTCCGTTTTCAATCCTCTCCTTGGAGAGCGAGACAAACGAGCTGATACGGGGACGACCGATCCAAAAACAAGAAAAAGCTCTTCCTTTTTCTACTTCTTTCAGTGGTGTGCTTGTGAGAACGCGCGCAGAGACTAGCGAGGAAGGAAAAACGCGCCAGCTCTTGCCCCTCCTTCGTCGTCGATTTCTACCAGAGAGAGCGCGACGCTGATTGGGCCGCCAAAACTCACGCTCGCCAGTCCGTAGTGCCCGTCCAAAGGTGCACGATCGAACATCGCGCATGCGCGCCCTACGAACGCCGACCCTACTCCCGCCGAATACGTCTTTACGCTCCAACATCCTCCCCCCGTTGCGAGAGAGCACGAGCAAGGAATCGCACAGGTGTTAATGCTTGCTACGTTATGAACATCTTATGAACTAACGCGGGCCTTAAATCTAACGAATAACTTAAACACTAATACGAAAAGTTTACAATAAATTAACGCAATCCCTTACCCTTGACATGAACGTCGCGCGCAAACGCCTCGCCTAGTAACGACATGCCCCTGGGCACCGAGTAACTTATTGAAGCGCCAATGAATCACGGATAACTGACCCGTGTCGCAACTGTCCAACTCATCATGCGTCACCTGACTCGGTGAGATGTGGAATCGGACACAAACGTGTGACGTTACGAATGTATTCTCCTTGCGCGGTTCTGACCTTTGCGACTCGCACTATGCCGTCACTACCTGGATACATTTCGAGCACTACCCCCAAAGGCCATCGACCGCATTGGTGGTCCCTTTCGATGACCACTACTATTGAGCCATTCGACAATTTTCCCTTTCCCTCTACCCACTTTTGACGTTTCTGTAACTCGCTCAAATACTCTAGGTGCCAACTCTTCCAGAAATCTTGCGCTGTCTTCGTGATGTAGCGCCAAATTGAGAGTCTGTTGCGTGGTATGGTGGTATAATCCGGTTGAGGTAACAAAGTAAGTGGACGACCTACGAGAAAATGAGCTGGAGTAAGAGCCGCAGGGTCATTTGGGTCGGCGGAGGTAAGCCCGATCGGACGCGAGTTTAGAATGGCTTCAATTTCCGTGGCTAGGGTGGTAAACACTTCGAATGTGAGCGACGTGTTTCCTATCACCCTATAAAAATGGTGCTTGAACGACTTTACCGTCGCTTCCCAAATTCTCCCGAAATGCGGCGATAACGGTGGGTTGAATTGCCACTCTATGTTGAGGCGAGAGGCATACATGGACACGGATGTTTTGAATAAGTCGCTGTTATGCAGAGCGAATATTTCGCGTAACTGACTAGCGGCGCCGATGAAGTTTGTCCCATTGTCCGAATACACGTTTGACGGTATTCCTCGACGCCCGATGAATCGTCTGAGGGCAGCGAGGAATCGCTCCGTGGACAGATCACTCACGATCTCGATGTGAACCGCCTTAGTGGCCATGCATATAAATATACACCCATAACCCTTTATCGTCACGCGATTCTTATGCTCCCTTTCCTTTAATAATACAGGCCCGAAAAAATCTACGCCAACGTGACCAAATGCGAAATGTTGCTGGACTCGGGACGGCGGTAGATCGGCCATCTTGCTGAACATGGGGCTCGGACGTCGTCGCGTGCATTCCACACATTGGCGCACGATTCTTTTTACCTGGGCCATGCCGTCGGTCAACCAGAATCGATGGCGTATGTTGCATAGCGTTGTCCGTGCCCCGGCATGGAATAAACGTACATGTTCCTCTCGGATAATTGAATCAGTCACGTGGTGATGGGAAGGGAGCAACACGGGATGTTTTTGCGAGTCAGGCACGAGCGCGTTTCGCAATCTTCCTCCTACTCGGAGTATACCATGTTGATCGAGATACGGATCTAAAGATGCTAACCTTCCACTCTTTGCCACCTTTCCGTCGATAATTCGCTTGATCTCGTCGGCGTATTGTTGACCTTGTATTAGCTTCCAGATCCTTCGCTCAGCCTCATCCCTTTCGACTCTATTCAACACCAAAGCCGTTGGTTTGGCACGCATTGAAACGCGCGGGCAATAAGCGGTGACTCGGATCAATCTTGCATATGAAGAGATGGTCTTGAGAAATGAGTCTTCCGCGCTCATGGTCAAACACATCGGCTTGCGTAGCCCAGGCAACTCGGAAAGACGGCTCCTTGGCTTGATGGGCCATTGGGTTTCAGGCTGGTTCAACCATGGGAGTCCGCAGAACCATGTTTTATTTTGAACGAACTCGGTGGGCGTTTGTCCGCGAGAAAGTGGATCAGCGAGGTTTTCCCTACTTCGAACATGTCGCCATTCTATGGAATTTGAGGCCCGTTGGATTTCGGCAACGCGATTCCCCTCAAAGACGTGTAGATCACTCGGCGATTTCTCCAACCAATGCAGGACGATCTCGGAATCTGTCCAAAAAATGATTCTCTCGAAGACGAGGTTCAACGCGTCTCGGGATTCCATAAATAAACGCGTCAACAATACCGCCCCACACAGCTCCAACCGCGGTATGGATACTTGACTCACTGGAGCCACTCGCGATTTAGCGCACGCCAATCGGACAAGTACATGGCCCTTCGCGTCTACTGACCGTAAGTACAGGCATGCGCCGTAGCCGCGCTTACTGGCGTCACAAAAGCCGTGCAATTGCACCCGTTCGTAGTCTGATAATATCAAATGTCGAGGAATAGCTAAGGTCTGAATCAAATGCAACTGCGTAGCGAACATTTGCCATGTTGCATGAAGAGCTTGCGGAACCGATTCATCCCAGGCAATTTTCAGCTTCCAACAATCTTGGATGATTATTTTTAGGGCTAACACCAGCGGACCGAGCAATCCAAGGGGATCAAATATCTTTGCGATCTCCGATAAGATGATGCGCTTCGTGACCTTGCCAGAGAAATCGATATTCTTAACTAAGTACGCCAATTCATCCGTACGCGAAAGCCAGATGATCCCCAGCGTTTTACGGGAGGAGTCAGACCCGACGTCCATTGACGCGAACTCCCTTTGTTCTGAATTATCCATAACATGGTCATGGTTGGACACCCATTTGCGGATATTGAATCCTCCGCTGTGGAGTAGTTTTGTCATTTCATCACGTAGCTCCGTGATCGTCGCAAGCGAGTCTGCCCCCGTGATCCAGTCGTCTACATAAAATTCGCGCGTCAGCGCAAAACTGGCGCGAGGAAATCGAGATTTTTCGTCCTCCGCGAGTTGGTGCAGCGTTCGGATGGCCAAGAACGGAGCCGATGACACTCCGAAGGTTACCGTGTTCAACTGGAATGTCCGCACCCCTCCGTCCTGCCACCAAAGTACCCTTTGGTATTTCCGGTCGCGTGGATCGATTAAAATCTGACGATACATCTGTTTGATATCGGCAGTAAGAACGTATTTATAGAGCCGAAACCGAAGTAGATGCTCAAACAATTTTGGTTGAAGAGTTGGACCGGTTCTCAGCGATTGATTGAGCGATTGACCGGAATCGGATTTTGCCGACGCGTCGAACACTACGCGGACCTTGGTGGTCGAACTTGTTGCTTTAAAAACGGCGTGGTGCGGCATGTAATACGAGCCCTCCGACGAATCCTCGTCAACAAGAGACATGTGATGTTGATCCAAATAATCTCGAAGTACCGCGGTGTATTCGCACTTTAGAGTGCGAATACACTGCGCTACTTCTGAACTGTGAGTTGAATCTGCGTTGTAACGAGAGCAGCCTGCGGGCTGCTTGAGCTTGTGAATTCCCTAGTCTAGGCGCACCGTCCTTGAAAGGCAGACGCACGACGTACCTGCCGCTGGCTTCCCGCTGAACATTCGTCGCATAATGTTCTTCACATAACAAATCGTCCTTACTTCGCGTATAATTGCCCGCGCAGTCTTCAAGCTCCCAAAACCGAACAAGTTGCTTGTTCAATTCTAACAAATTGCAGAAGGTCGATCGATCAAGTTCGTCTTCTATACCTCCCGCGATCACCCAACCTAACAACGTTTTTTGCAAACGCAGTTCGTGCGTCTTCTGAGAGAGTTCGATCTGTCCTATCGATAAAAGCGATAATGATGTCCCGGAGTCTATCAACAAATCGACCGGACGAGGGATATGGAATTGGGGATCGGCTAGCGGCAGATTGGCCGGGATGTCGATCTTCTCTCGTGGGAATGTGGAATTTGGAGTGAAATCTACAATCTTAGGAACTACCAAGCAATGTAGAACTCGCTGATGATTCGTGACTCGTGACTTGATGGTGAGGGTAACCATCCCCTTGGCCTCTGTCTTCATCCCATTCATCGCGCCTACCGACGTTTTAGTGGATTTGATGGACAACCGCAACTTCTGGGCTAAATCGACGGTTACGAAATGGTTGGTGTAGCAGGTGTCCAAAAGGGCGCGAGCCTCGACGTGACCCCCATCCGCGTGTCGCACGTGTACAACTGCGCTCATCATGAGTTGTGATTGCGTTAACCGAGACAAGGTGCTGAATACCTCCCTGAATAGTCATGCGGCTTGATGACCGTCGCGTTGAGGGTCGTTACCGAGGACATTCGCAATCACTGGTTTGGGAGCAGTGGCCTTCGAATCATGCAAGAGAGTGTTATGATGTTTATCGCACTTCCTGCAGTGTCCAAAGCCACATTTATCACGATGGCTTCGCAAACAATTTACGCATAATTTGCGAGCCCTAACGACATCCCAGCGCTCTTGCACCATTAGCGACCCGAATTTTGGGCATCTGAAGATGGCGTGAGGTCCCTTGCAATGCGAGCAAGGTTGCGCCGCGTTCATGACCAGCGTTCGCGCGCTATCATTCCCCTTTCTAACCTTTGTCTCCCGGAAGGTTACAGCTGCGCGCTTGGTGGCCGCGGGCCCTTGATCGCGAGTCGTATTCGCCTCGAGAGTGCATAGGCGAAATACGGCTTCCCCGACGAATTTGTAAAGCCCTTCCAGTGTGAGCAACTCATCCAACTCTAACGATTCCTCCCACTTTTTCCTAACCTTAAAAGGCAAAGCTCTCTCTAAGATGCAAATAACCATCGCGTCATCTACCTTAACGCCCATTCCCTCAAGCACGTTCAAATGTTGTTTGGCTTCGTCCACCAAGCGCGAGACCTCCTTCGACGAGGCGGTCTGTGCCGGGGCAATGTCTAAGACTGCATTTAAGTGCTTCGTTACAAGGATGCGTTTCCTCTCGTATGTGTCCACTAGCATACTCCACGCCTTCGAGTAGTTTTCTCCTCGAATATCATAGATATTAATTTTCTTTAAGGCTTCACCTTCTAACGAATTTCTCAAATGAATAAATTTTACAACATCATCGACTAATTGAGTGTTCACAACGCTGAGGAACGCATTCTTGAACGAAAGCCACTCTTCGTAATTGCCGTTAAACGTGGGAACCTTTGCATCAGGAAGTCGCGGCAATCTTCGCCTTTCAACAAATGTAGAATTCGCGAGAGGCTCTCTAAAAGCCACAGTCTCATTGGCAGGCGTTTCCGACTCCTTGAGTTTCGCGACCTTGCTTGCGACCGAATAATAGATCGCGCGAATCTCGTTCCATTCGATGGGGTTCGCATTTTTCTTGTCTAAAACACACAGTGTCTCGTACGCTTCCTCGTACTTGTGGAAGGACGAAGACAAGTCATTGTATCGCGCCGCGATTTCTAATTTGTCGACAACCTCGGACGACATCAATCGTTCCAACTCCGCGGAGAAAATCCTCATCGCGCTTGCCTTAATTGTTACGACCGCGGCAGCCCTGTCCCCCATGGTTGAGTTAAACAACTAAACAACGCAATGACCTCGAGAAGTACAATCTGATGCGCTCGCTCGCTCAAGGTCACCCAGTCGCACGTTTACGCCGCCGAACCCGTCGGGGTTCTCTCGAATTTGTCGCTCGTTAGCGTGACTCGTTTTTCGTGCTTCTCCGCCTTGCTCTGGCAGTGCAATGGGATGACGATGTTTGCAGACTCGACGACAAGAAGTGAGTTGAGTTCTTGATCCAACAGGAACTGTCGACGTGGCTGAGGTCTCAGACCTCACAGGAGGCACCAAATGCTGTCGCGTTCGCCAGCTTCCAAATGAACCTGGATAGTTCGAATAAAATTAGTACATATTCTTCACGTGGATTCCTACCTAACCATTGAGCGCGAAATTCAAATACATAAATTGACTCGTTTGAGCCGTACTAACATTCAAATATAATGAAACAATCTTGAACATGCTATTAAATTCAATAGCGGATAAGTTAGCAAATAACAAAAACATCTGTAATATGTGAATTATCATTATCATTTATTATTACCAGTTTAAAGACAAATATAAAATCAAATCGTTGAAATTGAATGGAGTATTTCGATTTCACATCGCAAACTCGACCTTGATCCGGTAAACATAATCGGCAAGAACCCGCA
The DNA here is from genome assembly GCA_036365515.1 of Torymus aiolomorphi. Classification (NCBI taxonomy): domain Eukaryota; kingdom Metazoa; phylum Arthropoda; class Insecta; order Hymenoptera; family Torymidae; genus Torymus; species Torymus aiolomorphi. The sequence goes on along the minus strand of CM070874.1, from coordinate 222,752,451 downwards.
TGCCGCTCGCCAATAGCAATGATCGCTCGCGGCCGAATAATAATGAGAGATAATCTAGTTGCGCTAATAATTGTCTCTAATTACTAGAGATTCTCGGAATCTCGCAAAAGTGGCCACCTTGGGTGAGCCTCGCATGAATGCGGAACGCCGTGTCGCACGACTCGCATCTGCAAATGACAAGAAATTCGTCGAACAGCGCCACAATGGCCGAGCTGTACGAATTCTTGTTGCGATAGCGGACCCGTCGGTCGGCTTCATCGCACGAATTGCATGGAAGGGGCTGAAGATTCTCGGAACCTTGCCCGAATGGCCGTGTCGCACGAGCCTCGCATGAATGCGGAACGCCGTGTCGCACGACTCGCATCTGCAAATGACAAGAAATTCGTCGAACAGCGCCACAATGGCCGAGCTGTACGAATTCTTGTTGCGATAGCGGACCCGTCGGTCGGCTTCATCGCACGAATTGCATGGAAGGGGCTGAAGATTCTCGGAACCTTGCCCGAATGGCCGTGTCGCACGAGCCTCGCATAATTCGCTTCGCCCGCTTCGACGAGCGTGTTATGAGTGTCGTCGCGCATCCCGCGAACGCCTCTCAACCTGGTCATACTTCACGCCTTCGAGTCGGATATTTACCTGGCAACTGTAGATGGTGCGCTTCTAGGGGCCGCTGCCGTGTTTCTTAACACCGCGTCTGAGGCGAAGGCGAGAAGAGCGATGCAGACTATTGCGGAGCCGTCTGAGGCAAAAGCGAGAAGAGAGATGCAGACTGTTGCGGAGCCCCTTTTTTTTTCACCTCCGTTTTCAATCCTCTCCTTGGAGAGCGAGACAAACGAGCTGATACGGGGACGACCGATCCAAAAACAAGAAAAAGCTCTTCCTTTTTCTACTTCTTTCAGTGGTGTGCTTGTGAGAGCGCGCGCAGAGACTAGCGAGGAAGGAAAAACGCGCCAGCTCTTGCCCCTCCTTCGTCGTCGATTTCTACCAGAGAGAGCGCGCCGCTGATTGGGCCGCCAAAACTCACGCTCGCCAGTCCGCAGTGCCCGTCCAAAGGTGCACGATCGAACATCGCGCATGCGCGCCCTACGAACGCCGACCCTACTCCCGCCGAATACGTCTTTACGCTCCAACAAATAGAGTATATTTATAGGATATATACTTTATATTGTTTAAACAACATTTTTCTCTTTTTTATAGCTGATTTTGGCCTCAGAAGCCACTAGGTGTAAGACCGCTTTAAATAATCAAATTGGGTTAATTTTGGATTCCACATGGCTTAAAAAAGGAATTTAATGAAAAATATATAGTAACAATTTTTTTATTATAACTTATCAAGTCTTCAATTTGTAACGTCTGCCTTTGTAAGACCAAGCGGAATCCAAAATCAACCCAATTTCATTATTTAATAAATTAACTTTCGATAATTCATTTCGAAAAAAACAATTTTGACGTCCTTCGTATATGTAAATACTGTACTCAGAATTTTTTTGAGCGATCGTATTAGTACTATCATGAGATATACTTGTTGAAAAATTGCACCAAAATGACAAAAATGCCGATTCCTATTTATCGACATAACAAATTTTTTTAAATTAAAAAATTTCTAAACAGTTTTGTGGAAGAACACAATTATGAGGCCCACCATATATTTAAATACTATATTCAGAATTTTTTTAATTCACTATATTAGTATTTTCATAATTCATTTAATCAATATAATGAAATGCCAAGTATAACAAATGTTTATTATTATTATTTTTATTTTTAAAAATGTTTATTATTATTGTTATTTATTTTTATTTATTTTTTATAAAAACATGTTTATCCACTTATAATTCAAGTTATATTTTCTTTATTAAGAAAAATATACTCAATATAACCATTTGATTTCTACCCTACCGACACTATAATTTGTAATTTATCGAATTAAATAAATAATTTTTGAAAGCCATTAAAATTATAAATAGGAAAAATAATCAAAATAATAACAATTGAATAATCGTGAAAACTGCAACTTATAGATGAAAATGTCCGAGCTCCTTCAAGCGAGCGATAGCGTAACGGATAGCGTGCGTGCATAGTAACCCAAGGATCGTGGGTACCATTCCCGGTTAGGACGAAAAATTTTATGTAAAATTTTTTCTGCGATTAATATAGAGAAATAAGTTCTGAAGAATATGCGAGAATGGTGTAATACTCATAAGTGAGAATTGTAATGTTGTTTATAGCTTTAAGTTGCTGTTTCAAGGATCTTGAAAAACGTCTCTGGAAAGATTACTAGAATCTTTCATGGATGAAATGATTTTATCGGGGAAGACTACTGAAAGATTCCCACAACCTACATGTAGCTTCCAGTAACTTTCCGAAAGCTCCCTGAAAAGTTCCTGGAAGGTTTCCGAAAGCTTCCTGAAAAATGGCTGAAAGAGTTCCTGCAATCTTCAGAGGAAGGTTCTTGTCATGGATTTGACCCAGACATTAGCCACTTTCAAGAAGCTTTCGTAGAAGCTTTCCAGAAGCATCTAAAACTTTCATGGAAGCTTCCAGGAACCTTTTAGTATCCTTTCATGCAATGTGGGAATATAGTCTTCTATAAATTTAATAAGAGGTTAAAATTTTAAGTCGATAAATCAAGTATTATTTGAGAAAACGCGATTCGAAAATTTTTAAAAAAAATTTTTAACCACAAATATCTTTTTTCGTAATGGACCGACTTTTTTGGGCAACGAACTCGATCTGAAGATATATAAAAGCTACATCTGTGCCAAATTTCAGGAGGACTGGATAATTTTTGCTCTAGTTATCGTGCGACAACGAAAACGAAAATTTTTTCTAAAATAATTTTATTCTAAAATACAAATAAAGATAATCTCCTGAAATTTTAACCAAATATAGTCTTCTATAAATTTAATAAGTGGTTAAAGTTTTAAGTCGATAAATAAAGTATTCTTTGAGAAAACGCGATTCGAAAATTTTTTAAAAAAATTTTTAACCTCAAATATCTTTTTTTATAATGGACCGATTTTTTTGGGCAACGAACTCGATCTGAAAATATATCAAAACTACATCTGTGCCAAATTTCAGGACGACTGAATAATTTTTGCTCTAGTTATCGTGTGACAACGAAAACGAAAAGTTTTTCTAAAATAATTTTTTTCTAAAATACAAATGAAGATAATTTCCTGAAATTTTAACCAAATATAGTCTTCTATAAATTTAATAAGTGGTTAAAATTTGAAGTCGATAAATCAAGTATTCTTTGAGAAAACACGATCCGAAAATTTTTTAAAAAAAATTTTTAACCACAAATATCTTTTTTCGTAATGGACCGACTTTTTTGGGCAACGAACTCGATCTGAAGATATATAAAAGCTACATCTATGCCAAATTTCAGGACGACTGGATAATTTTTGCTCTAGTTATCGTGCGACAACGAAAACGAAAATTTTTTCTAAAATAATTTTATTCTAAAATACAAATGAAGATAATCTCCTGAAATTTTAACCAAATATAGTCTTCTATAAATTTAATAAGTGGTTAAAGTTTTAAGTCGATAAATCAAGTATTCTTTGAGAAAACGCGATTCGAAAATTTTTTTAAAAAATTTTTAACCTCAAATATCTTTTTTTATAATGGACCGATTTTTTTGGGCAACGAACTCGATCTGAAAATATATCAAAACTACATCTGTGCCAAATTTGAGGACGACTGAATAATTTTTGCTCTAGTTATCGTGCGACAACGAAAACGAAAATTGTTTCTAAAATAATTTTTTTCTAAAATACAAATGAAGATAATTTCTTGAAATTTTAACCAAATATAGTCTTCTATAAATTTAATAAGTGGTTAAAATTTGAAGTCGATAAATCAAGTATTCTTTGAGAAAACGCGATCCGAAAATTTTTTTAAAAAGTTTTTAACCTCAAATATCTTTTTTCGTAATGGACCGATTTTTTTGGGCAACGAACTCGATCTGAAAATATATCAATACTACATCTGTGCCAAATTTCAGGACGACTGGATAATTTTTGTTCTAGTTATCGTGCTACAACGAAAACGAACATTTTTTCTAAAATAATTCTTTTCTAAAAAACAAATGAAGATAATCTCTTGAAATTTTAACCAAATATAGTCTTCAATTAGTATAATAACTAGTTAAAATTTCAAGTCGATAAATAAAATATTTTTTGAAGAATTAATTTATGAAATTGTAACGGCAGGCGCGTCTGGGTGTGTATATGTGCGCGAACACGGAGTTCGGATTGAGCGGATCTCCAACGCACGATATACATACGGATAGATGCTAGCAAATGTAAACATGCCGCGGTCTTGGCGAAGGCAAGGCCGTCGATATCGGCATGAGACTTCGCGAATTGAGTCGGGCTTGTCCTCGTGTTTCTCCGGGGGCTTTTGTGTATGTGTGTGTAGTTGCGCGCACGTAGAGACGTGCGAAAAGTACTGAGCGCAACTACGCTACACAAGAAGCCCCGAAAAGATAACCCGCGGCAACCTTGCGCGAGGGGGGAAGGAGAGCGAGAGACAGAGCCCGGCAGTATCGCTCCTGCCGTAGCTTATGCAGCTGCTCGATTCCCGTGCGCGAAGACTTGGAGAGAGAGAGAGGGAGTCGGAGTGTAGTGCACGAGGATCACGGCAGCCAGTTCAGTGTAGTGCACGAGGATCACGGCAGCCAGTGCAGTGTAGTGCACGAGAGGGAGAGAGAGCGAGTGAGCGGTCCGATAGTGCAGCGAAGAAGAGAGACACAGCCCGGCGCCGAGAGCCGCGTTCCCTCGTGGCTGAGAGAGAGAGCCACGTTTAACCACGGCCGAGAGTGCAAGTGAGAGAGAGAGAGAGAGAGAGGGAGGATCGCGGCCGAGCCAGCTACGGCAGAGCCGACTCGCGGGAGCGACAGAGAGAGAGAGAGAGAGAGAGAAAGAGAGAGAGAGAGAGAGAGAGAGAGAGAGACGCCGCAGCACACGGCAGCCGACACCGCCGAGAGGGTCCGCTCAAGCTCTGACTATAGGCGACGGAGGTAAGCCCTAGCCAGGCGATCGCGTGCTCCCCCCCGCGGACGACGAGCGTCCGGGGAGCGGGACCCGCGCGAGCGAGTGAGGCCGCCGACGCGCGCGCGAGAGTCGATCGCGCGCGGCGATCGGCCTACGTCGGTGCGAACCGCTTTTGCGCGTACGTGTGTGCGACCGCGCATACACGTACTTCGCGTGCGCGGGCGCACCACCCGAATCGGCGCGTAGCTAGAGTACCTGCCGCTCGTGTAAATAGTGAACAGCCTCCAGGGGCAATAAAGATAATTTGTTGCTTTTACTTGTTCGCGTATTATTTCACGCATCCTACTTTCAATTCCCTATTCGGTGGCATGGTAAAGAATACCGCCGGTCTCCGCAGTCGCGAGTACGTAGTACGGCGAGCAACAGTACCAGGCGGCGAGGCCGCTGTTCGCCGAGCATTGGCACGAGCAAGTGCTCGCGCCTGTCAATTGTTGCGCCGTTCATCGGTAAGTTCACGTTGACATATAGCGCACCGAGGACAGCTTTTAGCCCGTTACAAAATATAAAAAAGTTTTCCTTAATAACAAATGACAGAGTGAAGATATTTTAAATTTTGAGAAAGAAAATATAGGTAATTTCAATACCTTTCAAGAAAAGTTTATTATATTATGTAATAATGGCTGTAAGATATGAAATAATCAATAAAACTAAAAATAAAAATTCCTTTTTGGCAAATAATTTTTTTTTTCTAAAAAAGAAATCAAGATAATCTCTTGAAATTTTAACCACATATAGTCTTCAATTAGTGTAATAACTATTTATTTATTTCAAGTCGTTAAATAAATAATTTTTTGAGAAATTAATTTATGAAATATAAAAAAGATTTCCTTAATAACAAATGACAGAGTGAAGATATTTAAAAAAAAGAAAATATAGGTAATTTAAATACCTTTCAAGAAAAGTTTATTATATTATGTAATAATGACTTTAAGATATGAAAAAATCAAAAAAACTAAAAATTCAAAATCGTTTTTTGGTTATAAAACAAAAGAAAATCAATAAAAACTCAAATCCATGAGGGCACTTTTCTTTTCCCGCGAGACGAAGAGAATAAGCTTTACCCGACGAAAATCGGTTGATTCGTTTCGGAGATATGAAGATTTTACACACACACACACATACACACACAAACGCACTCACGCACGCACGCACGCACGCACGCACACCTGTGTCGAGTTGCTAGTCTCGCATCAAGTGCCTCCCCAGGTGGCAGATAGGGGAAAACTCGTCAGATATGAAGGGCACCGCGGAAATAAAATACCCGTGGTGGACCAAAACTATCTAGGGGAAGGCACCCCAAATAATAAACCAACCATGGAAATAGTGAATGAGTGATACGCATTACCCCAAGTCGGTGCCCTCAATAGAGGGGTTAATCTCACCACCGATTCCGATCGGGTGAAAGCCCCGGTGGTCGGTGCAGGCTCCACGGATTTTGGGGGGAGCCACATGCACTATACCAACAACGAGATGGAAGTAGAGTACGGGACAGTGTAGGGACTGCGATCTTCCCTCTCACTCTAACTGCTGAGTGGGGGAGTGGGGGAAGCGGCCATGTTTGGTTCGGCGAGAAGCGGCCTGCGCGCCGCAGTCGTTGCTCGGGTCCACGAGCGTTCGGACGTGTGTCCATGTACACCTCCTTATTACTCAATAATCCTCGTTATTGTTACTCCCGACTCTCTCATTTCTACTTCCCCTTCCTATTCCTGGAACCTGTGGAGGACGTGGGTGTTATATCTCCATCCGGGTGACCCCGACTACAAGCAGAAGCCTGCAGCGGCGGATTTCACCGCCCCTGTCTTTGTTGCGGCATTTTGATTCAGTGCCGCACCACAAGCCTCGGCGAGTCTTGCGGCACTTCGCCGCCAAGGATGATTCAACCTCAGTTTCCGCATGCGTGCTGGCACGCCGGCGCATACGGGAAACATCGGCTGTTGCAAACTGGTCGTGTGCGTGCTGGCACGCCGGTGTACACGCGTAGAAAAATCAACTGCCGAGAGCATTAAGCGCAACTGCGCGATCATCGTTCCTCGTCGAGTCTTCTCCGAGGCATCGCAAATTTCTTCGGCAGATCTCCAGGTGCGTACTTGCGTGAAGCCACCGTCACCGGCGCCTTCAAACGCACCTGTCGAGCAACGTGAGGACGTCCCCTGCACTCAACACGCTTCGAAGCTGATCTCCGGGTGCGGCCTTACGTGAAGCCACCGTCACCGGCGCATTTTTACCGCACCCGTCGAGCAACGTGTGAGGGATTAATTGCTGTTTTGCTGCACCTCGTCGAGTTTTCTCCGATGCCGCACCAGCAGTCATCTCCAACGTCGTCTTCGACAACACTTCATTGCGTCGAGGTATGCGTGCGAAAAAGTTAACGTCTAGGTGGTAAATCTGCGCATTTTGTAACGCAACATAAGTATTGCGTGTGGGCATATACCGCGAAGTGTTTTTCTTCTGCGCGACTGTATTCTTAGAATCGCGAGTGTCACGATAAACATAAACAGCCACAGCGAGTACTGCTGCGCCCGTTCTCTTCCCAGAAGTGCCGTCCTTCGTCGCGTGTTTACTCGCCTACGTGGTATTTTTCGAGTTCTCGCATACTGCTCACGCGTTGCTAGAACCTGACGAGTATTTTTCATGTTCTCGCATTCCGCGCACACGGTTTTAGAACTTGACTATTCTTCAAGTTCCCGCATACAACTTACGCGTTGTTAGAACTTGATGATTATTTCAAGTTCCAGCATCTAATAAACTAAAATTCCTTTTTGTAAGCGGGAAAGTGGTCTCTCGCTGCGTTGCCCGCGGTTTTATAGTTTTAAGTGTTAGCATATGCTTAGCTTTAAAATTATTGTTTGTACCTGTGAGTACTAACTAGATAGCTTGTGATACGCAGCGGCGTAAGGCAATTTAGGTGCGTTATCACACCTCACCGGAGGGGTCGGATCTCTTCCCTTACTTCCTGCGTAACCTTCGGAGAGCGTAGGAGTGACTATTCACGGGCTAAGTTTTAGACGGGCACACATTCTACAGAGATCACTGTGGAGGCACTGCAGCATCGGCTGCAACGTCTAGAAATGGCCTCGAGTAATCGTGCCGAAGGCGCGCGTTTGCCGAAGATCCCGCCGTTCATCCAAACCGATCCCGACCTGTGGTTTTTGCAAGTAGAAGTAACATTTCGTAATTCGAATATCACGGTAGATTCGACAAAAGTAGATTATCTTTGTCCGGCGCTCGGGGGTGAAGCCTTATCGGCCATAAGGGATATAATCAAAAAGGATCCCGCACCCGCGGATATGTACAAACAAGTTAAAGAGCATCTTATTTCTGCTTTCGCAAGCTCTGCTGAACATAATCTCCTCAAGCTTTTAAAAGGTGAAGTGATGACCGATGGCAAGCCCTCGAGAATTCTTCAGAGGCTTCGCGCCCTTAATCAAGGTTCCTGTGACGATAACATTATTCAGTCCGTTTTCCTTGACCAACTTCCATCACAACACCGTGCGATTCTTGCTTCCTCGACTTACGAAGATCTTGACAAGTTAGTAGAAGCTGCTGACAAAATCGCTGAAATTTCCTTCGGGGCTGAGTCCCAGATCAATGCGATCTCTTCAAATAAGTCATCCCCCGCTTCCCTTGAAGCTGTTCTCAAGCGCTTTGATCGCTTTGAACGAAAGTTTGAGACACTTGCTAAAAAGGTAGATGATATCTCAGGATCTTCAAAAGACTCATCTCGTCCTCAATCCAGAGGCAGCTCTAGGTGCGCTTGTTCCTCTAGCCGTGACCCCTCTGGTTTATGCCTCGCTCATCGAAAATACCCGAGCAACCCTTTATCGTGCAGGGAATGGTGCTCTAAATATGCCGAGTGGCAGGCGAAAAACCCTCAACCAAAAAACTAACTCAACCGTCTGTTGAGGAGACGTCTTCAGAAGGCTCTCGCGTTTCCAAACGTCTTCATGTGCGTGATCGTATCTCGGGCAGATCGTTCCTTATCGATACTGGTGCGGACATTTTGCTCGTTCCAGCAAATCCTAAGGCATGCGGCAAGCCCAGCTCCTTCAGGCTTTTTGCGGTGAATAATTCGTTAATTAATACTTACGGTGAATCGATGCTCACACTTAATCTGAGCATTCGACGCCCTATTCGCTGGAGCTTTTGCATCGCGGATGTACCTCATCTTATTATAGGTGCTGATCTGTTATCTCATTATGGCCTTCTTGTTGACCTTAAAAGAAGTCGTCTTGTCGACTCATCCACCAATATTTATACTGTTACAGTTGTAAAAGATGTTTCATTCGACTCAATTTTTGCAGTTGTTCCCGGCTCAGAGTGTGCTAAGATTCTCGCTGATTTTCCGGAGATCACGGGCCCCCCAGTTTCGGAGCGTTCTTGTAGACTTGCTCCGGATAAGTTAAAAGCGGCGAAAGCCGAATTCGATGCTTGGATTGAGGCTGGAATTTGCCGCCCCTCCAGCAGCTCTTGGGCAAGCCCCCTCCATATGGAGTTGAAAAAGGATAACTCCTGGAGACCGTGTGGTGATTACAGGCGCTTAAGGGGATGCCGTATACCGACATCACACCCTACATTACCGACACACACATAGTTAACTAGCACAAATGTTTTATTATACTTTATATGAATAAAGAAAGGCTGTACAGTGCAAAAACGAAGTTGACGCACAATCTTATGCTTGTATAGAATGGTTTACAGCACATGACCCCGACAAAGAACGTCAAACAAATCCAAAATTTGAAAAATCAGAAGTGCCCATATACGCTGTACTCTGGTTCGGACGACTTTATTCCATTTTACTTGAAATAACAAGATCATATCATGGAAAAGCGAAGTTGACGCACAAACTTGTTCTTTTGTAGAACAATTATAAGTACTTTACGTCAAGAGAACACGCGAAATAAGGCTGCAATTTGAAAACTCAAAAGTACCCATGCATACCATAACCTCTCTCAGACACCTTATTATTTTATACATGAAAAAACAAGAGTGATATAATGAAAACCCGAAGTTGACGAACAATCTTATTCTTACGTAGAATAAGTTAAAGTATCTTGGCACAAGAAAAAACTTTAAATAAAGCTGAAATTTGAAAAATCAGAAGTTTGCATATATTGACTGAGAAGCACACAAAATGATATGAAAAAGATACCTTCCAAATTTGAACGAGAGGTGGCGCTGTAAGCAAACTCAGATAAAAAAATTAGTGGACATGAAGCGGGATATTTAAATATGAATTTCAATATAAATATTTTGAACTAGTTTCTTTCAAAGTATGGACTGCAAATGTCCAATAAAGACAGTCTATTCTTTAATTTAAAAATTTTTATCGTAAAAAAAACTATTTTGTTAACAAACAAATCATAATTTCACACAATATGTGCCTGGGAACGCTCAAAAGGTTATTAACAAAAGAAGTTTCGCGGTCCTTTTTTGCCAAATATGGCCAGCAAATGTTCGATAAAGACAGCCTAACATTTAATTCAAAAATTTTTATTGTAAAAACTATTATTTTATCAATAAACAAATCATAATATCGATTAAAGTGGAACTCGGAAGACTGAATAGGATTTTGACAAAAAAAGTTTCGCAGACATTTCTACTGAATATAACCAGTAAATATTTAGTGAACGAAGTCAAATGTTTAATTTAACAATTCTCATTGCAAAAAAAAATTATTTTACTAACAAAAAATTATAATATATTGCTCAATATGTACCCGCAGAGGCTGAACAGGATTTTGACAAAAAGAAGTTTCACGGTCGTTTGTTGCCAAATGTGGCCAGCAAATGTCCGATAAAGACATTCTATTATTCAATTATACAATTTCTATTGCAAAAGCAATTATTTTATCAACAAACAAATCATAATATCGACGAAAGTGGAACTGAGAAGGATGAACAGGATTTTGACAAAAAAAGTTTTACGCTCGTTCGTGCCAAATGTGGCCAGCAAATGTCCGATAAAGACATTCCATTATTTAACTTAACAATTTTCATTGTAAAAACAATTATTTTACTAACAAACAAATCATGATATCGAGGAAAGTGGAATTGGGAATGCTATACAGAATTTTGACGAAAAGAGTTTCAGGCTCGTTGGTGCCAAATATGGCCAGCAAATGTCCGAGAAAGGCATTCTATTATTTAACTAAACCCTTTTCATTGTAAAAACAATTATTTTACCGACAATCAAATCATGATATCGATGAAAGTGGAACTGGGAAGGCTGAACAGGATTTTGACAAAAAAAGGTTCACGGTCGTTTGTTGCCAAATATGGACTGTAAATATCTGATAAAGACATTCAATTATTTAATTTAACAACTTTTGTTGTAAAAACAATTATTCTAACAACAAACAAATCATAATATCGATGAAAGTGGAACTGGGAAGGCTGAACAGGATTTTGACAAAAAAGTTTCGCAGACATTTTTACAGTATATGACCAGCAAATGTTTAATGAACGAAGCCTAATATTTAATTTAACAATTTTCATTGTAAAAACAATTATTTTACTAACAAACAAAACATAATATATTGCTCAATATGTACCCGCAGAAGCTAAACAGGATTTTGACGAAAAAAGTTTCAGGCTCGTTGGTGCCAAATATGGCCAGCAAATGTCCGATAAAGATATTCTATTATTTAACTTAAAAATTTTCATTGTAAAAACAATTATTTTACTATACAAACAAATCATGATATCGATGAAAGTGGAACTGAGAAGGCTGAACAGGATTTTGACAAAAAAAGTTTCGCAGACATTTCTACTGAATATAACCAGTAAATATTTAGTGAACGAAGACAAAGTTTAATTTAACAATACTCATTGTAAAAAAAAATTATTTCACTAACGAAAAAATCATAATATATTGCTCAATATGTAACCGCAGAGGCTGAACCGGATTTTGACAAAAAGAAGTTTCACGGTTGTTTGTTGCCAAATGGGGCCAGCAAATGTCCGATAAAGAAATTCTATTATTCAATTATACAATTTTATTGCAAAAACAATTATTTTATCAACAACCAAATCATAATATTGATGAAAGTGGAACTGAGAAGGCTGAACATGATTTTGACAAAAAAAGTTTTACGCTCGTTCGTGCCAAATATGGCCAGCAAATGTCCGATAAAGACATTCTATTATTTAACTTAGCAATTTTCATTGTAAAAACCATTATTTTACTAACAAACAAATCATGATATCGAGAAAAGTGGAACTGGGAATGTTACACAGAATTTTGACGAAAAGAGTTTCAGGCTCGTTGGTGCCGAATATGGCCAGCAAATGTCCGACAAAGACATTCTATTGTTTAACTTGACAGTTTTCATTGTAAAAACAATTATTTGACTATACAAGCAAATCATGATATCGATGAAAGTAGAACTGAGAAGGCTGAACAGGATTTTGACAAAAAAAGTTTCGCAGACATTTCTACTGAATATAACCAGTAAATATTTAGTGAACGAAGTCAAATGTTTAATTTAACAATTCTCATTGTAAAAAAAAATTATTTTACTAACAAAAAATTATAATATATTGCTCAATATGTACCCGCAGAGGCTGAACAGGATTTTGACAAAAAGAAGTTTCACGGTCGTTTGTTGCCAAATGTGGCCAGCAAATGTCCGATAAAGACATTCCATTATTTAACTTAACAATTTTCATTGTAAAAACAATTATTTTACTAACAAACAAATCATGATATCGAGGAAAGTGGAACTGGGAATTCTATACAGAATTTTGACGAAAAGAGTTTCAGGTTCGTTGGTCCCAAATATGGCCAGCAAATGTCCGAGAAAGGCATTCTATTATTTAACTTAACAATTTTCATTGTAAAAACAATTATTTTACTAACAAACAAATCATGATATCGAGAAAAGTGGAACTGGGAATGTTACACAGAATTTTGTCGAAAAGAGTTTCAGGCTCGTTGGTGCCGAATATGGCCAGCAAATGTCCGACAAAGACATTCTATTGTTTAACTTAACAGTTTTCATTGTAAAAACAATTATTTGACTATACAAGCAAATCATGATATCGATGAAAGTAGAACTGAGAAGGCTGAACAGGATTTTGACAAAAAAAGTTTCGCAGACATTTCTACTGAATATAACCAGTAAATATTTAGTGAACGAAGTCAAATGTTTAATTTAACAATTCTCATTGTAAAAAAAAAATTATTTTACTAACAAAAAATTATAATATATTGCTCAATATGTACCCGCAGAGGCTGAACAGGATTTTGACAAAAAGAAGTTTCACGGTCGTTTGTTGCCAAATGTGGCCAGCAAATGTCCGATAAAGACATTCTATTATTCCATTATAGAATTTTTATTGCAAAAGCAATTATTTTATCAACAAACAAATCATAATATCGACGAAAGTGGAACTGAGAAAGCTGAACAGGATTTTGACAAAAAAAGTTTTACGCTCGTTCGTGCCAAAAGTGGCCAGCAAATGTCCGATAAAGATATTCCATTATTTAACTTAACAATTTTCATTGTAAAAACAATTATTTTACTAACAAACAAATCATGATATCGAGGAAAGTGGAACTGGGAATGCTTTACAGAATTTTGACGAAAAGAGTTTCAGGCTCGTTGGTCCCAAATATGGCCAGCAAATGTCCGAGAAAGGGATTCTATTATTTAACTAAACCCTTTTCATTATAAAAACAATTATTTTACCGACAAACAAATCATGATATCGATGAAAGTGGAACTGGGAAGGCTGAACAGGATTTTGACAAAAAAAGATTCACGGTCGTTTGTTGCCAAATATGGACTGTAAATATCTGATAAAGACATTCAATTATTTAATTTAACAACTTTTGTTGTAAAAACAATTATTCTAACAACAAACAAATCATAATATCGATGAAAATGGAACTGGGAAGGCTGAACAGGATTTTGACAAAAAGTTTCGCAGACATTTTTACAGTATATGACCAGCAAATGTTTAATGAACAAAGCCTAATATTTAATTTAACAATTTTCATTGTAAAAACAATTATTTTACTAACCAACAAAACATAATATATTGCTCAATTTGTACCCGGAGAAGCTAAACAGGATTTTGACGAAAAAAGTTTCAGGCTCGTTGGTGCCAAATATGGCCAGCAAATGTCCGATAAAGATATTCTATTATTTAACTTAAAAATTTTCATTGTAAAAACAATTATTTGACTATACAAGCAAATCATGATATCGATGAAAGTAGAACTGAGAAGGCTGAACAGGATTTTGACAAAAAAAGTTTCGCAGACATTTCTACTGAATATAACCAGTAAATATTTAGTGAACGAAGTCAAATGTTTAATTTAACAATTCTCATTGTAAAAAAAAATTATTTTACTAACAAAAAATTATAATATATTGCTCAATATGTACCCGCAGAGGCTGAACAGGATTTTGACAAAAAGAAGTTTCACGGTCGTTTGTTGCCAAATGTGGCCAGCAAATGTCCGATAAAGACATTCCATTATTTAACTTAACAATTTTCATTGTAAAAACAATTATTTTACTAACAAACAAATCATGATATCGAGGAAAGTGGAACTGGGAATTCTATACAGAATTTTGACGAAAAGAGTTTCAGGTTCGTTGGTCCCAAATATGGCCAGCAAATGTCCGAGAAAGGCATTCTATTATTTAACTTAACAATTTTCATTGTAAAAACAATTATTTTACTAACAAACAAATCATGATATCGAGAAAAGTGGAACTGGGAATGTTACACAGAATTTTGTCGAAAAGAGTTTCAGGCTCGTTGGTGCCGAATATGGCCAGCAAATGTCCGACAAAGACATTCTATTGTTTAACTTAACAGTTTTCATTGTAAAAACAATTATTTGACTATACAAGCAAATCATGATATCGATGAAAGTAGAACTGAGAAGGCTGAACAGGATTTTGACAAAAAAAGTTTCGCAGACATTTCTACTGAATATAACCAGTAAATATTTAGTGAACGAAGTCAAATGTTTAATTTAACAATTCTCATTGTAAAAAAAAATTATTTTACTAACAAAAAATTATAATATATTGCTCAATATGTACCCGCAGAGGCTGAACAGGATTTTGACAAAAAGAAGTTTCACGGTCGTTTGTTGCCAAATGTGGCCAGCAAATGTCCGATAAAGACATTCTATTATTCCATTATAGAATTTTTATTGCAAAAGCAATTATTTTATCAACAAACAAATCATAATATCGACGAAAGTGGAACTGAGAAAGCTGAACAGGATTTTGACAAAAAAAGTTTTACGCTCGTTCGTGCCAAAAGTGGCCAGCAAATGTCCGATAAAGATATTCCATTATTTAACTTAACAATTTTCATTGTAAAAACAATTATTTTACTAACAAACAAATCATGATATCGAGGAAAGTGGAACTGGGAATGCTTTACAGAATTTTGACGAAAAGAGTTTCAGGCTCGTTGGTCCCAAATATGGCCAGCAAATGTCCGAGAAAGGGATTCTATTATTTAACTAAACCCTTTTCATTATAAAAACAATTATTTTACCGACAAACAAATCATGATATCGATGAAAGTGGAACTGGGAAGGCTGAACAGGATTTTGACAAAAAAGATTCACGGTCGTTTGTTGCCAAATATGGACTGTAAATATCTGATAAAGACATTCAATTATTTAATTTAACAACTTTTGTTGTAAAAACAATTATTCTAACAACAAACAAATCATAATATCGATGAAAATGGAACTGGGAAGGCTGAACAGGATTTTGACAAAAAAGTTTCGCAGACATTTTTACAGTATATGACCAGCAAATGTTTAATGAACAAAGCCTAATATTTAATTTAACAATTTTCATTGTAAAAACAATTATTTTACTAACCAACAAAACATAATATATTGCTCAATTTGTACCCGGAGAAGCTAAACAGGATTTTGACGAAAAAAGTTTCAGGCTCGTTGGTGCCAAATATGGCCAGCAAATGTCCGATAAAGATATTCTATTATTTAACTTAAAAATTTTCATTGTAAAAACAATTATTTTACTATACAAACAAATCATGATATCGATGAAAGTGGAATTGAGAGGGCTGAACAGGATTTTGACAAAAAAAGTTTTGCAGATATTTCTACTGAATATAACCAGTAAATATTTAGTGAACGAAGACAAAGTTTAATTTAACAATTCTCATTGTAAAAAAAAATTATTTCACTAACGAAAAAATCATAATATATTGCTCAATATGTAACCGCAGAGGCTGAACCGGATTTTGACAAAAAGAAGTTTCACGGTTGTTTGTTGCCAAATGGGGCCAGCAAATGTCCGATAAAGAAATTCTATCATTCAATTATACAATTTTATTGCAAAAACAATTATTTTATCAACAAACAAATCATAATATCGATGAAAGTGGAACTGAGAAGGCTGAACAGGATTTTGACAAAAAAAGTTTTACGCTCGTTCGTGCCAAATATGGCCAGCAAATGTCCGATAAAGACATTCTATTATTTAACTTAACAATTTTCATTGTAAAAACCATTATTTTACTAGCAAACAAATCATGATATCGAGAAAAGTGGAACTGGGAATGTTACACAGAATTTTGACGAAAAGAGTTTCAGGCTCGTTGGTGCCGAATATGGCCAGCAAATGTCCGACAAAGACATTCTATTGTTTAACTTAACAGTTTTCATTGTAAAAACAATTATTTGACTATACAAGCAAATCATGATATCGATGAAAGTAGAACTGAGAAGGCTGAACAGGATTTTGACAAAAAAAGTTTCGCAGACAGTTCTACTGAATATAACCAGTAAATATTTAGTGAACGAAGTCAAATGTTTAATTTAACAATTCTCATTGTAAAAAAAAATTATTTTACTAACAAAAAATTATAATATATTGCTCAATATGTACTCGCAGAGGCTGAACAGGATTTTGACAAAAAGAAGTTTCACGGTCGTTTGTTGCCAAATGTGGCCAGCAAATGTCCGATAAAGACATTCCATTATTTAACTTAACAATTTTCATTGTAAAAGCAATTATTTTATCAACAAACAAATCATAATATCGACGAAAGTGGAACTGAGAAGGCTGAACAGGATTTTGACAAAAAAAGTTTTACGCTCGTTCCTGCCAAATGTGGCCAGCAAATGTCCGATAAAGACATTCTATTATTTAACTTAACAATTTTCATTGTAAAAACAATTATTTTACTAACAAACAAATCATGATATCGAGGAAAGTGGAACTGGGAATGCTATACAGAATTTTGACGAAAAGAGTTTCAGGCCCATTGGTGCCAAATATGGCCAGCAAATGTCCGACAAAGGCATTCTATTATTTAACTAAACCCTTTTCATTGTAAAAACAATTATTTTACCGACAAACAAATCATGATATCGATGAAAGTGGAACTGGGAAGGCTGAACAGGATTTTGACAAAAAAAGTTTCGCAGACATTTGTACAGAATATGACCAGCAAAAGTTTAATAAACAAAACCTAATGTTTAATTTAACAATTTTCATTCTAAAGACAATTATTTTACTAACAAACAAAACATAATATATTGCTCAATATGTACCCGCAGAAGCTAAACAGGATTTTGACGAAAAAAGTTTCAGGCTTGTTGGTGCCAAATAAGGCCAGCAAATGTCCGATAAAGATATTGTATTATTTAACTTAACAATTTTATTGCAAAAACAATTATTTTATCAACAAACAAATCATAATATCGATGAAAGTGGAACTAAGAAGGCTGAACAGGATTTTGACACAAAAAGTTTTACGCTCGTTCGTGCCAAATATGGCCAGCAAATGTCCGATAAAGACATTCTATTATTTAACTTAACAATTTTCATTGTAAAAACCATTATTTTACTAACAAACAAATCATGATATCGAGAAAAGTGGAACTGGGAATGTTACACAGAATTTTGAGGAAAAGAGTTTCAGGCTCGTTGGTGCCGAATATGGCCAGCAAATGTCCGGCAAAGACATTCTATTGTTTAACTTAACAGTTTTCATTGTAAAAACAATTATTTGACTATACAAGCAAATCATGATATCGATGAAAGTAGAACTGAGAAGGCTGAACAGGATTTTGACAAAAAAAGTTTCGCAGACATTTCTACTGAATATAACCAGTAAATATTTAGTGAACGAAGTCAAATGTTTAATTTAACAATTCTCATTGTAAAAAAAAATTATTTTACTAACAAAAAATTATAATATATTGCTCAATATGTACCCGCAGAGGCTGAACAGGATTTTGACAAAAAGAAGTTTCACGGTCGTTTGTTGCCAAATGTGGCCAGCAAATGTCCGATAAAGACATTCTATTATTCAATTATACAATTTCTATTGCAAAAGCAATTATTTTATCAACAAACAAATCATAATATCGACGAAAGTGGAACTGAGAAGGATGAACAGGATTTTGACAAAAAAAGTTTTACGCTCGTTCGTGCCAAATGTGGCCAGCAAATGTCCGATAAAGACATTCCATTATTTAACTTAACAATTTTCATTGTAAAAACAATTATTTTACTAACAAACAAATCATGATATCGAGGAAAGTGGAATTGGGAATGCTATACAGAATTTTGACGAAAAGAGTTTCAGGCTCGTTGGTGCCAAATATGGCCAGCAAATGTCCGAGAAAGGCATTCTATTATTTAACTAAACCCTTTTCATTGTAAAAACAATTATTTTACCGACAATCAAATCATGATATCGATGAAAGTGGAACTGGGAAGGCTGAACAGGATTTTGACAAAAAAAGGTTCACGGTCGTTTGTTGCCAAATATGGACTGTAAATATCTGATAAAGACATTCAATTATTTAATTTAACAACTTTTGTTGTAAAAACAATTATTCTAACAACAAACAAATCATAATATCGATGAAAGTGGAACTGGGAAGGCTGAACAGGATTTTGACAAAAAAGTTTCGCAGACATTTTTACAGTATATGACCAGCAAATGTTTAATGAACGAAGCCTAATATTTAATTTAACAATTTTCATTGTAAAAACAATTATTTTACTAACAAACAAAACATAATATATTGCTCAATATGTACCCGCAGAAGCTAAACAGGATTTTGACGAAAAAAGTTTCAGGCTCGTTGGTGCCAAATATGGCCAGCAAATGTCCGATAAAGATATTCTATTATTTAACTTAAAAATTTTCATTGTAAAAACAATTATTTTACTATACAAACAAATCATGATATCGATGAAAGTGGAACTGAGAAGGCTGAACAGGATTTTGACAAAAAAAGTTTCGCAGACATTTCTACTGAATATAACCAGTAAATATTTAGTGAACGAAGACAAAGTTTAATTTAACAATACTCATTGTAAAAAAAAATTATTTCACTAACGAAAAAATCATAATATATTGCTCAATATGTAACCGCAGAGGCTGAACCGGATTTTGACAAAAAGAAGTTTCACGGTTGTTTGTTACCAAATGGGGCCAGCAAATGTCCGATAAAGAAATTCTATTATTCAATTATACAATTTTATTGCAAAAACAATTATTTTATCAACAAACAAATCATAATATTGATGAAAGTGGAACTGAGAAGGCTGAACATGATTTTGACAAAAAAAGTTTTACGCTCGTTCGTGCCAAATATGGCCAGCAAATGTCCGATAAAGACATTCTATTATTTAACTTAGCAATTTTCATTGTAAAAACCATTATTTTACTAACAAACAAATCATGATATCGAGAAAAGTGGAACTGGGAATGTTACACAGAATTTTGACGAAAAGAGTTTCAGGCTCGTTGGTGCCGAATATGGCCAGCAAATGTCCGACAAAGACATTCTATTGTTTAACTTGACAGTTTTCATTGTAAAAACAATTATTTGACTATACAAGCAAATCATGATATCGATGAAAGTAGAACTGAGAAGGCTGAACAGGATTTTGACAAAAAAAGTTTCGCAGACATTTCTACTGAATATAACCAGTAAATATTTAGTGAACGAAGTCAAATGTTTAATTTAACAATTCTCATTGTAAAAAAAAATTATTTTACTAACAAAAAATTATAATATATTGCTCAATATGTACCCGCAGAGGCTGAACAGGATTTTGACAAAAAGAAGTTTCACGGTCGTTTGTTGCCAAATGTGGCCAGCAAATGTCCGATAAAGACATTCCATTATTTAACTTAACAATTTTCATTGTAAAAACAATTATTTTACTAACAAACAAATCATGATATCGAGGAAAGTGGAACTGGGAATTCTATACAGAATTTTGACGAAAAGAGTTTCAGGTTCGTTGGTCCCAAATATGGCCAGCAAATGTCCGAGAAAGGCATTCTATTATTTAACTTAACAATTTTCATTGTAAAAACAATTATTTTACTAACAAACAAATCATGATATCGAGAAAAGTGGAACTGGGAATGTTACACAGAATTTTGTCGAAAAGAGTTTCAGGCTCGTTGGTGCCGAATATGGCCAGCAAATGTCCGACAAAGACATTCTATTGTTTAACTTAACAGTTTTCATTGTAAAAACAATTATTTGACTATACAAGCAAATCATGATATCGATGAAAGTAGAACTGAGAAGGCTGAACAGGATTTTGACAAAAAAAGTTTCGCAGACATTTCTACTGAATATAACCAGTAAATATTTAGTGAACGAAGTCAAATGTTTAATTTAACAATTCTCTTTGTAAAAAAAAAATTATTTTACTAACAAAAAATTATAATATATTGCTCAATATGTACCCGCAGAGGCTGAACAGGATTTTGACAAAAAGAAGTTTCACGGTCGTTTGTTGCCAAATGTGGCCAGCAAATGTCCGATAAAGACATTCTATTATTCCATTATAGAATTTTTATTGCAAAAGCAATTATTTTATCAACAAACAAATCATAATATCGACGAAAGTGGAACTGAGAAAGCTGAACAGGATTTTGACAAAAAAAGTTTTACGCTCGTTCGTGCCAAAAGTGGCCAGCAAATGTCCGATAAAGATATTCCATTATTTAACTTAACAATTTTCATTGTAAAAACAATTATTTTACTAACAAACAAATCATGATATCGAGGAAAGTGGAACTGGGAATGCTTTACAGAATTTTGACGAAAAGAGTTTCAGGCTCGTTGGTCCCAAATATGGCCAGCAAATGTCCGAGAAAGGGATTCTATTATTTAACTAAACCCTTTTCATTATAAAAACAATTATTTTACCGACAAACAAATCATGATATCGATGAAAGTGGAACTGGGAAGGCTGAACAGGATTTTGACAAAAAAAGATTCACGGTCGTTTGTTGCCAAATATGGACTGTAAATATCTGATAAAGACATTCAATTATTTAATTTAACAACTTTTGTTGTAAAAACAATTATTCTAACAACAAACAAATCATAATATCGATGAAAATGGAACTGGGAAGGCTGAACAGGATTTTGACAAAAAAGTTTCGCAGACATTTTTACAGTATATGACCAGCAAATGTTTAATGAACAAAGCCTAATATTTAATTTAACAATTTTCATTGTAAAAACAATTATTTTACTAACCAACAAAACATAATATATTGCTCAATTTGTACCCGGAGAAGCTAAACAGGATTTTGACGAAAAAAGTTTCAGGCTCGTTGGTGCCAAATATGGCCAGCAAATGTCCGATAAAGATATTCTATTATTTAACTTAAAAATTTTCATTGTAAAAACAATTATTTGACTATACAAGCAAATCATGATATCGATGAAAGTAGAACTGAGAAGGCTGAACAGGATTTTGACAAAAAAAGTTTCGCAGACATTTCTACTGAATATAACCAGTAAATATTTAGTGAACGAAGTCAAATGTTTAATTTAACAATTCTCATTGTAAAAAAAAATTATTTTACTAACAAAAAATTATAATATATTGCTCAATATGTACCCGCAGAGGCTGAACAGGATTTTGACAAAAAGAAGTTTCACGGTCGTTTGTTGCCAAATGTGGCCAGCAAATGTCCGATAAAGACATTCCATTATTTAACTTAACAATTTTCATTGTAAAAACAATTATTTTACTAACAAACAAATCATGATATCGAGGAAAGTGGAACTGGGAATTCTATACAGTTTTGACGAAAAGAGTTTCAGGTTCGTTGGTCCCAAATATGGCCAGCAAATGTCCGAGAAAGGCATTCTATTATTTAACTTAACAATTTTCATTGTAAAAACAATTATTTTACTAACAAACAAATCATGATATCGAGAAAAGTGGAACTGGGAATGTTACACAGAATTTTGTCGAAAAGAGTTTCAGGCTCGTTGGTGCCGAATATGGCCAGCAAATGTCCGACAAAGACATTCTATTGTTTAACTTAACAGTTTTCATTGTAAAAACAATTATTTGACTATACAAGCAAATCATGATATCGATGAAAGTAGAACTGAGAAGGCTGAACAGGATTTTGACAAAAAAAGTTTCGCAGACATTTCTACTGAATATAACCAGTAAATATTTAGTGAACGAAGTCAAATGTTTAATTTAACAATTCTCATTGTAAAAAAAAATTATTTTACTAACAAAAAATTATAATATATTGCTCAATATGTACCCGCAGAGGCTGAACAGGATTTTGACAAAAAGAAGTTTCACGGTCGTTTGTTGCCAAATGTGGCCAGCAAATGTCCGATAAAGACATTCTATTATTCCATTATAGAATTTTTATTGCAAAAGCAATTATTTTATCAACAAACAAATCATAATATCGACGAAAGTGGAACTGAGAAAGCTGAACAGGATTTTGACAAAAAAGTTTTACGCTCGTTCGTGCCAAAAGTGGCCAGCAAATGTCCGATAAAGATATTCCATTATTTAACTTAACAATTTTCATTGTAAAAACAATTATTTTACTAACAAACAAATCATGATATCGAGGAAAGTGGAACTGGGAATGCTTTACAGAATTTTGACGAAAAGAGTTTCAGGCTCGTTGGTCCCAAATATGGCCAGCAAATGTCCGAGAAAGGGATTCTATTATTTAACTAAACCCTTTTCATTATAAAAACAATTATTTTACCGACAAACAAATCATGATATCGATGAAAGTGGAACTGGGAAGGCTGAACAGGATTTTGACAAAAAAAGATTCACGGTCGTTTGTTGCCAAATATGGACTGTAAATATCTGATAAAGACATTCAATTATTTAATTTAACAACTTTTGTTGTAAAAACAATTATTCTAACAACAAACAAATCATAATATCGATGAAAATGGAACTGGGAAGGCTGAACAGGATTTTGACAAAAAAGTTTCGCAGACATTTTTACAGTATATGACCAGCAAATGTTTAATGAACAAAGCCTAATATTTAATTTAACAATTTTCATTGTAAAAACAATTATTTTACTAACCAACAAAACATAATATATTGCTCAATTTGTACCCGGAGAAGCTAAACAGGATTTTGACGAAAAAAGTTTCAGGCTCGTTGGTGCCAAATATGGCCAGCAAATGTCCGATAAAGATATTCTATTATTTAACTTAAAAATTTTCATTGTAAAAACAATTATTTTACTATACAAACAAATCATGATATCGATGAAAGTGGAATTGAGAGGGCTGAACAGGATTTTGACAAAAAAAGTTTTGCAGATATTTCTACTGAATATAACCAGTAAATATTTAGTGAACGAAGACAAAGTTTAATTTAACAATTCTCATTGTAAAAAAAAATTATTTCACTAACGAAAAAATCATAATATATTGCTCAATATGTAACCGCAGAGGCTGAACCGGATTTTGACAAAAAGAAGTTTCACGGTTGTTTGTTGCCAAATGGGGCCAGCAAATGTCCGATAAAGAAATTCTATCATTCAATTATACAATTTTATTGCAAAAACAATTATTTTATCAACAAACAAATCATAATATCGATGAAAGTGGAACTGAGAAGGCTGAACAGGATTTTGACAAAAAAAGTTTTACGCTCGTTCGTGCCAAATATGGCCAGCAAATGTCCGATAAAGACATTCTATTATTTAACTTAACAATTTTCATTGTAAAAACCATTATTTTACTAGCAAACAAATCATGATATCGAGAAAAGTGGAACTGGGAATGTTACACAGAATTTTGACGAAAAGAGTTTCAGGCTCGTTGGTGCCGAATATGGCCAGCAAATGTCCGACAAAGACATTCTATTGTTTAACTTAACAGTTTTCATTGTAAAAACAATTATTTGACTATACAAGCAAATCATGATATCGATGAAAGTAGAACTGAGAAGGCTGAACAGGATTTTGACAAAAAATGTTTCGCAGACAGTTCTACTGAATATAACCAGTAAATATTTAGTGAACGAAGTCAAATGTTTAATTTAACAATTCTCATTGTAAAAAAAAATTATTTTACTAACAAAAAATTATAATATATTGCTCAATATGTACTCGCAGAGGCTGAACAGGATTTTGACAAAAAGAAGTTTCACGGTCGTTTGTTGCCAAATGTGGCCAGCAAATGTCCGATAAAGACATTCCATTATTTAACTTAACAATTTTCATTGTAAAAGCAATTATTTTATCAACAAACAAATCATAATATCGACGAAAGTGGAACTGAGAAGGCTGAACAGGATTTTGACAAAAAAAGTTTTACGCTCGTTCCTGCCAAATGTGGCCAGCAAATGTCCGATAAAGACATTCTATTATTTAACTTAACAATTTTCATTGTAAAAACAATTATTTTACTAACAAACAAATCATGATATCGAGGAAAGTGGAACTGGGAATGCTATACAGAATTTTGACGAAAAGAGTTTCAGGCCCATTGGTGCCAAATATGGCCAGCAAATGTCCGACAAAGGCATTCTATTATTTAACTAAACCCTTTTCATTGTAAAAACAATTATTTTACCGACAAACAAATCATGATATCGATGAAAGTGGAACTGGGAAGGCTGAACAGGATTTTGACAAAAAAAGTTTCGCAGACATTTGTACAGAATATGACCAGCAAAAGTTTAATAAACAAAACCTAATGTTTAATTTAACAATTTTCATTCTAAAGACAATTATTTTACTAACAAACAAAACATAATATATTGCTCAATATGTACCCGCAGAAGCTAAACAGGATTTTGACGAAAAAAGTTTCAGGCTTGTTGGTGCCAAATATGGCCAGCAAATGTCCGATAAAGATATTGTATTATTTAACTTAACAATTTTATTGCAAAAACAATTATTTTATCAACAAACAAATCATAATATCGATGAAAGTGGAACTAAGAAGGCTGAACAGGATTTTGACACAAAAAGTTTTACGCTCGTTCGTGCCAAATATGGCCAGCAAATGTCCGATAAAGACATTCTATTATTTAACTTAACAATTTTCATTGTAAAAACCATTATTTTACTAACAAACAAATCATGATATCGAGAAAAGTGGAACTGGGAATGTTACACAGAATTTTGACGAAAAGAGTTTCAGGCTCGTTGGTGCCGAATATGGCCAGCAAATGTCCGGCAAAGACATTCTATTGTTTAACTTAACAGTTTTCATTGTAAAAACAATTATGTGACTATACAAGCAAATCATGATATCGATGAAAGTAGAACTGAGAAGGCTGAACAGGATTTTGACAAAAAAAGTTCCGCAGACATTTCTACTGAATATAACCAGTAAATATTTAGTGAACGAAGTCAAATGTTTAATTTAACAATTCTCATTGTAAAAAAAAATTATTTTACTAACTAAAAATTATAATATATTGCTCAATATGTACCCGCAGAGGCTGAACAGGATTTTGACAAAAAGAAGTTTCACGGTCGTTTGTTGCCAAATTTGGCCAGCAAATGTCCGATAAAGACATTCCATTATTTAACTTAACAATTTTCATTGTAAAAACAATTATTTTACTAACAAACAAATCATGATATCGAGGAAAGTGGAACTGGGAATGCTATACAGAATTTTGACGAAAAGAGTTTCAGGCTCGTTGGTCCCAAATATGGCCAGCAAATGTCCGAGAAAGGCATTCTATTATTTAACTTAACAATTTTCATTGTAAAAACAATTATTTTTCTAACAAACAAATCATGATATCGAGAAAAGTGGAACTGGGAACGTTACACAGAATTTTGACGAAAAGAGTTTCAGGCTCGTTGGTGCCGAATATGGCCAGCAAATGTCCGACAAAGACATTCTATTGTTTAACTTAACAGTTTTCATTGTAAAAACAATTATTTGACTATACAAGCAAATCATGATATCGATGAAAGTAGAACTGAGAAGGCTGAACAGGATTTTGACAAAAAAAGTTTCGCAGACATTTCTACTGAATATAACCAGTAAATATTTAGTGAACGAAGTCAAATGTTTAATTTAACAATTCTCATTGTAAAAAAAAATTATTTTACTAACAAAAAATTATAATATATTGCTCAATATGTACCCGCAGAGGCTGAACAGGATTTTGACAAAAAGAAGTTTCACGGTCGTTTGTTGTCAAATGTGGCCAGCAAATGTCCGATAAAGACATTCTATTATTCCATTATAGAATTTTTATTGCAAAAGCAATTATTTTATCAACAAACAAATCATAATATCGACGAAAGTGGAACTGAGAAAGCTGAACAGGATTTTGACAAAAGAAGTTTTACGCTCGTTCGTGCCAAAAGTGGCCAGCAAATGTCCGATAAAGACATTCCATTATTTAACTTAACAATTTTCATTGTAAAAACAATTATTATACTAACAAACAAATCATGATATCGAGGAAAGTGGAACTGGGAATGCTATACAGAATTTTGACGAAAAGAGTTTCAGGCTCGTTGGTCCCAAATATGGCCAACAAATGTCCGAGAAAGGGATTCTATTATTTAACTACACCCTTTTCATTATAAAAACAATTATTTTACCGACAAACAAATCATGATATCGATGAAAGTGGAACTGGGAAGGCTGAACAGGATTTTGACAAAAAAAGATTCACGGTCGTTTGTTGCCAAATATGGACTGTAAATATCTGATAAAGACATTCAATTATTTAATTTAACAAGTTTTGTTGTAAAAACAATTATTCTAACAACAAACAAATCATAATATCGATGAAAGTGGAACTGGGAAGGTGAACAGGATTTTGACAAAAAAGTTTCGCAGACATTTTTAAAGTATATGACCAGCAAATGTTTAATGAACAAAGCCTAATATTTAATTTAACAATTTTCATTGTAAGAACAATTATTTTACTAACAAACAAAACATAATATATTGCTCAATATGTACCCGGAGAAGCTAAACAGGATTTTGACGAAAAAAGTTTCAGGCTCGTTGGTGCCAAATATGGCCAGCAAATGTCCGATAAAGATATTCTATTATTTAACTTAACAATTTTCATTGTAAAAACAATTATTTTACTATACAAACAAATCATGATATCGATGAAAGTGGAACTGAGAAGGCTGAACAGGATTTTGACAAAAAAAGTTTCGCAGACATTTCTACTGAATATAACCAGTAAATATTTAGTGAACGAAGTCAAAGTTTAATTTAACAATTCTCATTGTAAAAAAAATTATTTTACTAACTAAAAAATCATAATATATTGCTCAATATGTAACCGCAGAGGCTGAACCGGATTTTGACAAAAAGAAGTTTCACGGTCGTTTGTTGCCAAATGGGGCCAGCAAATGTCCGATAAAGACATTCTATTATTCAATTATACAATTTTATTGCAAAAACAATTATTTTATCAACAAACAAATCATAATATCGATGAAAGTGGAACTGAGAAGGCTGAAGAGGATTTTGACTAAAAAAGTTTTACGCTCGTTCGTGCCAAATATGGCCAGCAAATGTCCGATAAAGACATTCTATTATTTAACTTAACAATTTTCATTGTAAAAACCATGATTTTCCTAACAAACAAATCATGATATCGAGGAAAGTGGAACTGGGAATGCTACACAGAATTTTGACGAAAAGAGTTTCAGGCTCGTTGGTGCCGAATATGGCCAGCAAATGTCCGACAAAGACATTCTATTGTTTAACTTAACAGTTTTCATTGTAAAAACAATTATTTTACCGACAAACAAATCATAATATCGATGAAAGTGGAACTGGGAAGGTTGAACAGGATTTGACAAAAAAAGTTTGGCAGACATTTGTACTGAATATAACCAGCAAATGTTTAGCAAACGAAGTCAAATGTTTAATTTAACAAGTTTTATTAAAAAATTATTTTACCAACAAACAAATCATAAATACTGCTCAATGTGTACCCGCAGAGGCTGAACAGGATTTTGAAAAAAAAGTTTCACGGTCATTACAAAAACACTCTTTTAGGTTCTTGGAATTTCTTTGGAGATGATTTTGTCAAAGTTTCAAAACTGAAATCATAACTGTAATCAAGTTATTTAATTTTTCAATCACATTTTTATCTAATAATTGAATTTAAGCTCACCGTATGACGTAGCGCCGCCTGCATGCGCGGCCGCTAGCAGTACTACTGCCAAATCCGCAATCGCGCCGGCGGCCGATCCGTCGTTGACAATGGCGGCGGTAGTATGATGTCCTGCTATATTACGTGTTCTCCACTTGATGCCCAGTGGCTCGGTGATAACTCATGCAATGTACTGATTTTGATGAGGTAGCAACATAGGTAAGCCCTTGTTCGTTCCTCATTCTCTGTTCATTAGACTGACGGCCCTTGTTGTGTTTACAGGCTGGGTCAAGTACATAGATTGACGACCACAACGGCTGCAGACTGTCTTCATGGCCTACTATTATATTTTTAGTAAGTTTGTTACGCAATATATAAAACTGACTGTAGGACTGCAACTAATAGCGACGACCTAACCTTAAATTTTCTTCTGCACTTTGCCCAAAGCAATTACTTATACTAAATATATATTGTTTTTGCAGAGGGCGAAGGGCTCTTGCAGATATCCTCACGCCATCAGACAGACAGTACGATGTTAACATGGCTACGGGTATCCTGCTTCGGGGAAAATCGGCATTGTCCTCGTGTCCAGGGACAGTACAGATGACTACGAGAAGGCGAATGGTTTTTGTCTTCTAGGTATAACTCCAAGTATGTACCGTATCATGCACGTGAATATATCACTACTGTAGCTAATAGCGACGATCTAACCTCAAATGCTCCTTTCAACTTTTGCCGACGCATGACTTCTTCAGCACTTTCTCTGCAACAAATCAACTACGTTTACTAATTATATATTATTTCTGCTTACGGTGAAGTGCCCCTGCCGATGTCTTCACGCCATCCTCCATCGCTTGCTTTTCGCTGTCACTGAGACCGACTTGCAGGAAAAGGTAGAAGTGTACCACGTATCCGAGTCCAAGGTCACGTTAAGCTCGGCAGCAACCACCATCTGAGCTATATCCTTAGGTACGTAGTTTGTGTTAAGAACGCGTGTTTTACAGCTGAAAGTATCACCTACCCTCCAAGCCTTCTCTCCCCTTTTGCTGAAATGTGGATAGTCATTGCTCTTGCCGACCTGAGCTATTACCGTTGATAACTATCTTTTTCTGCCTAAGGCGAAGTGCTCCCGCAGACAGCAATACACCATCAATTCTCTACGCTAGCAGATGTCGTAGGTCACCTCAGAGGCTGAGAATAGAGAAACTTTGGTTGATCCTGCAGTTCCTCCCATGAGACCGTCGTCGGTGAAGTAACCTACGATGGAGCCAAAAGTAAATATATTACAGTGTAAATAATTTACATACCTAGTAAGGTCTATTACTTTTTTTTTAGGTGTATTTTGTATATTCGTAGATGAGATGAGATGTCTTCCAAGTATAGATTCAGAGTGTTTGACTTATTTCGGGATTAAATCAATGTACATTTGATAAATAATGTTATCTACAATACTATACATTATTTATTCAAAATTTTATGCCTATATTTTTGGTGAAACGTAGTGCGGAACATTTTTTTTGTCAAAATCCTGTTCAGCCTTTCACGGTATAGATTAAAGGGATGTTTACTCTTTTGGAGATTAACTAGACGTTTTCATTATAAATAATTTTATGGACAATAATATACATTATTTATTTTATATTTTATGATTATATTTTGGATAGAAACTACGGCGTAAATATTTTTGTCAAAATTCTGTTGAGCCTTTCTGGGTATAAATTGATTGAAAGTGATTTTGACTATTCGGCAATAAATAAATGCTAGGTACAATGTGTTTATGCATAGTTTGTTTATATTCCTCTGTTGGGATTAGTTTTTTCCATAAGTTTAGATTTTACACATAAATTAAACAATCTCGGCGAGAGATGGCCGTGTGATACTCAAGTGGAAATATCTATGTTACTGCCCAAGCCGCAACAGCCGGGCGCAGACGGCAGATCCGCCGATGTCTCCGTGTGCGCGTCGGCGTGTGTGACAATATCGTGCCGTGCGGCTCTCGTCGATGACAACGGCAGCAGTAGTACGGTATCCAGGTATTCTGTGTTCTCCGCTTAAATCGCAGGGGCCTAGTGGTAACTGATTCGCGAAAGCGAGGTACTGATTTCGGTGAGGAAGTAACATATGTAAGCGGTTCTTAGATCCTAACCTCTCTGCTCATTAGACTGACGGCCCTTGTTGTGTTTACAGGCTGGGTCAAGTAGATAGATTAACGACCACAACGGCTACAGACTCTCTTCCTGGCCTTACTATTATATTTCTAGTATACCATAAGACTGACTAGCGAATAGCGACGACCTAACCTAAAATTATTTTCTGAGCTTTTACTAAAGCGTGACTTTTTCAGTACTCACTTTGCGCGAAGCATATTACTTTTACCGAATGCATATGGTTTTTGCATAAGGCAAAGTGCTCCTGCAGATGTCCGAACGCCGTTGATCAGACTGTACGGTGTTAATACGGCTACCAGCGTGCCGCTCTCGGAAAAATCATCATTGTCTTGAAGGCGAATTCTTGTTTATAACTCCAGGTATGTAGCGCACCAGACGAGTGAGTATTTCACAGCTGTAGCTTATAGCGACGACCTAACCTCAAATTCTTCTCTACTTTTTTTACGAAAGCAAAAGCATGACTTCTTCAACACTTTCACGGCCACGAAGCAATTATGTTTACTATGGCGAAGTGTTCCTGCAGATGTCTTCACGCCGTACCAACAGCTGCCAGCTTCCATCGCTTGCTTTTCGCTGTCAATGAGACCGACGTGCAGGAAAAGGAAGAAATGTACCCCGTACATTAGAATGGTGCAAGTGCACATGAAGGTCAGCGGTCATTACCTCCTCAGCTATATCTTCAAGTGAGTAGTTTGCGTTAAGAACACGTGAATACAGTTTAAATTTACGCCTATCTGTTCTCCTCACCCCTAATGTTAGAAAAGTTATTTATATACTTTGTTCTGCTTAAAGTGCAGAGTTCCTGCAGATGACCACACATTTAAATGATTGTACTCTCCTCAAAGGCGTCCGGTGCGGCTACAATTTTCCAAGGATATCACTGAGTGGGAGTGGCGGTGATGGTGCAGTTGAATCAAGCCCAAGATTCCGCAACAGATTCGAGTAAGTACCACGCTGCGGATTGGGACCATATTCTGTAGTATAGCTGAACCTAGTCACCAAATTTCCGTCTGCCTGCTGCTCTAATCCTGGCAGTTAGATACTGCTCTCCCCCATTCCTAATGCTTGCTTGACACATTATTTATATACTCTGTTCTGCCTAAAACGAAGAGCTCCCGCAGAAGACAACACGTCTTCACATAATGCAACTATAACGTCCTGAGAACATCAGGGGATGGGAAGTGACGACATCATTTACATTCATCACTACTGCTGCATACATTTTTGTATCTCCAAGCCCGCATATCTCGATACCATCCACGCATCGCTGCTGCACAAAACATGTGCACAAATCAGAGCTGCTTGAGGTCAGTTGTTCCAATTATCTGTATGATATTGCATATTATCGTAAAATACTGTAGTAATTGACAATTTCTCGATTAATTTGCAGTCGTAGATCATTTTAAAAATTTGGCATGATATTGATATAAGTATTTTTTTATTTATCGATTATTGATAATTCTTTACTGATCTTCAGTATAATATTATATCGGATATATATATATATATCTCCATACGGCAATCGTCCGGGATTTTCGGTGATTTTTCTTAGGGTCTACCTACAATGGAAACTGTGCCATATATTGAGAAAACATTATAAACATTGTAGAATGAGCCTGACTAAAGAAATAATGACCCTCAGGTTATTGACTTTCGCAGGGGGCCTGCGGCGCCCGCTTTTGCGGAAGAAAATTACGGAAAAACTACTAAAGAAATCAAATTCATATTGTGTGACAGTTAGCTTTAGTGAGCCTGGAAGCTTGCGTTACGGATAGAAGTTTTCTGGGACGTCCCAGAAGCATGCCTTCCAGATAAATATATCGGATATCAATATCAATATTTGTTTACATATCTATGTACAATCAAATACAAATGCCAGAATTTTGCATGATTTTACTCAATGTGGCAGTATTTAATGATTTTCAACTAATCTGTAATCAAATGTTGCTTTTATGACTTTGTATGTTATACTGTATGTATTTGAAGATAAGCTGCCTCAGTTGCTGTTCTGTGAGTAAGATGTTATCTCTTTAACATCATGTGGCTAGACACCTATAGTGCCAATCAACTTTCGCAATAAATGTCATTGTCTTTTCAGCTGGTGAGTATTCGCCTTGGTAGATTTTATAATACCACTGCGCGTATTTCGGTTTGTTTATCACTCTACCTATTTTTTGGAAATCTGTCACCAGTGGCACTGATCTACCAAGTAGAATATTTTCAAAGTCATACTATTTAGGTTGTTGCTTCAGCAATGTATGCTTCTTTCAGCTTAGGCAGAAAGGATTATGAAGTTGTTGGTTGCATGCGTGAGTAACCTCCAAGAGCATTTACAGAGCAATTTAGCAGCTATCACGTTTAAACTACTATTTCTTCTTATTCTTTTGCACGTCATGCAATGGATGCCTCTAGTTCAACTAATTCTTTTCTTTGTGTTATAAATACAATATAGTATAATATGAGAAAGACAGAAATCTGCAAGACTGAAGGAATGCAAGAGGAGTCGTCAAAAGGCCAACGTCAATAATTTGGCAGGGCCAGCTCAATTTCTAGTTGCATCACCTAATCATCATTCGAATTAAAAAACAAATTTTTTACTTTTTCAAGAAATCATTCAACAAGCACAAGGCGCTAGGCAAGTCGCGGTGCTCGCGGCGACGGAGTAGCGTGCGGCACCTGAGCTGCCCAATTTACCATTATTACAATTACAGTTCCTTCAAATAGGTCTGGTACCTATAATAACGGAATTTCTATGGTGGAAGAAGCGTTCATCTGAAAATAGGTCTGGCACCTATAACAATGAATTTTTATGAAAGAAAAAGTATTGACATCAAAATAGGTTTGGTACCTATAATAAACAAATTTTATTTCCATCTCAACAAAAATGGCTACTTTTTTTCCCTTAAAAGCGGGACAAAAGTTAGATTTTTTCCCTTTTTCAAGAAATTTAACGTTTGCGGGAAATATGACGATATTTCCCGCAAAAGAGGGAAATGTGGCCATATTTACCTCTTTACTCCCAAAAACGGGATATATGGCCATATTTCTTGATTTTGCAAAACATATGTAAATTTCATATAAACAGCCAAATATCAATAAATAATACACTAATTAATATTAAAAGTGGCCACAGTTGAGATGGCAATAAAGTACTATATGTAACTCGGGAGAAAAGTCGATGATTCGCTTCGCTTCGCTTCGCTCGCTCGGGCATTAACCCACCCGTGGGAATCAAGAGGGACTTTTCTCCCTTGTTGCATAATGTACTATTATGAAAGAAAAAGGATTTACCTTCAAATAGGTCTGGTACCTATAATAAAGGAATTTGGATCGAAAAAGGAACATTTCTCTGAACGTAGGTCTGCTACCTATAATAATAAATTTTTATGAAAGAAAAAAGATTAACCCCAAAATAGGTCTGGTATCTATAAAGGAATTTGGAAGTATAATAAAGAAATTCTATGGAAAAAAAGCATTTACATTCAAATAGGTCTGGCACCTCTAATAAAGGAATTTTTATGAAAGAAGAATTTTGCTGAAAATAGGTCTGGCGCCTATAACAATGAATTTTCATGAAAGAAGAAGCATTGACATCACAATAGGTCTGGCACCTATAATAAAAAATTTTATGAAAGAAACAGCATTTACCTTCACATAGGTCTGGTGCCTATAATAAAGGAATTTGGATGGAAAAAGGAACGTTTATCTCAAAGTAGGTCTAGTACCAATAACAAGAAATTTTTATGAAAGAAAAAAGCTTGAACCAAAAATAGGTCTGGTACCTATAACAAAGAAATTCTATGGAAACAAACGCATTTACCTTGTGACGTAGGAATCGGACGCGATTAACTGTTCTACCTAGACTTACCGCTGTCTCTCTAACTAAGCGTCTCCCTAGATCAGAGTGTTACTTATCTGACCTCCGCATTAATAAAATGCAGGAGTCCGCTCGCAGCCATCTTTCTGACCTGGGCGGCAGCTTCTCATCTCCTCCGACGAGGGCGAATCCACTCTGAAAATGGGTGCATGCGCAGTGCGGGGAATTTCGAGAGGAGCGCGCATGCAAATAATCGTAGGCAAAGCGAGTACAGTATAGATCCTTTATTGATCTTTAGATTACATCAATCGGGCACCCGCTCCGTTTTCGCGTGTCATGGACGCGTTATATCTACGCTTGGTTCTCGCGTGTATTTTGGGAGCAGTCATCTGCGCAGCAGTTCGCAAGGAGCGAGCGGGCCGGATGGTATGCTGAGATAGCATAATAAATCTTTTACGCAGTCGCGATAGAGAGAGAGAGAGAGAGAGAGAGAGAGAGAGAGAAGGAGAGAGAAAGGCCGAGCACTTGCGAGATTTCGTATGAGATGGACAACATATAACGTGTGCTAACTCGAGGCTAGCTTCCTCCCCACGTATTGCGCCTCGTGGTTTTCCTCGGGGCCGTGGCTCCAGGAGGTCAGCAGGTTCCTGTGTAGTCGTAACCGGGCGGCGACGCTGGCTGCTTCGGGACTAGTCGCAGCTTCCTCTCGATCAGGTCATGGCTCTGGCTGTGGCTGTGGGTGCGTCGGTTTCAGGCTGAAATGGTCGATCACTGCTGAGCTTCCTAGCATGTATATCACCGTCGTGAGGACGAGGCCGATCCTTTACATCGGTGCCGCGGATAAGTGTTTTGTCGTTTGCGACTGTGGCCTTAGACGTCGGCCTTTATCACCGATAGAGATTGCTCCATCCGTCGCTTCTCGCGTCTCTCTTCTTTCCCTTTCTCTCATTCTCTGTAACAATGTATTATATTTCCCGGTGTTTTTTCGGCGTGCTACTCGCGTCCGGCTCCTACCGCCTCGCTCCTTGTTTCGGTTTGTATTGCGCGTGGTTTCTGTATGTGTGTATGATTGACCCTGCGCGTGTGCGGGGACGAGTCTCCGTCACAACCTACAAATAGGTCTGGGACCTATAATAAAGGAATTTGGATGAAAAGAGGAACGTTTATCTGACAGTAGGGTCTAGTACCTGTAACAATAAATTTTTATAAAAGAAAGTGCATGGACCGCAAAATAGGTCTGGTACCTATAATAAGAAAATTTTTATGGAACTAACAGCATTTATCTTCTGTTTGAGAATTCCATAAATTATAATGAGGACATGCTGTCGGTGTTTACAAAATAAATTGAGAGCCAAATACTTTAGAAAATTAAACTATAATATATTCAAAATAACTATAAATTATATATTACTATTACATAATTGTAGATATAAAAGTTGTTTCAAGAATAAGTATAAAATGTGTGAGATGTTACAATTAAATAGTTGAGTGTATGACTGTTACAATAATTGATTGAATATGTGAGTGTTACAATTTGAGTGTCTGAGTTTTTTTGTGTGATGTTGCGAATCACTGATGAGAGTGCTAGTCATACAATAAGCAACACAATCAATTCTTATTGAGTTGATTGTGGTTGAGTTTTCAATGAGAAGACACGATTAGGTATTACTGACCTAATCGTGCCTGAGTATTTCCTAATTATACCGCGTGGCTATGCGTTCCGTACAGCAGCGCACCTTTGTATAAAATGGCCGCATGTAATTGAGTTGTTACTTTCTCGTACGTAGAGGTTATATTAATCCTTACGCTGATGAGTTGGTCGAGTGATGGTGATTCCGCAACAAAGATGAGCAGTTGAGAAGAGCCGTATGTTGAGCATGATGATTAAAATGAGACAGCCGGTGAGATAAGTGTGAGGATGTGAAGCACCCGCAGAAAGAGGCCATATCAGCAATCCTGTTGAGTTTGGCGTAGCAGTTGCTGAGATGTGTCGCCCCGTTGGTAGCTAGATGCAGCAAGCCGTCCTGGGTTGCGCTTCGCGACACAACCGTGCTGTAAGGAGTTGCGATATGAGAATGTCCGGGTGAGAAGCTGCCTCATGGTGTGCTCAACGCATCGAGCGCCGGTGAGAAAAATGCTGAATGAGTATCACCGCCGTATGAGAAGTTTCCGTGTGAGAACACTAGTGAAGCCTCCTCCTTGAGAGCAGCCTCCAAAGTGCAGCAGATGCCGCTTGAGTATCACCGCCGTGTGAGAATCACTGCCGCACTAGAAGATGCCGCACGAGCAGTCCAAGCACTTTGTGGCAAGCACGCAATGGATCTTACCGCGTGAGAACTGCTGCTGTATGATCGTAGCCACGTGAGCCGATGCCGTATGATATCCATGTGGAGAGAGTGAGAAAGATCACACTTGAGCCCATCCGATGAGAATTGCCGAGGATGTCCGCACTGCATCTCCACGTGGCCTACCGTTACATGAGTGGAGTTTGAGAAGAGTAAGAATGCCACACTTAAGTCCATCCGGTGTGAGAGCTGCCGAACTTGTGCACTGAAACTCTCCACCAGGCCGACCGTTTCAGAGAGAGAGCCTGACTGTAGTCAGAACGCAGTGTGTGCCGGCCATGTGGCCTCTTGGCGAGCACGCCGACCATACGAAGAGATGAGTTGAGTAGACCGAATGAATGAGAGTCGGCCGTGCGGCCTCGTGGCGAGTACGCCGTCCAGAATTTTACAGCGACCGACGGAATGAGCACTTCCGTCTTCTTCCTCGTCTCGTTGTTACCGATGAGTTAGTCAAATCAACGTCTCTCTCATTTACATGTGTAAACGTGAGAGAGACAGTATGATTTTTGCCATACTCGGCTAATCAGTGTAGCGATTCAGCTGTTCCGCAGAGAGCAGCTGATGAGTGCTGCCGTCGCGCGGCCGCCTGCTGAGTTATCTCTCAGTCGCGCAACCGCAGGAAATTCAAAACTTGATATTTCCCAAACATTCCGCCCACCATCAACCGATAGGTTGATTGAAATTCCGATGATGCTGGTCCGATGGCGAGTTGCTGACTTCCGAGTGGATTGAGAGGTCGCCGTCTTGAGTTTCTTCTTATATGGTTGTGAGTTCTCTAATGAGGTAGTCCAATATCTTCTGATAGTAGCCATATACTATGTGTGGATTATCCGCATTGAGTACCATGAACTCCACTTGATTTCGTGAGATGAGTGATGCCTTTTTGAGGTTGATTGAGACCGTTGTTGAGACGACTTGCTGCCAGAGTTACTGACTCATCGATGAAGGAGTTTCCCAACTGGACAGCTGAAATCCATTGACAGTTAGAAACCATGTGAAACATTGAGTTTAATACCTTGATGATGAGGACAAAGCCACAGTGAGTGTATCTTCTGAATCCTTTTGGAGTCGTTGTAACGGCTTTGAGTTGAGCAGCCTTCACTTGAGTCAGCAATGATAATGAAATTCCAATTTGAGAATAATGTTGTCCATGGTCTGTTGGCGATGAAATATTATTGATTTCAAGTCCTTTTTTCCCACTTACGTCATATGAAATGCAGCAGGTGGGTTGAGTGTGCATAGAGTGTCATCATTGATGAGTTGTACCAAGTTGAGTTTTTTGTTGAGAATGTTGCGAAGGTAGTTCTCCAATTGAAATAAACCATAATTAAACCGTAATGAAACGATTCGGATGAGTAGCCACTAACCATGTATGGATTAACAGCTAATGACAATGTTGTAAGAGAGCACACAAATATAAATCCAGCACTTGTATGTTTTGGATTCACACCCCTTCGATGAGTTGATGAGTGGTTCTGCAAGTTGACCCCAGTTTGAGTGAAGAATAGTGATGGGGAGGTCGAGCGTCCTGGATAGTTGCCCCCATGAGTTGCTGAGTCCGATGAGTCCGGTACCTAGCACAAGTCACAGAATCCGGAATGATTTGGCCGGAGCTCTGCTTCCAATAATCCAAATTTCCTGTCTGACGTGTGCAATTGAGTTTTCTCGGTACTATCGAGAAATATTGTTATGTGAGAATGCCGAATGATCAGTGATGAGTTGACTGCACCGTAGAAATGTAGCTGGATGTTGAGAGATCTTCTAGTTGAGTTTTTTAACCGACCTCCTACGTTGATAATTTTTGCTGAGTTAATGTATGCAGTCGATCTATTGAATATATGATTCTGTTGGCCTTGAGAATTTTCAGCATAAGTTCAGATGGAATTAAACTCACTGAGTTTCCTAACCCAGAAGAGTTTTGCCTTGCTGATTAGATCAGTAGTGAGTTTCGATTCATGGTGAGTTCTGCCTTGCTGATTAGATCAGTAGTGAGTTTCGATTCATGGTGAGTTTGCCTTTAGCATTGAATCGATCACATGCGAGCATTACCCATCCCGTGATTCTTATTAGCTGAGTAAGTGATGAGTAATGGTCGATGATATTCCATACTGTGCTAGAGTTTGATTTGGCTGCGCTGAGTGTGACCTTGGCCGTCAATTTTGGAAGGTGTTCCTTGGTTTGTGAGTCAGCTTGAGATGTCCATGATGGTTGTCTTCCCTTGGTTGTTAGAATCATCCGGTGAATGAGTGAATCCTAGTTTGAATAGATTCCTTCCATCATGAGGCACGTGAGATTATGCGTGTGCATACCATATTCTGATCTGTCCATAAATAAATATGAGCGCTTGGCAACTGAACATTGTCCAAACATACCTTCTGAGTAACCTTGCCGCTCTGACTTCCAACCTTGATATGGAGTTCGGGTTGAGTGTTGCCTTCCTTCTTGATGAGACTAGGAATAATAACCCAATTTGAGAAATGTGGTTTACCGTAGGGTGCTGTAGCAGTTGCCTATTGCGAAGCATTCGAAAAGCCATATGTTTTGAGAACCGAATCCAACTGAGTGAGATCTTCTCGAATTTGCAGCCATTCCTCGCAATTGAGTTAAACTTGTTTGTCCCATGAGTACTTGAGTAGCCACAGCTATTGTAGGAGAATTTGAAAGAATAACCACAGATGAGATTGTCCATGCGGGGTCTAATAGTGGTGAGTTTTGAAAGAGAATTATCCAATTGTGATTATTTCTTGAGTGAGCGGAAATATCATTCAGATGTGAATTTAATTGATAGTGAAATCCGTTATAATTTGAGTAATTTCATGACGCAATCATCAGAATCAACCGCTTAAATTGCTGTTGAATTGTGAGAAATTCGTTGGGAACCATCGGCAAGTTGAATTGCAATTTTGCTAATGCATAGCCGCCCGCCGTGCAGAATCCTGATAACTGCATGGCGCTATGAATGAGTGTGTCCGTTGATGCAACTCCATATGTGAATTTTGCTAAAACGAAATGTGTGAGTCGATTCGATTCTTTATCCATCCATGCATTGTAAATTACATCTTAATAATGCCAATTGAGAATAATTCACGTTGAATGCCAAGTCGAGTGAGTTTGCCATATTTTTTGAGGTTAAGTTTGATGATCTAACAATAATCATCAGTGCCAATGAGTACATCTACAAGTTGAGGCTGCCAAAATATGCACTGAGCCAATAAAGTTTTCTTTCGTATAATTCCAAATAGAATGTTAAGATAGTTCCGATGGCACTGTAGATGAGACTTGGTGTATGATGAGCAGTAATCCTAACCTCAAATTCCAATAATTGATAGATGAGCGGTGCCATGAAGCGTTGAGGGTTCAAATCACATCCTTTGAGATAAATCACAATTCTGACATTGAATGGATTAACAATCCAAGTTTGTGAGGTGTCACCGGTGTGTTGTAAGATTCCAAATGCAGTGGCAATTATTGACGATTAAGTAACTGAGTATTGCAGGTGAGTTGACCTTGAGTGTAAATGATTGCGCCGAAATCCAATTGTTGAGTATTTTTGAATATGATCCATATATAGTGAGAGTTACTTCATCTTGTTGATATGCAGTATTGCTGCATAAATCCAAAAATCTGAAGCACATTGCAATTGTAAGAAAAGTAAGAAGAGTGTAATTACATCTCTCCATCTCGATGCAACGTTGATTATTGTGACCGCCACAATATACGAGTGAAATTACTTCCAATAGGCGCAAGTGTGGAGAGTAATGCATATTCAATGTATCACTTTCGGTTGAGATGTCCTTGTAGAATTCCTGTGAGGCTCCTTTCTGAGTTAACTGCTAAGGCAGAGCTGAATTGGTACGTCCACACAGTGATCCACATGTAGTGAAGAGTTTGTCCGTTAATTCCTTGAGGTTGTCCGTTTGAAGGTTGAGAGTGTCCAAGTCACTGGTGAGAATCGCATCCATGAGTATGTCAATCTCCTTGGCCTCAGCATCCTCAGTCATGATTCAATGCATGTAAATAGTTTAGCAATGAGTAAAATGCAATGACTATAATACACACCACAGCATGTTTAATCCGGCTCGAAGGACCAAATATTTGAAAATTCCATAAATTATAATGAGGACATGCTGTGGGTGTTTAGCCAAATACTTTAGTAAATTAAACTATAATATATTCAAAATAACTATAAATTATAAATTACTATTACATAATTGTCGATATAAAAGTTGTTTCAAGAATAAGTATAAAATGTGTGAGATGTTACAATTAAATAGTTGAGTGTGTGACTGTTACAATAATTGATTGAGTATGTGAGTGTTACAATTTGAGTGTCTGAGTTTTTTCTGTGTGACGTTGCGAATCACTGATGAGAGTGCTAACCATACAATAAGCAACACAATCAGTTATTATTCAGTTGATTGTGGTTGAGTTTTCAATGAGAAGACACGATTAGGTATTACTGACACGATTAGGTATTACTGACACGATTAGGTATTACTGACCTAATCGTGCCTGAGTATTTCCTAATTATACCGCGTGGCTATGCGTTCCGTATAGCACCGCATCTTTGTATAAAATGGCCGCATGTAATTGAGTTGTTACTTTTTCGTACGTAGAGGTTATATTAATCCTTACGCTGATGAGTTGGTCGAGTGATGGTGATTCCGCAACAAAGATGAGCAGTTGAGAAGAGGCGTATGTTGAGCATGATGATTAAAATGAGACAGCCGGTGAGATAAGTGTGAGGATGCGAAGCACCCGCTGAAAGAGGCCATATCAGCAATCCTGTTGAGTTTGGCGTAGCAGTTGCTGAGATGTGTCGTCTCGTTGGTAGCTAGATGCAGCAAGCCGTTCTGGGTTGCACTTTGCGATACAACCGTGCTGTAAGGAGTAGCGATATGAGAATGTCTGGGTGAGAAGCTGTCTCGTGGTGTGCTCAACGCATCGAGCGCCGGTGAGAAAAATGCCGAATGAGTATCACCGCCGTGTGAGAAGTTTCCGTGTGAGAACATTATTGAAGCCTCCTCCTTGAGAGCAGCCTCCAAAGTGCAGCAGATGCCGCTTGAGTATCACCGCCGTGTGAGAATCACTGCCGCACTAGAAGATGCCGCACGAGCAGTCCAAGCACTTTGTGGCAAGCACGCAATGGATCTTACCGCGTGAGAACTGCTGCTGTATGATCGTAGCCACGTGAGCCGATGCCGTATGATATCCATGTGGAGAGAGTGAGAAAGATCACACTTGAGCCCATCCGATAAGAATTGCCGAGGATGTCCGCACTGCATCTCCACGTGGCCTACCGTTACATGAGTGGAGTTTGAGAAGAGTAAGAATGCCACACTTAAGTCCATCCGGTGTGAGAGCTGCCGAACTTGTGCACTGAAACTCTCCATCAGGCCGACCGTTTCAGAGAGAGAGAGAGCCTGACTGTAGTGAGAACGCAGTGTGTGCCGGCCATGTGGCCTCTTGGCGAGCACGCCGACCAGACGAAGAGATGAGTTGAGTAGACCGAATGAATGAGCGTCGGCCGTGTGGCCTCGTGGCGAGCACGCCGTCCAGAATTTTACAGCGACCGACTGAATGAGCACTTCCGTCTTCTTCCTCGTTTCGTTGTTCCCGATGAGTGAGTCAAATCAACGTCTCTCTCATTTACATGTGTAAACGTGAGAGAGACAGAATGATTTTTGCCATACTCGGCTAATCAGTGTAGCGATTGAGCTGTTCCGCAGAGAGCAGCTCATGAGTGTTGCCGTCGCGCGGCCGCCTGCTGAGTTATCCTTCAGTCGCGCAATCGCGGGAATTTCAAAACTTGATATTTCCCAAACACCTTCAAATAGGTCGGGTACCTATAATACGGAAATTTAATTTTTTTTTTCTCATTAGCTTCTAAAAAATGAGAATAGTCATAATTGTAAAGCATAAATGTATACGATATGCAACACCATCTATGGGTGGAAATACATGCGATTAGTCATGTTCCGCAACGGTCCGGAAGAGGCGCTAATGTACTTTTTTTCAACTATAAATAGTCGGTCGGTAAAATAGGTATAACCTAACCTCAACTGATGATTTTTTTCCACTACGGCATCCCCTTAAACGCCGCCGCGGTCCCGGATAATTATCCGACTGCTCATATTAATGATTGCACGAATAATCTGTATGGTAAGAAAATCTTTCCGGCGCTTGATCTTCATAAAGCGTTCTATCAGATTCCTGTTGCCCCCGAGGACATACCGAAAACGAACATTATAACCCCAGTCGGCCTTTTCGAGTTCATGTACATGACCTTCGGGCTTCGCAACGCGAGTCAAACCTTTCAGCGTTACATTAATAGCGCCCTAGATGACCTCGACTTCGTATACCTTTATATTGACGATATTCTTATTGATTCATCTTCTATTGAAGAACACTACTCTCATCTTCGCACGGTCCTTAAATGACTTAAGAAGTTTCATCTTCGCTTGAATGTCGAAAAATGTACCTTTGGTGCTGAAGAGTTAGAATTTTTAGGTTATCTTGTGAATGGTGAAGGCATTCGGCCCATTCCAAGTAGAGTTGAAGCTATTTTGAATTATCCTAAACCTCAAACAATAGCAGAATTGCGCAGGTTTGTCGGTACCGTAAATTTTTACCGCCGCAACATGCCTCGCGCTGCGACTTCTCTAGCCTCTCTTAATGCTCTTTTTAGCGATTCTCGCAAAAATGACAAACGCCCCGTTCTGTGGACGCCTGAAGCTGAGGAGGCCTTCATTCGTGTAAAAGAGGAGTTGTCAGCAGCAGCTCTGCTTGCTCACCCCCGCGTTGGTGAGGAGATTCGCATCGTTTCTGATGCCTCCGATTCTGGAGTAGGTGCTGCCCTTAAACAGCTTTTGCTCACCTGAATTTGGGAACCCCTAGCTTTCTTTTCGAAGAAGTTCTCCCCTTCACAGTGGAAGTACAGTGCATATGACCGTGAGCTCACGGCCATATACGAAGCTGTCAAATATTTCTCATTTTTGGTTGAATGTAGAGACTTCAAGATCTTAACAGATCATAAACCTTTTATTTATGCTTTCATGCAGAAGTCTGATAAAGCATCACCGTGTCAAACGCGTCAGTTGTCCCTTATCGCCCAATAGACTACTCAAATTGAATACATAAAAGGTGCAGAAAATACTGTAGATGACTCGCTCTCACGTGTAGAATCCATCAGGCTTCCCGTTGAGATTAACCTCAACGATCTTGCCGAAAAGAAGGAAGCCGACGGCAGCTCAAGGCCCTTCGCGAGTCTCCGGATTATCCATTATCGTTGAAACGTATCCAATGGGGTCCTGGGCACACTACCATATACTGCGAGATCATTGGTGAATCCATTCGTCCGTATATCCCTGAATCCCTTCGTGAAACGGTGTTTAACATGTTTCATAAGCCTGCTCACCCAGGCCCCAAGGTCACCGATCGACTCATACGGCAGCGCTATGTGTGGCCCAATATGCACCGTGATATTCCTCGCATGTGTAAAAATTGCTTAGACTGTGAACAGTCAAAAGTCTGTCGCCATGTCAAACTCGTACCTGATAAATTTGTCGCGCCTGATGGTCGTTTCGACCATGTTCACATTGATCTAGTCGGTCCCCTCCCTAATCGCAATGGTTTCGAGTACATTCTCATCATGATCGATCGCTTTTCGCGCTGGGTTGAGGCGGTTCCGCTACGCGAAATGTCAGCGCAGACAGTTGCCAGAGCGTTTTACGACACCTGGGTCTCGCGCTATGGTGCTCCGAAGGTCATCACTTCCGATCAGGGTTCGCAATTTGAATCGCGCTTATTCACGGCCCATTTGTCCCTAATAGGTTGCGAGCGTATCCGCACTACCGCGTATCACCCTGCGGCGAAT
Organism: Torymus aiolomorphi; assembly: GCA_036365515.1. NCBI lineage: Eukaryota > Metazoa > Arthropoda > Insecta > Hymenoptera > Torymidae > Torymus > Torymus aiolomorphi. The sequence continues at coordinate 222,707,784 of CM070874.1, read as the reverse complement.
GGCCTAATCGAGCGTTGGCACCGTTCTTTTAATGGGGCGATTATGTGTCATGTGGACAAGGACTGGACGCGTACGCTGAGCGCAGTACTATTAGGTTTACGTTGTCATCTTCGGCAAGACACGAATGCATTTCCCGTGGAATTTTTATTCGGTACTACTTTGCGTCTTCCAGGTGAGTTTTTTCTCCCCAAAGATTTTATGCCAGATCCGAATTTCTTTATCGAAGAATTCCACGAATATATGCGTCAAGTCCGTCCAGTCCCTGTCGCACATAATTATAAAAAACGTGCATTTTGTTTTAAGGATCTTTATACTTGTACACATGTATTTATGCGCAATATGGCTAAAAGTCATTAGAGAGGCCTTATACAGGCCCATATAAAGTATTGAAACGTCCGTCCGATCGCGTCTTCGATATAGAAATTCACGGCGCATCGCGCAGCGTATCGGTGGAACGTCTTAAACCCGCATATATGATCTCAGACAATCTACCCGACGTGCCTGCCGGTGGTGACTCAAGTGGCAATCAGCCCACCACCGTTGATCGACCAGTATTAAAGACTTACGCCAGGAAGAATTAAGTATCCTTTGCTCCTGTGACTAGAGTGTAAGGTAACTGTGATTACCTAGTTTTTAAGTGCCATCGAGCACAGTATAATTATTTATATTTATCTTCATATTTATGTACTTCGTTGGCACTCGGGGGAGAGTGTGTAGGGACTGCGATCTTCCCTCTCACTCTAACTGCGAGAGTGGGGGAAGCGGCCATGTTCGGTTTGGCGAGAAGCGGCCTGCGCGCCGCAGTCGTTGCTCGGATCCACGAGCGTTCGGACGTGTGTCCGTGTACACCTCCTTATTACTCAATAAACCTCGTTATTGTTACTCCCGACTCTCTCATTTTTCCTTCCCCTTCCTGGAACGTGTGGAGGACGTGGGTGTTATATCTCCACAACAGATGTAGTACCCCAAGTGGGAATCCCCGCTAAAGGGGGAAAAACCACCGCCGATTCCGATCGGGTGAAAGCGCCGGTGGTCGGTGCAGGCTCCACGGATTTTGGGGGGGCAAACTCATGAAGAGAAGAAAGAGACAGACACAAGTGCTGATAAGAAGAGGCAGAGCTTGCACGAGCTGGTGAAGTGGCAGGAAGATCTGCTGTTTTCAATAAGTCAATTCCTAAAAGGCAAAAGCTACGTCCACAAGGAAATTCATAGAACGGTGGCGAGTATGTTTACCAACTGGCGTCGTATCACGGAGCTGGGTGGAATAGCGGGGGTGGTAGATCAGCCGAAGACGGTGTCGGCTGTGGATACGCAGACAACGCCCACGCTGAAACAACAAACACAGCAGCAGAATGGCAACAACGAGATGAGACTCCGAAGGTTAGGCGTCCGGTCAATGCCAAGAGAGGGAGAGATCGATGCACACCGCAATCCACGGAACACAAGAAGAAGAAGAGGGAATCGCACGAAGAGGAGCCATCGTCTGAGGAGCTGAACACGAGTGGAGACGAGAACTCAGAGGAGAAATGTCAAGAAGCGAAGAAGAAGAGAAGACCACGTAAGGAGTCTCAGACAAAACCTTGTCAGCAGCCTCGGAAACAGCGTGGACGGCCTGATATGCCGAATGCTCTCATTGTCCAGAAGAAAGATGAAGGTAAAATGAGCTATGCAGAGATCCTGGGTCACATCAGGAATGACAACACGCTGAAGGGGGTCAGCACCTCAGTGCAAAAAGTACGCAGGACGAACACGGGAAGTCTGCTGTTAGTCCTTACAAAGGAGAGCTCTGAAAAGGTGCCCGAACTGCACCAGGTGATCCAGAATGCGATTGGAGAGAACGCCATCGTTAAGCCCAAAGTCCAGGAAGTCGACGTAGAACTCATGGACATGGACGAGATTACGACGAAAGAGGAAGTCATGAATGCCATTCAGAGACATTTAGGTGCTGATAGTGGCGTAACACTTGCGTTAATCAGATCGTTGCGTCCCACATACAACGGAACGCAGATAGCTGTCGTAAGACTGTTAGCATCGGTAGCAAAAAAGCTCCTGGAGCGAAAGAACATCCGAATTGGATGGACTTACTCTAGAATCAGGGAGTTGGTGAGGCCACTAAAGTGCTTTAAGTGCTAGAACTTCGGGCATCTAGCTCGGAGCTGCAAGAGTGAAGTAGACAGGTCAAGAAGCTGTATCAAATGTGGAGGTGAAGGACACAAAGTTGCAGAGTGCAGCGCTAATGCTCATTGTGTACTATGCGCTGCGAAATGTGGAAAGGAACCGTGAATTACATAACGGGTAGCAGTTGATGTCCATCGTACGTGCAGGCACTCCAGGCGATTACTAAACGTCGAAAATGAGAGTGCTCCAGTTAAACCTCCAACACTGTGAAGCAGCACAGGATCTGCTTATGCAAACAGTACGAGAGCTGCAGCCGGATTTGACCATCCTCTCAGAATCCTACAGGCAGCTGGATACTCAACCTTGGGAGTCTGATGAAAGTGGTACAGCGGCGATCTGGTCATGCCGAAAGTCCCCGTTCCAGGACACTGTAAGCGAGACCGATCGTGGGTTTGTGAGGGTGAAAGTCAAAGGAGTGCTACAGTTGTTATGCCCCGCCCAGATGGAAGATTGAGGAGTTCGAGGACTTTCTTGACAGGCTGATTAGAGATGCGAAGGGCCGCTTCCCAGTAATCATCGCTGAGGATTTTAATGTCTGGGCAGTTGACTGGGGCTGTAAGAAGACAAATAAGAGGGGGCAGGCTCTGCTTGAGGTAATGTCCGCGTTGGACGTTGTCTTGCTTAATACTGGCACCAAACCAACTTTCGTGAAGGACGAAGCCTCATCCATTGTGGATGTTACGTTTGTAAGCAGCAGCTTTATGCGCGCAAACCGCTCTTCGTGGACAGTTAGTGATATATACACCCACAGCGACCATTAGGCCATTCTGTGGGAGATACAGACTAGCCCCAAGCGGGAATCAAAACTATCGAAGACCAACTCGAGAGGATGGAGAACCCAGCTGTTCGACGGACAGCTTTTCTGCGAGGCTCTGAACATCAGTCCTATCGAGGATGGAAATGCAACAGATAAGGTGGAGGAGGTCATGCAGAGGGTAACCGAAGCGTGTGATACCATAATGCCGCGGAAAAAAGATGTGGACCGCCGACCTCCAGTGCACTGGTGGAGCGAGGACATAGCCGGGCTCCGTAACGAGTGCCATCAAACTCGACGACTAGCTCAGCGCGCTCGAGACAAACCAACGTTCCCTGCACTGGAGGAGAAACATAAAGCAGCAAAGATGAAGCTAAAAAAACCATAAGGTGCGCAAAGAGTGAGAGCTGGAGTGAGCTACTTAGGGAGGTCGATAAGGATCCGTGGGATAGGCCATACAAGGTGGTAATGACTCGGCTAAAAAGTCAGCCAATAACATCGCCGACCAGTCCGATACTGTTGAAGAAGATAGTCTCGACGCTCTTTCCCGAGCAACAGGACAAGGACTATGACTTGGAGGAGAGCAGTGGTGAAGAAGTCCCAGACATTACCGAAGAGGAGCTGCTGATGGCTACATCGAAGGTAGGCAATAACAAAGCTCCGGGTATGGACGGGATTCCGAACATCGCACATAAGACGGCTATTAAGGCAGCACCAACGATGCTTCCGGACATGTATAACACGTGTTTGAAAGAAGGAACTTTCCCAGATACGTGGAAGTGGCAGAGACTAGTGCTCCTCCCGAAGGGGAAGAAGCCGCCGGATGAGCCGGATGAGCGCCATGGTAGAGGACCAGCTGAGGACGCGTCTTACGCCAGATAACTTAAGCCAACGAATGCTATTCTCGGAGACAGCGTGGAAGTCGATCGGCGACCATGCGGCTATAGTGATGAAGGAATTGCGCCGAGCGGAGCGCGAAAGGAAGAAGGTGAACTTGGTCCAAGACCAGGCAGAAGAGGAGACAGCGAGTGATACGAACCCCTAATCCACTCAGACCATCGAGAGAGAGACGGGGGAGTAAGATTACTCCGATATGCTGGAGGAAGAGCTACGGCTGTGGTCTCTCCCGCGAAGTAATACCTAACGGTGGTACCGCGGGAGAACGAAAAGGCCACAGAGACAGAGAGAAAAGGGGGGCTTTAGTCGGTTAGAGTCCGACACACAGGGGTTGACATCCGTCTTGGCATCCCTACGGTCCATGAAGGATTACCCTACACTCTCCAGAAACACACGCACGCACGCACGCACGCACGCACGCACGCACGCACGCACGCACGCACGCACGCACACACGCACACACACACACACACACACACACACACACACACACACACACACACACACACATACACACATGGGGTGTCGATAGTAGCTTACGCAGATGATATTGCTCTCATTGTCGTTGGGAAAACCATCGAAGATGTGGAATACCTCGGAGATACGGCAATCGAGGTAGTAGGAGATTGGCTGAACGACCATGGACTCAGTCTTGCTGCCGAAAAGACCGAGGCAGTGTTCATTGCCAGAACAAAAAAGAGAGTCTACGCCACTTTCACGGTCAACGACGAGAAGATCAAGACAAGGGACACCATGAAGTACCTAGGAGTTACAATAGATGCGCGGATGTCGTTCAAAGACCACCTTAGGAACGCAGGATTAAAGGCATCAAAAGTGGCTCGAGCACTCGCAGGCATCATATGCCAAACATAGGAGGGCCGAAGCAGCCACGACCGTTGCTTCTTTCATCGGTGGTTTATTCCGTGATTCTATACGGAGCCCCCATCTGGGCTAATGCTATACCTAGTAACCCAAGCACTATGGTACAGCTTGCTGAAGGGCCTGCAGGTCAATCGCGCTGAGAGTGGCCTGCGTGTGTGCCTACCGTACCGTGTCAGACATCGCTCTCTCGGTAGTCACCGGATTGCCACCCTTGGACCTAATGGCATGTGAGAGAGCTGAGGTGTATCGTGAAGGAGTGATAAGAGAGGAGGGCGAACTTGATCAGGGACCACGTCAAAACCGATGGTCCAGGAAGACTGTGGAAGAGTGGCAGCGGCGATGGGATATAGCAGATAAAGGTCGGTGGACCCATCGCATTATTCCACGTGTCGTGGAGTGGACGGAGAGGAGACACGGACTCGTGACCTTTCATCTCACCCAGGTACTAACTGGGCATCACTGCTTTCTCAGCTATCTGAAGAGAATTGGAGTGTACGAAAGCGCGGAGTGCCCAACATGTCCTGAAAGTGATGAGGACGTTGGACACGCTTTGTTCGTATGCCCCAGGTTTCGGGAAGAGAGAGAAAGGTTTCAGGCCTTATGGGAAGGCCCCCTAACTCCCGAGGGCATCGGAAGATGCTTACCCTCTTCACAGAGAGGATGGGATGCTGTGATTGGTCTCGTCACCGAGGTGGTGGACAGATTGAACTCCATAAGGCGAGAAGAAGAAAGAAGAGAAAACCGTCTCACAGAGGACCAGGCGGGGTAGAGGGTCGTAGATGCTGCGACCGCCCTCCGCGAAGTAATGCCTAACGGCGGTTTCCACGGTGGGAATTACAGTCGGGGCAGGCCCTGCTATAGAACAACAGCAGGGGGTTTTAGTAGGTATTGCCAGAAATGGTCGAGTCCTACATAACATCTCGTATGCGTAAATGCATTTTTTCTAACCTCCTCCTCCTCCTCCTCCAAAAAAAAAACACACACACGCACACACACACACACACACACACACACACACACACACACACACACACACACACACACACACACACACACGCGCACACACACACACGCACGCACACACGCACACACACACACACGCAGACACACACACACACGCACGCACACACGCACACACACACACACACGCCCACACACACACACGCACACACACACACGCACACACACACACACACACGCATACGCGTGCGCGCGCGCACACACTATGAGGAAGCAAAAAATTGTTAACGAAATCGCTTTTCCGGAGAAGCCCCTTTAGGCCGATATACCGTGCTGTAGTCCCAAAAAAATGCAAGAATCGCAAAAACTTCATTATACAACATTTTGCGTCTAATACTGTAGAAAAAGTCTTCCAAGGCTTAAAAAAAATTGTAAACGAAATCGCTTTTCCAGAAAAGCCCCTTTACGCGGTTATGCAATGCTCTCAACCCAAAAATAAAATTGATGCTGGTAAATTGATTAATTGTAAAACATAAGCAGTTAATGCCTGATAGTCCATTGATGATATATGCCAGAACCTTTCACGGTGAAAAGATTGATTGTCATCAAACAATAACTTAAATTTACTATCTTCATCTTTATAATTTGCCAATGAATTAAAAATGTCATTAGGTGCAGCATTATATAAATATTTATACATCATTTCTAAGAAAATTGGATAGCTCATAAAAAAGTGTCCTTTATAATTATTATCTTAATAATTGGCCATTAAAGATAGCGGATTCAGAAAATCCATTATTTCATACATGGCAATTGCATTGATTGCAAGCGTTTGATCATCGACAAGTTTGAATAGTTCTTCTGTTGCATTGGGCAGTAAAATTTCTGATTCAATCAATTATCGCTTAAATTCATTTAACGCATGATTATATTTATCGATTTTTACAAAATCCTCTTCGTTTGATAGGGATATAGACCAGCGATGATGCTCAGAGGTTTGATTAATATATTAAATGATATTAATATATCATATCTATTTTCTTCCATTTTACCAGATTTTTTAACTTTCATGTCACCTTCATAAATCAAATATATTTCTATGATACCATACACATCTTTAGCTTTTCTGACCGCAGTGTTAAAAAAACTTTCCAAGTTCATGTCACTAAAGTCATCAGTACTTATTTTAGCATAACTTATATAAATATACTATTTTTCAGCAGTAATCGCAAAGCTTATAGCATACTTTCGTTATCACAATCATAAGTTATAACACCTATTAAATTTGAGAAGTTACATCGAATGTTATCTGAAATCATTTTCTCATAACCTTCATTCAAAATTGTAGTTTTCATTTCTTCACTAGTAGGTATTTTGTATGACGGATCAAGTGCATTAAAAAATTTGTGGCAGTTAGGCGAATCAATTTTGTTAATATTCGCGTTAAAATATAATAAAAACTTCAAAAACAAGATATTTATTTCTTTTTCTTTATCACCAGTTCCCTGCTTGTTGCTGGTGATGTTTTGTCAACTGTTGCACTCGATCCAACTTGTAAATTTGGTACTGATACTTCAGTCTATAAATAAAAACAAATATATTGGGATAAAATAAAATATATAGTATTATTGATGTATTAATAAAAACTGTGCAATTATAGAAAATCAAACATCAAATGCTTCATTCTGAAGAGACGTAACCTGGATACATAATAATAAACTATTTGATTATTATTTAGATAAGACAATATCGATGTTAATGAGTTCAAAAATGATGTAGTTTTTATTTGTGCAACGTTTCGGTAGCTGACTCGCTACCCCTATCAAGCACTGAAATTTATTAATACAAAATAAAATCAAGGTCACAGATAAAACATATAACATATAATATCCAAACTGCACGTCGAGCTTACCTAAAAATTTTTCTGTTAAATAATTAATAACGTCATATACAAAATACTACATACATTCTTCGTTCTGCAAAAATAGAGCCAATAATGAGAAATATATAAAAACCTTTGCACAGAGATCAGCCTCAAATAAATATAATTTTTACCTGATTTCTTAGGTAAAAATAATCTAAATGTTAACAAAACCATTTCCACCTTCGTAAATCGAATAGATTAGGACGGCTGGGTAATAAATTAATATATATATCACAACAATTTAATAAATTAACACAGAAGAGAAGCAAAGGCAGTCAATGTAAATAAAAGGAACGTAAACAAGATTTAATTATTACTTACAGAAGTTCTTCTCTCTGTGAATCTATCTGTTGCAGTTAAGGGATCTGCTGTAGTTGAACGATCTGCCGTTGTTAAATTTTCTTTCTTCAAGACCTTTAAAGGGGACTTTAAAGGAGATCTACCTTGTGGAATATTAGAGTCAGTAAGGTTGCATACTCTCCTTTGCAAGAAAAAAATTTAATTTAATAGAAAAATAAATATCACAATATCAAAATAAAGCATGACTTACTTATGTACTTCTAGAGCAACAGCATCCCTTCGTGCTAGGATGTCTGAGTAAGCATTACATAGCGCTTTACAAATTACTTGTTTTGAACCACGTATTGGAGTATAACCCTCTCAACTCTTGTGCAGAAGTTTACCCATACTTACTGAATATATTCTATAAGAAATAATATTTACAATAATGAATATGTCAATGATTTTAATATAAATACGAATAAAAATCAATAAAAGTGAACAATAAAAAATTTATTTTATATATCATAACCTCTATGTGTTATTAAATTGATGTTCAAGAAATAAATGTTTATTTAATACAAACATTAATAAAAATACATTTTGCGTACTCACCTGGAATGAAATGTTAACAATATTAATTTATTGTTAAGAAATATTCCTCAGAAAAAAAATAGGTTTAACCGCGCTTTCAAGCGCTTGACACGTTACGTAAATAATCATCAGCTAATTACCAAAATGGTTATAAACCCACGAGATGCTTCTTTTGGCGGCCGCACTGAAAATATAATTGTACGTTACGAAGCGAAAGAGGGGGAAACAATAAGATACACGGATATTTGTTCTTTATATCCATATATTTGCAAAAGAGGTCGTTTTCCGCTCGGACATCCGAACATATACGTCGGTAAACAATGCGCCTTGTTAACGGGGGGAAACAACAACGATCTGTCACGGGTAGAGGGGCTCGTTAAATGTGAAGTTTTGCCACCGAGAGATTTATTTCTTCCCTTATTGCCTGTAAAAATGCACAATCGTTTGCTCTTCGCTCTTTGTCGCACGTGTTGCGAAGAAATGAGGCAACAAGATTGCACTCACGAAGATGTGAGCGAACGCGAAGTCTCGGGAACGTGGGTCGTCGATGAACTGCGAAAAGCCATAGAGATAGGTTATTGTGTAACTGAAATATACATAATTTGGCAGTACAAGATATCGCAATATAACGCGACTACGGATATAGGTGGCTTGTTTGCGTACTACGTAAATACATTCTTAAAAGTAAAGCAAGAACCTAGCGGGTGGCCAGAATGGTGCTTGCATGAAACAGATGAGAAGCGCTATTTAGCATAGTATCAGCGAGATGAAGGCATAAAATTGGATCGCGAAAAAATCGAAAAAAATGCTGGCTTACGCGCTGTGGCAAAACTTTGTCTCAATTTTTTTTGGGGAAAGTTTGGCCAACGTACGAATTTAAAACAAACAGACTTTGTTAAAACGCGCGAAGCACTCATCAAACTTCTAGTTGCACCTGATAAAGAAGTACTAAGCATATTATTTGTAAACGATGAATTACTATACCTAAATTGGCAAAAAAATTCAAGATGCGCCCAACACAAACGTTGTTATCGCAGCATATGCTACAGCGCAAGCGCGATTAAAACTGTACACTTACTTACAATTAGAGAAACTCGATCGTCGCGTGTTACATTGATGTAATAACACGGTGTGTGTTATCGTATGAATTTATCCCTCGGTTATTGTTATTATATTGATGTGGGAATCTGTCGATCTTCCCGAGGCAGCAGGTGTAAGAAATGAAAACCCTTACAACGTGTGTATGCTTTTTTTGACGTTCCGGTGAGCAATGTCACCCTCATCAGAAACAAAGTTAGTTTTCTCACAATGTGCAAAAAAGCATACACACGTTGTAAGGGTTTTCATTTCTTACACCTGCTGCCTCGGGAAGATCGACAGATTCCCACATCAATATAGTCGCGTGTTATACTTCGATACAGACTCGTGTATATTTACTGTATGTAACGAGTACGCGGAAGGAGAATAATATAGGCCTCATTTGGGCTCATTGTTGGGTGATATGACTGACGAACTCGCGGAATACGGTCCGAACGTTCATATAAAAACATTTCTTTCATGCGGGCCCAAATTTTACGCGTACAGAGCATTTGTTTTAAGGACAGGAAATACAATTGACTGTTGCAAAGTCAAAGGAATAAGTTTAAATTATAATAATTCTATGAAAATTAATTTTGACAGCATAAAAAGTCTTACGGAAAGTTACTATGGCCGGCAGGAGAATAATATAAAAATTAATTTTAGAGCTATAAGACGAATGCCTGCTCATGTCGTTGTTACGAGGGAGGAATTCAAAACACGTTGTATAGTTTTTAAAAAGCGTCGTTATATTTCGCCAGAACTATCGCTTCCTTTTGGCTACAAACGTTGAGATTGTATTTTTTAAAAATAAAATAAGAAATAAAACTATAACCCATTCCTTGTTTTTCATTTTTAGTATAATAATAACAATAATAACTAAACATTTTAACTAATATGCTGATACTAGCGAGCTCTATATGCATATTTTTATTTTTGATAAGCTTATAATGTACGTGTGCTCATTACCTTATAAAGTGCACTCGCGGTGGTACAACCTTATAGTTCACGCTTCTATTAGCTTATTCAAAAAAGCGGACCCGCGCGTGCGCGTGCTGTATCAGCTTGTGGCGCGCGCGCTCGCAGTGGTACAAGCTTATAGTTCGCGCGTCTATTAGCTTATTCAAAACCGGATCCGCGCGCGAGGTATCAACTTGTAACGCGCGCGCGCGCCGTGCCGTACCCCCGCCGCGCGGGTCTTTTAAAAAAGATTGTTTTTTTTTTCACGAAAAGAAATACTATAGAAGTAAGTAATGTGAGATTCTTAAATTCAGTTACGAAAAGGGACACACGATGGAAGCACCCCTTTACTTGTTGCGTGTGTGGGCCTACCGGATGCGGGAAAACTCAATTTGTCAGAAGATTTCTCACTAACTTACGGACGATATGTAACGTTCGCTTCGACCGCATACTCTTTTATTATGTGGAGTGGCAAGAAGCCTAACGAACACAGCTGAAATCCGGTGGTGGGGCTCCAGATATCGAATTTCGGAAAGGCCTACCTCAACCAAGTTATTACTCCGAGGACAACGATAAGAAAAAGTTACTTATACTCGATAAATTGCTGCGAGAATCTTCGTGCGACGTTATATTAGATTTATTAACAAAGGATAGTCATGACAAGCATATTAGCGTTATATTCGTAACGCAAAATATTTTCCACAAAGGAAAGTCACAGCGTGATATAAGTTTGAATACAAAGTACCTTGTACTCTACAAAAACCCACGTGATCGTGCGCAAATTCAACACTTGGCGCGTCAAGTGTATCCCGAAGATCCAAGGTTTTTACAAGAGGCTTACCTCGATGCTACACGCGCTACGCATTCGTATTTTTTTTATCGATCTATCGCAAGATTGCGTAGATGAATTTAGATTTCGATCATGTATATTTACCGACGACAAAACGCACTACGCTTACGTGTCAAAATATTCGAAGTTCCGATAGTTTAATTACAAAAAAAAACCGCTGCCAATTCATTGGCCCGTGGCTTTCTCAAACTTAATTTGTTTATTATTTTAATGAATTTTTAATAACAAAATTTATAATATTTGCAACAATCTATGACATAATTAGAATTAAAACCATTTATGAAGATTAAAAATTATTAATTTTTAAATTATGTATAAAATATGAATAAAATAATAGGTCTTATTTTTTTTTTTAATTATGTGCGAAAAATAAATGAAATAATTGATTGTAATATTATCGTCAAAACCTTTTAAAATTCCTAAATAAACTTTACTTCAAATTATATTTTTTTTTTGTGAAATTTCACACATAGGGTACGTGTCTGTAGTAGCATGCTGTCCGTATTTGTGTGGTCTTTCTGCAATTTCCGATCTAAGAAAAAGGTACTAACTTTAAAAATAATAAATGGCTATTATAAAACAAAAGCAGGTATACAATATGCGCGCATCGGCGCAAAGCGCATAGCGCATGTCATTTCTATTTTCTAGTATACATAAATACGTTCCCGAATAATTACGATTTTAAAAGAGGGCTAAAATAGTTTCAACCTCAAATATCTCTGAAATTCATAAACGAATTACCCTAAGAATTCTTCTAATAAATAATATATAAACTCTACATCTCCACCAAATTTCAAAGAAATTAAAGCAATTTTAATGTAGTTATACTGTGCGACAACAAAGAAAGTCATTTTCAAAAATACTAAAATTTTAAATATCAAGCATCTCAAAAAATAACCATATAATCTGGATGAAATTTTACACAGGTATTGCCTATAACGCATACAAAATAGTCTGTAAATTTCAAGCTGATACATGAAGCCGTCATTGAAAAATTACAATTTTGAAAAAAACCGTAAAAGAATTTTAACCTTAATATCTCTAAAAATCATAAATCAATTCTTTTATCTAAAGGACTTATACGATAATATATAGACTCTACATTTCCACAAAATTTTAACATGATTAAACCAATTTTTGTTTTCTCTAGTTATCATGCGGCAAAGAAAATAACTTTGTAAAATACGAAAATTTTCAAAATCAAATATCTCAAAAAGTAATCGTACGATCTTGATGAAAATCCGCACACATATTATCTATATCACATAAAAAATTGTCTATAAATTTGGAGCTAATACATTGAGCCGTTCTCGAGAAATTACGATTTGAAAAAAAGGTAAAAAAAATTTTAACCTCAAATATTTCTGAAATTTCTGGACTAATCATTTTGCCCAAAGAACTCGACCGAGAGCTATCCAAAACCTACCTCTACAAGGAATGTTAAAGCGATTAAGTCAATTTTACTCCCGTAATCGTTGGACATACAAAACTCATTTTTTTTACATTTCATTTTTTTCTCAAAAACTAGTCGACAAAAGGAATTCAAATTTGTACAGATTATAGCTATTTATATTCTACTTATCATGATTTTTCTCAAGAAAATTGACCGTTTAGTTTAGGAGTTATAAGTTTTTAAAGAAAAACACGTTTTTGTTAATAACAAAAGAACCGTGATAGCTAGAGAAATTTTTTTTTTTGAAATATAGGTATTTTAATGCTCATTGGAATGATATCCATTCGATTCAAATATCTCGATCTTATCATAAAAAAAAAAGCAAAAATCAATTTTGATAAAATCGAAAATTCGAAATAAAACAAAAACGCATCGGCGAATCAAAAAACGAGTTTTTGACCCACCATCACACAAAGAAAATAAAAAAAAAATGAGACCTGTCCGGTCATAATCGATCGAGTAGAAGCTGAGATCCAGGCGTGCACACCCAAACACACACACACGCGCGCGCGCGCGCCCACACACACACACACACACACACATACATACACACGCACACACACGCACACACACACACACACATACACACACACACACATGCACGTAAGCACGCACGCACATATATACATCCATCTATACAGACATTTTTCAAAAATCATGTATTTTAATTTCTAACACCTCGAAAAACAATTATAACATGTTTTTGCAATAACTTAAAAAATTACTATCACAAAGATTCCTCTAGGAAAAAACAATACAGGGAATGAAAGAGTTACTATCTGTCAAAAAACTACCAGGAATTTTTAAATAAAACACACAATATTCAATTATTTATCAATATTTATTTTGTCGCCTTCAAAGTAGGCCATTTGATGCAGCACAAATGTGCCAACGATTTTTCCAATCATCAAAACATTTTTTATAAGCGTTTTCTGGAATGGCCTTCAGTTCCCTCAATGAATTTTGTTTTATGGCTTCGATCGCTTCAAAACGTTTTCCACGGAGAGGTAATTTTAGTTTCGGGAACAGAAAACAGTCACATGGGGCCAAATCTTGTGAATACGGTGGTTGCTCCGGTGGTAAATACGATTGTATTTATTGAGTTTTTGGCCTTAAATTCGGTTACAACTGCGGCTCTATGCGGTGGTGCATTATCGTCGTGCAAAATCCACGAATTGTTCTTCCACAATTCTGGCGCTCAAATAATATTGTTTATTGACCGTCTGTCACTCTTGTAGGAATTCATGATGCACCAAACCATGAATATCAAAGAAAATAGTCAGCATGACTTTCACTTTTGATCGACTTTGACGTGGTTTGTTCGGTTTTGGCTCGTCTTTTGTTTGCCATTGAGATGCCTGTCAACTTGTTTGTATGCCAAACTCGTAGACTCATGTCTCATCTCCAGTTATAATGCGTTCCATGAATGTAGGATCGGAATTAGCACGATCCAGCATGTCCAAAGACATCTGTCTGCGGTACTCATTTTGAAGAAAATTCAGCTCTTTTGGACAAGTCGAGCGGCGACGCGTTTCATGGTCAAAACATCCACCAAAATCGTACGACCTGACTCGTGGGAGATGTTTAGCACTTGTGCTATCTCTCTAAGCCTGAATGGCGATTTTCCAATACGATTTGTTTCACTTTTTTAATGTTCTCCTCGGTGGATGCTGTCGATGGCCGTCCGGACCGAGGCAAATCTTCACACACTTCTCGACCTTCCTTGAATACTTTGTACCAATCGTAAATTTGTGTTTTTGATAAAACTGATTCTCCATAAGTCTTTTCCAACATTTTCAAAGATTCCGCGCACGAAATTTCGTTGGTAACACAAAATTTGAGGCAAACTCTTTGTTCAATTTTTGTATTCATTGTGAAAATCGTGACGCACTACTGAGCTTAACTGTCTATAACAGCTGTCGTAAATAAACTGCTTGATGAAACGCTCTCAAACTTGGCATCATAATTTGGTACAGTGATGCCAACATACAACAAAAAAAATATTTCAAATATCTATAACGCGGGAAATTTAAAAAAACTTCCCCGGGTACTTTTTTGACAGAAGATAAATAGAAAAAGCAAATCATCTATTGTTTTCCCCACAGTCGAGAGGCAACAATGGCAGTAGTCGGACGTATAAAATCGAGACGCTCTTTGCCTTGTGCTAAATGCTTTTCTAAAAAGCTATTGGTGCTGTTAACAGTGCTTTCTCATTGCCACGGCAAACAGCGCATTGCCATACTTCGCTCGGCTGATAAGTTGTTCGTCAAGTGCATATGCGAGTGCGCGTTGAATGTTCTACATGGTGTCGTGAATTTAAAAGATAACGAGAAGAAACAACTAAACAAGCACAAGTTTATATTAAGCAAATTAACCAAAGAAAAGTCATTCGGCAACGACAGTTGGGAAAGTAAAAAACGTACAATAGTGCAGAGCGGCGGATCTTTTTTACCAGCTATTCTAGCCCCTATTGTAAGTACTCTTATTTCTAAATTGTTTAGTGGAAGTGTTCAAGAGTGAAACAATTAGTAATAAGAAAAAGCAGTATGCAGCGGGCTCGTAAAATGGTAATTGTGCCCGAAGTTACGATCGAGCGCATGCAGTCAGCCGGCGGAGCAAGTACCTATGTTCCGGAATCCTTCAATTCCGTGCAAATCCCAGGTGACAATTTGTCGAGATTAGATGCCGAAATGTTCGATATTCTACACTCGAAAAAGGTAAAAGACGAATACGAAAAATGCCGAAATTACTTACAAGTCTTGCATTAATATCTTTTTTTCGGTGAAAGCAAGCGCGGCATCAGTAACAAGGCACAATGAGAAGTAGATGAAATTGAAGAGACACTGGCGCCGCTAACCGAAGAATCCATTCTCGACGGGGCATGTCAACGCAAGGTTTGACTCTTGCTGCGACACTGGATAACAGTAGCGCCCGAACGTCTCAAGCGGAACAATACCGTTACAGTGAGCATAGATGGCAGAGCAGTCGAGCGTTCGAATATCATAGAATTGTCGAACGATGTAGTTAAAAGGAAGGGAAAAAATGACGTCGAGGGAGCACCTGTCAGCCGTATGGAGTTTTCTAAATTTGTCAAGACTAGCGATACTCCAACGAATTTAATAGGCAACAGCGAAGTTTTAAAGATTGACAGAGTACTCGCAGCGCCTTTAAATACGGCGAAACGACGACTGAATAAGGAAGACGCGAATGCAGAGCCCTCTCCCGTGCTTACGAGAAGAAGAAATGCTGAGCAAAGTAAAAAAAAGTGGTTGCGATTCCAAATATAAAACCAGCACACGCACACGCGCACGCACACATGCACGCGTGTGTAGACGCATACGCGCAGAGACACAATGTACGAGAAACAGTATTACGATCTCACGCACGAGGTAAGATACGTGGGTGCAAGAAATCTCGTACGCGTAAATAAAAAGAGAGGTAAATCGGTTACAACCTCGCTTTACTGGCAACAGTGGTCTCTACATAGATGCTTACCATACGCCGTTCTCGGGCACAGGTATACATTTTCTCAACGAAGGCAACGGCATCAATCGTCACAATTACGCGGGAGGAAATTTTCTGACAGTATTTGACCTAACACCAGATTTGTCAGCTCATTGTGCTATGCACTGGAACCTCGTATGGTCGGATAGCGTACGCGTGGAAGTGCGATTCGATAGTGCTCTCACTAGTACCATAAATTGCATCATTTACGCAGAATACGATAACGTGCTGAAAGTCGATTCGAGCAGGCAAATCCTATCGGATTTTAGCGCGTAAGAAGAAAGAGAAACAAGAGCAGTTCGGAGTAAGGGTTTATAAGAAATGAAATACCAACGCGTGAGGATCAGTTATCATTTGCTCTTTTACATGGCGATACACTCTCGCGCTTACTCCTCATCAAATCTCCAAATCATGGATTTCGTTTTCGATATACAAGGTTTTCGCGACGTTAATATAAATTTTCTGCCAAACGAAGTGGCTGTGATTACATTGCAAGAGCTCATAGTCGGCCATTGTATAGTAGGTTCACCTTGTAATTTTTTGCATTTGCCACCAGACATAAAGACGACAAACAGCTATTGCACAGTTCACGTACGCGGAATACAGTGGCTTGAAGGTGGCGTATCATTGCGATGCTTGCGCTATCATCTCTACAAAGTTGTCAAGAAGGCGAGAAATATCTACGTGTGCGGTGATTAAAAACGAAGATATCACGAGAACGTGCTTGGACGTTGCGTTATAGATCTCGAAGAGTGGATGTCACCAACGTTTAATAAATTAGAAGTACTGTTTCCGAATTCCTTAGTGTATTCAAGTCATATCGAAAAACATAGAGAAAATAAGAAAGACTTTTGTGCGCTTTTTAAAGCAAACCTAATAAGAAAATGGATGTACAGTATACTTCCAGAAAAATGGCGCGAAGCAAATGAAACCATACAAAGAGAAAGATTTTACGCAGCTCTTTGCAAGTATCGTAACGAACGCAGAAAGACTTTTCTCTTTAGTCAACCAGGTGAAGTAGATGTGGACGACGGAGACGACGACGAAGATAGCAGCACACACACACGGAAAAAGGAAACGACGACGACGGCGACGAAGACGAGATCAACATCGTATTAAGTGAGAAGATGCCCAGTCAAGAGATTGTAAATCAATTACAAGATGGACACGAGAACAATAATGCTTCCGATACCTGCGATTAAAGCGAATACAATAGGTGTGTATGCTGCTGATCACATTCCAAAAATTTTAAGTCCATCCGTGGCCATCGTAATCAATCAAGATACAGCAAATAAACCAGGATTGCATTGGATCGCCATTTACATAGACAAAAATGGGTATGAAGAATATTTCGACAGTTACGGGCTCGCGACCACCTCACCACACTATTTTGATTGCCTACGAAGGAACTGCATGCGTTTCCAGTGAAACAAGAAACTATTAGAAAGTTTTGATTCAAAAGTGTGCGGTGAATATTGCATTTTGTTTTTGCATTATATGTGTAATGGTGGTTCTTTACGCACGTTTTGTATCTTTTCAAGTAATTCGAATATCAACGACGAAATGGCTGCTCAATTTTATAAAAATATTATACGTAAATTAAAAGACAAAAGGAAACTCGTTCGCGTAGGTGTCTTTCCGCGAGAGTCTTCGACAGGATCAGGATTTTGTAATCAATCATGTTTCGCAAAATTACAAAATCTATAAACAAATCTTGTATGTATTTTATAAGTATGAAAAATGTATTGTCGTTATATACTTTTCTGATGTAATAAAATGTGATTAAAAATTTATTCCTGCGTTACGTTTTTATTTCACCTCAAATCACTCCACCCCATTTTGCATGCATGCAACACCACTACCACCACCACAAGCATGAGTTTTATCTAATCATATTTTATATTCAAGATACACATCCTGCTTTGTGTTTTAATACGGTACATTTTTATGTTTTCTCGGTAAGCGAGTTTTTATTTTATATTAGGTAGTGTTACCAGCTTCTCGAGTCCAACTGTCATTTTTATAACAAGGTATTCTATTTCAAAAATAAACATCCTGTTATTCATCTTATTACACGTGGGTACCCTTTTATTCTGGTTGACGTTTCTCGGTAACAGAGTTCTTATCTTGTATTGACTTGCATTCATGGAACGTCATTTATATCTTTGTTATGTCTCGTAGTAACCGACATTGGAGACCTTGGTAAAAACGCCTCGTGATTGATCAGTTGCTTACTCCACCATGGTTTCGTTGACGAATATCGATACAGAAGGGGGCTATACTAAGTGGTGATGATCATTTCAAAAGCTAAAGCGTTGCGTTCTCAGCAGCATAGTCGCACAGGAATCGCACCTCCTGCACGAGATCCTACGTACTAAAGTCTGTAAGTCATTTTCTAACACATCAAAATGGCATCATCAAGTGCATCAGCAGCAGCGGCACCAGCACTAGCACGAGTTAATAAGAGTGCACCGAGTGATTTGCCGAATCTTTTACTTTCGACGACATACGCTCTCAACAGATCAAACTCCAAGAGAATAGTCGTTGGACTGGAATACTTTGGTGGTTTCTACAGACCCGTTGTGAAGCTATGCAGCACAGGATCTCCTGCAAAGTACGTAACACTTGATAAAAACGCTTGGGAACTCATCTGCGACCAAATGGAAGCGATGGTAGCTTATTTGGAGGATTCCTTTAGCTTTTACAGCGATTTTGGTAAACGTACAAAGATTTATCTACCGAATCACGATATCAACTTTTCGACGGCATACGGTATGAGACCTATCGTTATCGACGAGAGACCGAACGTACCGCAACCAAAACCAGTCAGAGGAAACCAACCGGAAGTGCAGGTAATAGATGAAGAGTCACAGTTTCCAGATTCTTCGATTTTTGCAACATTCGACAAGAAAAAGAATGGGGAGACGCAGGTTCCAGATTCTTCGATTATTGAAATACCTTGCAAGAAAAAGAAATACGATAATCCACCAGGTATCGTTATGCAGCAAACAACGTTGAACAGACTACGAGATCTACGCGATTGTGTTAACGAGTGGTTATAACATATTGAGGAAAATGCTAGTGTTATAAATCGAGGTATTGATAATATACTAGAGTATTTGAAAAAAGAGTTGCAAGCAGAAAGTATGGAAAAAGCAAAAAGTATTTTAAAAGACAGTGCAGCTTTTAAACAATCTTGTACTTTCCATAAAATAAATATTATTAATAGAGCCAATATGCATATGGAAGCTTTAAATATAATAAAGATTTATTTGATATTGCTCTAATAGAAATCTATGCTTTCGGACTAATAAATATTGATAAAGATTTAACTGACATTATGTTCGAAGCGTAACTTTTGTAATTTTTTATATTACTTCTATAATAAAAATATCAAATTTGTTGAAAAATTCTATTATTCCATTCTTCACTAAAAGTAAAACGCCACTATAGCACACGATACAAAGTATAGTATATTCATTTATAAGGCGTTGATCGGAATGAGACGTATCATTGTCATATTGAACGCCAAACAGACAAAAAGTATGGGGCCAGCGCAAAGCAAGAACTCTACGAAAAACTCCAACGGCTGCGATAAAAACAAGCAGCCGTTTATAGTGCCATCATCAGCTTCAAAATCGTCATCGCACAATAGCTTCTTCACGAACAGTTTCCCGTTGCCAGAGAAACAATCGTACAAACGATTTAAACAATCTTTTCACTGTCAATTTACAAAGACGATCATTTTCCACAATACCAATGTTCGTTAAAGTATACACTGCCTTACGGGTTCTGCGCGAGACCAAGTGCTTTATGTAAAATAATTTATAAAATTTTTTGTAAGTAATTTTGTATTGATTTCTTTTACATAAAAATCAAAAATTAAAAACGTTATCTCATTGTTTTTATTTACCTGTCCAAAACTCCATTCCATTATTCACTCCATATATTATAAGTATGATGCGTTATATATTTTAAAATAAAAACAGATGTTGCTCGCTCAGCTGACGTGTAGTATACTACAATATAATATGGCGGAGAGCATCAAGACCTCGACGATTTTTATCTTTGTGGATATAAATACTGTTATGTATGAAAGGAAGCAGAATGAATTAAAATGAATTAGTTGCATAAAAAATATGCAACGAGCGGGACGCGAACCGACGGACCCGAAGTTTATAGTCCCGCGCTCTACCACTGAGCTAACGCCACGATGCTTGCTCGAGAGCACTGCGAGCGTCTAGTCCTTATCATGAAGCGGATGTATCAGGGCTCCGATGACGGTCGAGCTGAGCCAATGACACCTCCGGATTTGAGGAGAATGACGTCCTCGTCGTTTCACAACTTCTTTCTCCGAATTAACTTCTATATTTTTAATTCCTATATTTAATTCCTTTGTAAATGTTGATTGCAGCTAACGGTCAAGGTTACTACCAATATTTTGTTGTACGAGATGGTAAAAAATAAAACAACAAATTTATTTCACATTAACAACGTTTCGGACATCTTTTATTACTGAATGTCCCTCTTTAGGTAACTAGTAAACAAAAAAATAGATACCATTTTATTTTATACAACACTTATGAATAAATAAATTAAGCAACACGTAAGAACAACTAACGAATGATACTTACAACGTCTGTTTTTGATGTAGCACGGAGAGCTGTCCGTTTGTCAAAGTAAAAATTAAATCAGAAAATCTCGTATATATACTAATAATTTTGAGTGTGTGTACAATATATATACTAGCAACAGATACCTCGATCGCTAGCGCTCGCTCGGTTGTATTTTGATGGTGATCATATTGCATATGGGAGCGTCCAGCAGAAACGGGCCACCGAGCACGTGCGGTGCCTTTTTTCGCGTAAAAGGCGCTCTGTTTAACTCGTTCATAATCGTATGCTGCGTCTTTGAAAAAAAAACCAAGGACCTCTATCGATAGATTTTTTCCTGCTCTTTCCAATGGTGCCATTGTTTTTATTGCGAAACGCTTTCTTCCGGACGAAAACTCGAGTTGAATATTGAACGCCATTTTTCTCAAAGTATATCATGTTTTTTTTCAAAATAAACTACACCATTGGAAAGTACAACTCTTAAGCTTCAAAACCCTATCTTGGAGAAGTTGGAGAAATAAAGGGTTTAAAAGTAACAACATGAAAAAGACAGCGCCGAGGGTCCGTGCGAGCCCCTCGCGCCCGTGCATACGGCACGTTTAAGTCCACGCTCTATTCAATTCGCTAATAATCGTGTACCAAGTCTCTGAAAAAAGAACTAAGGACATATATCGATAGATTTTTTCCTGCTCTTTCCAATGGTGCTATTATTTTTATTCTGAAAAGCTTCTGTTCGGGATTACTACCCGAAGTGCCCGCTAGATGGCAAGCACCAAGCACGCTACCTTTAATGAAAAACATCACCCCGCGGGCTTAAATAGAGGCCTGCGTCGCCCACTAGCCAGGTGCTTTATGCACATGCCTTATTACTTTGCCCCTTTGTCTTATTGCCTTAATAAAAAAAAGCTTAATAAAATGTCTAACATTTTAAATCGTTGCTGTAATCCATTTGATGAAATAAAGCATTCATCGAAACTTAGGTTTGTTTCCGATAAACTTAGAGCTTGTTATCCGCATTTAACTGATAGAGATAAAATATGCGATTCTTGTCGAATAAAATCTAATGCTGAGATTGAAGAAGAGAGTGAGATTTCAATAAAAGATTCTAAAGAAATTATTTTTAATTTGAAAAAATTGTTGAATGACCAAAATTTGACAAAAATGGAAAAGATATTACTTTTGAAATTACTTCCTAAAAACTGGAGCACTCGCAAAGTAGCTAGATTTTCGAACTTGTCTCGTCGGCTTTCATCGAAATGTAAATTATTTGATAACCCAGCCCAATTAAATGACAACAGAGGAAATAAAAAAATATCAAGTAATACTTTAGATCAAGCAAAGCTCTTCTATGAAAGTGATGAGAATAGTAGAATTATGCCAGGCTATAAAGATAACAAATGTATAAAAAATGATGATGGCACAAAAAGTTACATCCAGAAACGGCTTGTTTTATACAACCTTCGAGAACTATATTTAAAATATAAGCAACAGTATCCTGGATCGAAAATAGGATTCAGTAAATTTGCCGAATGTCGTCCTAAATATTGTGTTTTAGCTGGTAGCAGTGGGACACATTCAGTGTGTGTTTGCGTTTATCATCAAAATGTTAAACTTCTGTTAGTCGGTTTAAGAAACTCAGGAGTTTCTTTTGATAGAATGAACACTTATAAAGATTGCATAGCCAAAATAGTTTGTAAAAGTCCAACAGCGAAATGCTATTTAAATATGTGCGAAAATTGTCCTGGTGCCGAACCTCTAAAAAATGATCTAGAATTATTATTAGAA
Source organism: Torymus aiolomorphi (assembly GCA_036365515.1). Taxonomy (NCBI): domain Eukaryota; kingdom Metazoa; phylum Arthropoda; class Insecta; order Hymenoptera; family Torymidae; genus Torymus; species Torymus aiolomorphi. The sequence continues at coordinate 222,685,074 of CM070874.1, read as the reverse complement.
AGCTCTGAAATTAATGAAATAAAGTTTCAAATGTGGAACACTACCGATAGATCAACATTGCAAACTGAAAACGTATCTAAGTCTTCATTTATCGATATTTTTTTTCCTCTTTTGTATAAACTTAAGACTCATTCATTTATTTCTAAACAACAGTCTTCTTATTTTCAATTCTTGAGAGAATCCTTATCTGAAGGAGAATTTTTAATTTCTCTAGATTTTTCAGAAAACTATGCTTTTATAGCACAAGATGCAGCACAATCATTTCATTATAATAATAATCAATGTAGTTTAGCTACAATAGTCATTTACTATAAAGGATCAGAATCTAAAATTGAACACAAAAGCATGGTAGTTTTCTCAGTTTAATTCATGACGTTGTTGCAGTTTATCTAATACAAGAAATTATAATTAATTTCCTTAAAAAGTCTTTCGATTTAGTTAGAAAAGTTATTTATTTTACTGATGAAGCTGCGCAACATTTTAAAAATAAACGCAATTTCCAAAATCTTCTTCATCATTATGATGATATTGCTGTTGATGCTGAGTGGCATTTTCATGCAACAGCCCGCGGAAAAAATGCATGTGATGGAATAGATGCTTCCGTGAAAAGCAATGCCAGATGAGAAAGTTTACGGAAAGTATCCGACAATTATATATTGACGCCCCAAGATTTATACAAATGGGCAACTGAGTATTTCAAAAATATTGAGTGCTTTTTTTCATCAAAAGACGATTACTTAAAGGCTACAGAAAAGCTACAAAACAGGCGAGCCTCAGCTAAGACAATACCCGGAACTCAATTGTTTCATTGTATTAAATTATTAAATGATGCCAAAAAGTTAGAACATAAAAGATTTTCAGCGTCAGAAGATTCTCAATTATATCCACCGATCAAAAAAGAAAAAGTACTTAAAACTCAAACAAAGAAAGAAGCGGATGTTGCAAAAAGGACAATTCTTATAAAATCAAAAAAATGTAAAAAAATTAGAATTTAAAGGAAAAGGTAATATTGTTATGCCAGATTAAACAATCTATAAGGTTATTTTAAATTTCATTGCTTTCAGTGCGTTTATGGATATTTGTATGTTTAATATATTATGTTTTTCAAATTTTGTTATATAAATGAACAAAGTTCATTGTAATATTATACTAACTGTTACAACTAGATCCACAAAATTATGTCCATGCATTGGCATTGTAAGTTACAAAACATTTTATATTTACAAAAAAGAAAGGGCGAAATAGCACATCGCGTGTATTAATCCGCCCTTGAGCATAGCGTAAAAAGTTCGGGCAGCCGCTGTCTTTTTGATCTTACTATTTTTGAACTTTTCATGTTCCAACTTAAAAATATAATATTTTATAGTTTAAGACTTGTACTTTTGAAGAATATAATTCATTTTGAAAAAAAGACTGATATTTTATTGAAAAAATAGAGTTTAAACATTCAAATGGAATTTTCAACTAGAAGGAAGCATTTCGGAATAAAAATAATAGCACCATTGGAAAGAGCAGGAAAAAATCTATCGATATATGTCCTTAGTTCTTTTTTCAGAGACTTGGTACACGATTATTAGCGAATTGAATAGAGCGTGGACTTAAACGTGCCGTACGCACGGGCGCAAGGGGCTCGCGCGGACCCTCGGCGCTGTCTTTTTCATGTTGTTACTTTTAAACTCTTTATTTCTCCAACTTCTCCAAGATAGGGTTTTGAAGCTTAAGAGTTGTACTTTCCAATGGTGTCGTTTATTTTGAAAAAAAACATGATATACTTTGAGAAAAATGGCTTTCAATATTCAACTCGAGTTTTTGTCCGGAAGAACGCGTTTCGCAATAAAAACAATGGCGCAATTGGAAAGAGCAGAAAAAAATCTATCGATATAGGTCCTTGATTTTTTTTTCGAAGGCGCAGCATACGATTATGAGCGAGTTAAACAGAGCGCCTTTTACGCGAAAAAAGGCACCGCGCGCGCTCGGTGGCCCGTTTCTGCTGGACGCTCCCATATATACTCACCAAGCAGAGCGCTACAGCGCCCTTTTATTTTTATTGCGGGATTTATTAAAATATATAAATATATTTTGAATAATGTAAAAATATATAAATATATAAATAAATAGATTTATTATAATATATAAATAAAAGGATTTATTAAAATATATAAATATAAACTATATATCAAAATAATGTCAACATAAATTATATTATGCTTTTTTTTTCTTATTTACTTATTCTTACTTATCATTTTTATGCAGCGATTTGAAAGTTAATTTTCATATTTATTGCTATTTCTAAAAAAAATTTGTTATTTGCTCTTTAGTAAACAATACTATTTTATATACAGAAGATCACTGAATGTGATCCGAAAGGCATGTTAATACCGTTTTGCCATGAAAAGTCAATATAATTTCTTTTTAATGTATTGCGTACGTGCGTGTGTCTATGTAGAGAATAATTTTGCTGCTGCAACTAACATCAATAATCATTAACTAATTATTACCACTAGTTTTTACCTGATCTTTCTTTGTGATAAAAGTTAAATAAATTTTTATGTTTTCGGGAATTGTAATGCTTCCATAACATAATTTATAACATAAAATATCATTACGATATAATATATACATTACATAACAATAATTTACATTAATATAAATAAAAATTAATATAATAAAAATTAATAACAACTTCAGTCTTTAAGGATTGCGATATCTTTGGCATAATTTACATAAATTATCAAAAACTAATTTACCTAGGTAATCATAATGTGAAAATCTCTGACATTCGACAACAAATTTTGTCAGTATTATTATGCTTATTTTTTCTTATTTACTTATTCTTACTTATCATTTTTATGCAGCGATTTAAAAGTTAATTTTCATATTTATTTCTATTTGTGAAAAAATTCTATCTTTTTGGTCTTTAATTAACAATTCTATGTTATATACAGAAGATCACTGAATATGATCTGAAAGTCATTTTAATACCGATTTTCCATAAAAAGTCAATATAATTTCTTTTTAATGTATTGCGTACATGGTGTGTATATGTAGGGAATAATTTTGCTGCTGCATCTAACATCAATAATCATTAACTAGTTATTACCACTAGTTTTTATCTGATCTTTCTTTGTGATAAAAGATAAATTAAGTTTCATGATTTCGGGAATTGTAATGCTTCCATGACATAATTTATAACATAAAATATCATTACGATATAACATATACATTACATAACAATAATTTACATTAATATAAATAAAAATTAATATAATAAAAATTAATAACAACTTCAGTCTTTAAGGATTGCAATATCTTTGGCATAATTTATATAAATTATCAAAAACTAATTCACCTAGGCAATCATAATGTGAAAATCTCTGACACATCCTACAATAAATTTTGTCAGTATTTTTATCGGTAAAGCATAATTGACAAACTGCACTCATGTCTTCAGAATTTTTTAATAATATTTGCACTAATTCTAATCTGTAGTCGTCTGGATTAAAATTTTCACTAAATTTTTCATTTATTCCAATAATATTCATGTAATATATTACGTAAATTCCACAATTTACTCCATCATACTGATATGGGCGGTTGCTTTGAAACCAAAAAAATTTCCATTCCTCTTCTGTAAATACATTTTGAATGTTTCTTGTTCTACACAACTTTACATACCTTTGAATATGATTTTTTTATGCGGATTCCTTCTGGCTCTAGGGTTTTAGAGTCGGCTGGTAGCGGGTCGATAATTGTCATCACTTTGGCATCAATGTCAAGCATAAAAAGGCGCCAGTGAATTCCACTTAAATAGGGTATAAAAATTTTTCCTGACATCGGAAACTTTATTTTAAACAATGACCAAGTGTCCCCCGGCATGCTTTTCCAATTATCATGGAATAGTGTGAAGCTATCCATTGTTGAAATAAACATTGCATTATTCCAATTTTTCTCAAAAATAGTGGCACAGGCATCGATTATCTCACCATCTACCCACATTTCCGGTCTTAGGGTGTGAAATTCCGATGAAAATAATTGTATTTTTCTGAAAATGGCAAGGTCTTCTCGATTTCTGCTGTATTTTGATACAGTGTACATTATTTCTATGGCTTCTCCATTTTTATTGATATGCATCAGTTTTATAAAAAAGTACTTGAAATCTATTAAGTGGTTATCTTGCTGATTGCTGTTATTTTTGAGATTGTTATTTTCTTGAAGACTATTGTTTTTATGGAATTCGAGACTTTCAATCAATTGTTCCTCCTTAATATTAGAATTGTCACTTGACTCATTATCAACATTATCCAAAATTCGGATAGCTTCCTTGAGATTACCTTTCTTTTTAGATCGTAAGTTATCATTATCTTCCTCTTTACATCTTTTCAAATATTCCTTGGTGAATGGTATTCCTTTATAATTGCTGAAATCGAGGATTATTTTGGTATTTTGAATACCATCATTTAAGTTTCGGATCATTCGAACAAACATTTGGTGATTTGGTTAAAAAAATATAAGGCCTCCGATATCTTTGATGTATTGCGATGATAACAATATTCCCCGTATAGTTTTGAATGCCAAACTGGCTCTAAATCTAGTCATCTCGCGGTTGTAATAGCTCCAAATTCTTTCAGAGGGAGCGTTTGAATTTGGCAAGCATAGTACATTAAGTGCGAATTGAGAAATATTTAGAAATAAAAATGTGCCATCTACGTCTACGCACTTTTTTATTTTACTCCAAAAAGAACTTGCATTTTCTTCACTTATCATTTCTTCAGGAAAGTCGTATGATATTAACAGTTCCCATTCTTCGTTAATGCTTATCATTGTCATCGAATTATCTGAATCTGTTAATACGGGTAAATGGAGAAAAATTTTATCAAGATTCTTGTGTCGTTCATGAAATGCTGGGTCCAACGCATTTTTTGGATGGATGCTTTTGACATGAAGTAGTAGGTCGTCCTTAAAATTGTATCTTAGTTTCATTTTATTACATAATTCTATTAAAAATCTCTTACAATTGTGAAGAAATGAAATTTTGTCACATGAATTAACATATTTTAATTCTTCTTGAACGCATGGGTGTAGTGACATTTCATTAATGTGTTTCCATTTAGAACAATCATTTGGATTAATATCATTCAAAGAAACATTATCGATATATTCTTTATCCATATACATTTTCAAAAGTAACGTATACAGTGCTCTTACAATATCATCATCTTCTGTGATTAATGGCGTTTCTGATTGGAGTGATACATTTACTGAGTATAATTCACTGTAAATTGATGCTAGAAAAGCATGATATGCTTTATTTAAAGCGTTTTGGAAATATCCAGATAACACATTCTCAGTGAGTGTTGAATCGCTACTTGCATTATTTTCTAAGCATTCTGCTTCAAAAAAAAGTTGTGCTACACTCCACCTTTTGTAGATTCTTTCCATACACAAAAAGTATGAGAGCCACCTTGTCGCTACTGGCCTTAAAATTTTATATGCGACTACGTGACTTTTCATTTGCACTATTCTCCATTTATGGCATCTCTTCGAACTACATGACAAGTAATTATAAAATAAATTTGGTACCTGCTCAAATATCGTTGGTAACAACTTGATTGCATCTCGTGCACACAGATGCTGAATATGACATGCACATTTCACAATTTTTATTCCTTTTATCAGTTTTTTTAATTTTTCAGATACTGAGTTGTGTGCACCCATCATCAGATTACATGTGTCCGAACAAAATGCCGAAATATTATTAATCGGTACATCTGCTTCTTCAAAAGTCTGAATAACTTTATTAAAAATAGTTTCTGCATCCGCCTTGCAATTCTCATCGCCATCGAATACAGGAACAAGATCCCATAGACTATCGTGCACTTCTTCCCTCTCGTCGTCCCAATATCTAACTACTATACAAATAGACTGTTGCACCGTAATGTCGGTGCTCTCATCTATTAATACTGAAAATGTCTGATTTTTCAGAATATCTCCTAATCTTTCTTTTTGGGTAGGCGCAATCACATTGCTAATTATTAAAGAGACCTTTTGTCTATTCAAATATAAATTTTGCAATATAACAGAGTCAAAGGCTGTCTGTTTCAAAAACGGCGTGAAATGGTCCATTAATAGAAATGCCAAGTTTCTATCAACTACCATAGCGCTCATTTTAATTTCTGTAATAGCTTGTTGGAAGTTGATATCGTCAAAAATATCATTTAATGCTGAATTCAACCTATGCTTCTTGGTTTCCATGTGAGCATTCAAAACAGTCACATTTGCCGTAAGAAACTGATTACAAACAGTACATCGGCTTAATGAATTATTATTGGGAACTTCGTCTAACCAATTAAAATATTTTTCTCATTCAGCTCTGTACTTATGTGTATACATTTGCACAATATCTTCGCACACAGTTTTTCGATCTACACATAACTGTGTAGGACAGGCCACGTGATCTATAATTTCTTCTTCTGGGCGAAACTGTTTAATAGGGTGCTCTTCAGCCAAAAGTTCATCAGAACATTCGACGTTATTATCTTCGTGAACCCGCTTCACGGCATGCCTAATTTCAGCGTTATTCTCGCCATTATTAGGTAACCCTTCCAAATTTCGCCTGTGCGATTCACATTTTCCATGCCTCTTCAATAAGTCGTTTTTGGGTGACAGATCTATATTGCATATTTTGCAGTATGCTCTGAAATTATTATTCGGATCATTGCATAACCATGGTGAAAACAACGGGTCGTTTTCCCATTCTGTTCTGTATTTTCTATTCATTTTTCAAGGAATTACCTATAAAAAAGGTATATAAAAATGACATTACATCATTGACTATTAAAAAACTGTTTTACGTGTTATTAAAAAAAAATCTTCAATGCTGTAAGTAAAAAATATGCCTATAGCCATTATTAAATGTTCGTTATCATAAATAAAAAATGTGTCATCAATAAATCTTAATACCGTCAAAATAATTGCTACAATTTAAGTCATGTTTGTATTTTATGTGTTATTTAATGAAAATATATATAATGCTATATGTTTAAAATTAACAAGTCACAAATACGTTAAAAACTTTTAGTAATATTTTCTTATGATATTTATAAAAAGTACGAATTCCAATATTCTATAAACAATAAAAATGATTGATGGTATACAAATTCGTAGGTTTGTAATTATTAGATATAAATAATTACAATTAATTATACTCGAAAGTTACCTCAAAATCATTTGATTCACAAAATATAATTATTTTTCTATTTAGAAAATGACAATAAAATTTAAAAATGGGAATTTTAATGAATAAAATTAAGTATAACTATTAAACTTTTTTAATTAACAGAGCTTAAGAAATAAATTGAATTAACATACAATTACAAAAGTCAAAACTTATCTGAAATAAGTTAGATTTCTTTATGAATATTTTTAATTTTTCAATTTTTATTTAATATCATAACATTCAAATTAATATCAGAACTATTTCATATATAATATGTATGAGTGTGTGTAATTTGAATTCTAAGGTAAACTATCACGAGCAAGGCATATATTTGATACTTATATAGGAGGCGCGCATTGCGTGTTTACACTGAGAGAAATGTTGTAGTAAAATTTATTATAAACATAAGAAAAATTACTATATTTTGTAGGAACGGAGGGACAAATCGAAATTATAACAATTTTTGCTATGCAACATAGTAATTTTTATGAATGACCTTAAAATTCAAAAAATTAATTTTTTTCTCGTTCTTCCTGTTTTCAGAACTATTTTCAGACTCTAATCATACAATATTTAATGTGAAAATAAATTAAAATGAGAAATAAAATTTTTTTTTTCACGAGCGTTGGGATCGAACCTGCAACCTTCACCGCGGCAATCGGACGCGCTAACCACTTACCCAAATAGGATTCTTGAGTGTAAAATTTTGGAACTTATACATGTCAAATCATCGATTTTAAGAAAATTTCAGATAATATTAAATAATGACAATAAATAACTTTGATAACACAAAGAAACTTATCATTAATGTGCATAATATAAAAATAAAATAATTGAAGTAAGGTTTTGAATGTTTTGTAAACTTAAAAGCAAGACAAAGTGAAATTCCCGTAGAAACATAACCTCAATCAGACACGTGGGCGCCTTGATCTGCGCAGAAAGTACTAATGTTGTAGCAATTTTTACTATGTTGGATAGCAAACTTTCTTATGGCCTGTAGCAATTTTTGAATGTTGCACTTTTTACTATGTTTATATAGTAATTTTTAATACGCTACAAAATAAAATTTATATGCTACAAAATAAAATTTAAACGCTACAAAATAAAATTTATATTCTATTCTAATAAAAATTAAAAGCATATATTTTAAATTTTATTATATCACAGTTTTTGCTATGTGTATAGCAATTTTTCTTTTATTTCGTAATACTTTCTAATCAACAACTGTCATAAAAATTACAAGAAATTTTGTAATTATTCATACAATTATAATAAAAATGCAGCATAAAGTGTATTTGTCTCACCCTTCCTATACTTTATAGTAATTTTTATTACAGTTATAATAAAATTTACTACAACATTTTTCTCAGTGTATAAAAACAGTAAAATAATGAAAAAAGATTTCACAAATCTAATTACTAAATATGCTTACGTATAATTTACAAATTATAAAACTTAATACGAAATTCTATCATTGTAAAAATCTCTCTTCTACTTTGTACCTAGCTTCGACTGTATTCTAAATACATATTATCTTATTATAAAAAATAAACTAATAATTGTCGTTTAATATTACAGTAAACTTGAATATTACAGTAAACTTGAAAAAATTATTTTTTAAGAGGTTATAAGCAGTCCAAATATACCGTAAGAAAATGATAAAAAGATAGTTAAATAGATTTCAAGAAATTGTTATAAAAGGGAAGTATTTTGTTTTCGTCGTTTCTACAGTAACACAAATTTTAAGCTTGTGGCCAACGAAAGAGACCTCATTTGGTTAACAAAGTTACTCATATTAAAAGATAAAAAATGTAACCGTATTATCGAAAGATTGAAATAAATATGACATATTCTGAATTTCAAAATTATTTCATAATTGAAGATTAGAAACAAAAGTCATGGCAATGACTGAATAATAACACAGACCCACAAAAAAAAGAAAAGGTTCTGTACTTTAGATCGGACTATCATATCTCGGTGTATTTTGGCCCCCTAAGCATGATTCTAAGGTTAGAATTCGTCCACCACGTCTGAATTTGGAGATATCATTAGGTATAGGATTTTTGAGATATCTTAAAAAACAAAGTAAAAACAATTTTTTTGTTAATCTTTTCTACAAAACAATGTAGCATTGTTTGCGTCCTTCAAGACCAACTTTACACCATCCCTCTACATTTTTTTTCTCCGAGATCTAAATACCTGAATTTTGTAAACTCGCACATATCTCTTAAAATCAAATTCTTTATTTCTATCTCGAAATTTACATATTCAGATCTCCAAGAAAAAGAAATTGTAGAGGGATGATGTAAAGGTGGTCTTGAAGGGCGAAAACAATGCTACATTTTTTTGTAGAAAAGATTAACAAAAAAATTGTTTTTACTTTGTTTTTTAAGATATCTCAAAAATCTTATACCTAGTGATATCTCCAAACTCAGACGTGGTAGACGTATTCTGACCTTGGAATCATACTTACGGGGCCAAAATACACCGCGATATAATAGTCCGATCTAAAGTACAGAAACTTTTCTTTTTTTGTGGGGCTGTGTAATCAATAGTATATTGAATACAAATATAGAAATTTTTACTTTCTTACTTGCACTATATTCTCAAAAAGTTATAGCGATATCATAAAAGTGTCTGTGATTATAATAATTTTTTCGTAACAAATCGCCTCAAGTTAAAAGCAATTTGAAAGACTTCTGGAAGCCGAAATATTTCCAATTTTTCCGAGCAAGCTAATTGGATAAAGGCTAGATTCCCGTATATACCGACTATCGCGTAGGCTATGTAATTTTAATCAGTTCCCTTTTATGTGACAAAGTTTGTTATTTAACTTTTCATAAATAGTTAATGCTAAATTTGTTTGTTTGTTGATTTGATTATCCAGTAATTACTCTATGACGCATGAACCTCTTTAAATACATTTTAATAATTTAAGTTTGCAGTCGTGATTATATAAATCGTAAGCTTAAAATGGCTTCACCGCGAGAATTGGTCATATTAACAAAATTAGTCTACAATCAGTTCTTCACATGTTATAATGTAAAAAACGATATCATATAAAAATATGGTTGATAAAGTAAAAAAAAAAATTTTTTCAACGAAATTTCAACATTGCAAAAATAGATATCGTCAATTAAAAAAAAATTCTTCAAACAATATAAATCATTTTTAATTTTAGAGCCGATTTAAATTTTTGATCCAATTAAAATTGGAAGGGCTCATTTTGTTCCTTGTGCAATTTCGTAGGAAGTGAACGATATAAAAATTGAAAACTTTTTAAAATCTGCAAAGATACAACAATAGTTTATAAAAAGCATACACGAACCTATAAACAAGTGGATGTATCTATGCAGGTTTTGAAAATTTTGCAATTTTTATATGGTTTACTCCCTATGAAATTGCACAAGGAACAAAATGTAAAGTGGGTCTTTCAGACTGAGTCTGGAGTTTGCAATACGAGTCGAAGATGATCTATCACGGGCCGAAGACGAGTTCGTGTACCGAAGAAGAGTACTGCAAACTCACGAGGTCAAAGGGTCCACTAGCCCTAGGTGCACACCATATTTTTTGTGACACATGTATTGATTTTCGGGGTTTTTGAGCCTAAAAAGCGAGCTTAATTGATTTTTTATCTAAACTTACATTGAAAAATGAACTGATATTATTAAATTATGTAAAACATTGACATAGGCTGATTTGTGCACGTGAAAATTGTGCACGGATTTATTGTGCACAGAGAAAAGAAAAGAAAATTTTGTTCACAAAACGTTTTTACTTTTGCACAAAAAATTGTACACTTTACGGAAAAAGATGAAATTCAGTAATGTGCACAAGATTGTTGTGCACAATAAAACAAAATAATATTTCAACCAAAAAAAGTATTGCACACTGTGCTTATTTATCGTGCACGTAATATAGGGCTGGGCGATTGTGCACAAATAAATTCATTAAAAATATATCTAACCGATTGTGCACAAATCTGTTTATTTAATTATTGCTCGCCGATTGTGCACTAAGTCTAGTTCATACGAAGGTTCATACGAAGTCTTATAGCAGTGTTGCCAGATTGGGCAATAAGTAGCGAAATGGGCTAGTTTAAAAGCTGAGCTCGCGGGAAAAAAATCGAGATGGCTATTTATAGGCAATTGGGCTACAAGACAGTACTGTTAATAACCGATATGGCTATTGTCTAGCCAACAACATTAAATTTTAAATCAAATAAAAATTCCAAAACTCAAGTAGCCGGGAGACGCGGGTTCTACGCGTATACGGGAGCGCGTCAGACGTTTATACATGGCAAAATAATTAAAAACCCCAAGCAGGCGGGGGATGCGAGTTCCACGTGTATACGGGAGCGCGTCAGACGTCCATACAAGGCCAAATAATTATGTAAATAATTCTTAACCCCAAGTAGGCGGGGGGTGCGATTTCTACGAATAAACGGAAGCGCGTCAGACGTGCATACAAGGCAAAATAATTATGTAAATAATTCTTAACCCCAAGTAGGCGGGGGATGTGTGTTCCACGCGTATACGGGAGCGCGTCAGACGTGCATACAAGGCAAAATAATTATGTGAATAATTCTTAACACCAAGTAGGCGGCGGATGCGAGTTCCACGCGTATACGGGAGAGCGTCAGACGTGCATACAAGGCAAAACAATTATGTAAATAATTCTTAACCCCAAATAGGCGGGCGGTGCGAATTCTACGCATATACGGACGCGCGTCAGACGTGCATACAAGGCAAAATAATTATGTAAATAATTCTTAACTCCACGTAGGCGGGGGATACGAGTTCCACGCGTATACTGGAATAAGGCAGACGTGTATACATGGCAAAATAATTATTTAAATAATTGTTAACCCTAAGTAGGTTGGAGATGCGAGTTCCACGCGTATACGGGAGCGCGTCAGACGTGCATACAAGGCAAAATAATTATGTAAATAATTCTTAACCCCAAATAGGCGGGCGGTGCGAGCTCTACGCATATACGGAAGCGCGTCAGCCGTGCATACAAGGCAAAATAATGATGTAAATAATTCTTAACTCCACGTAGGCGGGGGATGCGAGTTCCACCCGTATACTGGAATAAGGCAGACGTATATACATGGCATAATAATTATTTAAATTATTGTTACCCTAAGTAGGTTGGAGGTGCGAGTTCCACGCATATACGGGAGCGCATCAGACGTGCATACAAGGCAAAATAATTATTTAAATAATCCTCAACTCCTAGTAGGTATACGCATGGTACTTGCATCCCCCGCCTACTTGGGATTAAGAATTATTTACATAATTATTTTGCCTTGTATGCACGTCTGCCTTATTTCAGTATACGCGTGGAACTCTCATACCCCGCATACTTAGGGTCATAATTATTTACATAATTATTTGGCCTTGTATGCACGTCTGGCGAGCTTCCGTATATTCGTAGAACTCGCATCCTCCGCCTAATTGGGGTTGAGAATTATTTACATAATTTTTTGGCCTTGTATGCACGTCTGACGCGCTCCCGTATACGCATCAAATTTGCATCTCCCGCCTACTTGGGGTTAAGAATTATTTAAATAATTATTTTGCCATGTATTAACGTCTGCCTTATTCTAGTATACGCGTGTAACTCGCATCCCCCGCTTTCTTGGGGTTAAGAATTATTTACATATTTATTTTGCCTTGTATGCACGACTGATGCGCTTCCGTATATTTGTGGAACTCGCACCCCTCGCCTACTTGGGGTTAAGAATTATTTACATAATTATTTTGCCATGTATAAACGTATGACGCGCTTCCGTATATACGTGGAACTCGCACCCCCCGCCTGCTTGGGGTTTGTTACGTGACAGATAAAAATTTTGCTCTTTTATTTTATTTATATAGATTATTTTCCTTTCCGTTTTTTACTTGCCATAACGAATCGAGGAATGCGTTCCTTGTGAGCGTTTCCGACTACATAAGTAGCGCATTCTTTCGAGCATACCATTTAAGGAATGTAGCACCCCCGTCCGGTCGTGCTCGTGGGGGAGGTAGCCGAGCTGCTCGTGCGATACTGACCACGCAGCAACAGCTAGCGCTGCACGTGTTTGAAAAACCGCTTGATGCGGCCGTAACTTCACCGGGGGCAGCACCTACCAGGCGCAGGCCGGTTACCGACACTCCTGAGCACACGAGTGCGAGAGAGAAGGACGCGCAGGGGAAGCCATGCATTGGCGCTTAACTTCAACCGCGCGGCAGCGCGAGCCGATTCGAAAAGCGTAGAGTACACACGGTATCCGATGCTCGCATAAGTGCGAAGCTAAATACTTTGTCTAAGTATAAATAATAATATAATACAAAGACAAAAATAATAAATACAGCGTATAGGACTAGAAGTGTTGAATTAATAATATAGATATAACAATTTTCTGAAAGTGTGAAGTTATACAGAAGTAGACAGAAATATAAGCGAGAGAAATCTACGAAATCCAAATCAGCAACTCTCGAGAATATCGAGAATCAATATCAGGCACTAAGCAATTGCACTTTTGGAATTCAGGGGATGGACCTATAATCACACTAAAAAGACGAAGGGATAACAAAAAGAGAAATACAAAGTATCATTTACTATATTATAGCACTATAAGAATCATAATTGTCTTAACATTATATATATATATATATATATATATATATATATATATATATATATATATATATATATATATATATATATATATATATATATATATATATATATATAGCCATCATTATTAGGCGCATATTGTTACGGGTCGATAGGAGTAGACATATACGTGTAGGTATATCTTAACATATATATAGTTTCTATAAGTTCGAGCCAAAATAAATAATTCGTTACTGTTAAAATAACAGGTGAAAATATATATATATATATATATGTATTATACGTATGTGTGCGTGCATATTCGTACCTTAAGATATACGTACATATACTCCTAATTTTTACATTTTGCGTTACTATTAATGTAAAAATACATGTATGATATTGTATAATTCAGCGGGATTAATAATTCTATAATCCGAAAATTGCATAAAATTCTAACAGTAGGTTTAGGGGGAAAAATTTTGGTTTTCCATTTTTCCTTGCATTTAAAGTATTAAGTTGGATTCGCAAGTCAAATTAATATTAACCCTTTTTGGAAGTATCCGAAATTGACGCTTTGAAAATTTAGGTTTGACAAGATTCACTAAGGGGAAATAAAAATAGTTTTCTTTCTTTTCTTCGACGCTATTTTAGATTAAGCAATAATCTAAAAAGAAATAAATAATTTGGGTTTACACTTTTCTGGTTTTTGTCATCTTTGTCAATTTCTATATGTTGTACGGCGAAATATTGTTAATAAAAATCGTGTAGTTGGGGAATCAATATCATGTAAAAGGGGCGAGCACCTTTTTCTCTCAAAACAACGAAGAATTCTCTGTCTCCCGATTATATACTTTAACTGTTTTGTGAATAGCGATACGTGATTCCTAGAACGATCGTCTGCGGTAGTTTTAGTTACTATTAAGTATTAGCGATTAAGTATAACCCATCGTGCCATACCCCAGGGAAGTGTGTGCGCCCTAATCGAAAATATGATTTTCCCGTTATTTTTGTGCGACGCGTCTTAAGAGGATAATACAATATATATACATGCATATTTCAAACAGCGCCACGTGACGAATACGCGACCGCTGAATTGTCCTTGTAGTTTGGGAGGTCTCTCTCTCCAGAGATTGAACCGGGGTTCGGGCCCCATTATAACTATTGTAAAACCAAGAGCATCGATCGAATCACTGCGCATCTTCGAGGGTCATCTCCCTTCCATTGAGTCTTTCTCTTATATTCACATCTTCTTCTTTCTTCCCCGTCCGGGTAAAGCGAGTGGCTGAACAGCAAGCACGAGTTATCAGTCTCTCCGTTTTGTGCGGGTCTTCTGCGGAGCCGCTCTCTCTCTCCTATAGGAGTTGCGCCACTATAGCAGCGCGCAAGCAGTTATCGGCCTCTCCGCTTTGTGCGGATCTTCACACGGCCCGCTCGCCACTACAGCAGCGCGCTGCAGCCGTCGCCGCCTCCAATTGGAAAAGTGTATCGGGACGGGAGCGCGCTAACAGTTATTGGCTGCTCCGCTTTGTGCGGATCTTCGCACGGCCCGCTCACCACTTAACTTCGACGCGCGGCGAACCCAGGCCCCTCCACGGAACACTGTCTTATAAAGCTCTCCCGCCTCAAGATTGTCTTAAAGCTCGCTTACGCTTTCTTACGTCGGGATTGGGGACGAGCACGGGGGCTCGCGGCAAAATACCCAAGACATAGTAGACCCGCTCGTAGCCAGGTACAGACGGCCCTTCCCTCACTGGTCCTCATCATTACAATCCGAGCAACTCCGTCCGTTTCCCATCGAACAGAGTCGACCCTTAACGGTGCGAGGTCGCAATCTTCTGCAGTCACGAGCCAAGGTTGTGCCACAGGCACCCGGTGATATCTTTTTTGGTTTTCTTTGCCTTACTGACGCTCGTGAAGGGCTTAATTAACTATCTAGTGACTCTCAAGGGCACGAATCGTACCCTGGCGCTGATTGAAGTATCGTGATCACCCAACCTACCTAGTTTATCAGAATATGCGTAGAACTAGATACGCTTAGATTTGTATTGAATAAGACTATAGAAATAAATTACGCTTTGAATTTGAAGGTAGTATATTTGCTTTCTCCCCACCTCCCGTATATAAAAAGATACCGAAATTAATAATCATAAGAGAGTAGATCTGCTGCACTCTTACTCGTATGGGAGTGTAAGAGTGACCAGGATAGCGGCCAGTTTCCTGCCAGGTAAGGGTGAATTGATACCCTTAGGGGATCAACCGAAATATTTAAAACATTAAACAAGTCGCGTGACAACCTTTATCAGTTGTCACGTAACAGGGTTATAAATGATTTAAATACTTATTTTGCCATGTATAAACGTCTGACGCGCTCCCGTATACGCGTAGAACCCGCGTCTCCCGGCTACTTCAGTTTTGGAATTTTTATTTGATTTAAAATTTAATGTTGTTTGCTAGACAAAAGCCATATTGGCTATTAACATTACTGTCTTATATAAGCCCAATTCGCTATAAATAGCCATCTCGATTTTTTTGCCGCGAGCTCATCTTTTAAACTATCCCAATTCACTACTTAGTGCCCAATCTGGCAACACTGCTGTAAGACTTCGTATGAACTAGACTTTGTGCTCAATCGGTTAGATATATTTTTAATGAATTTATTTGTGCACAATCGCCCAGCTCTGTATTACGTGCACGATAAATAAGCACAGTATGCAAGACTTTTTTTGGTTGAAATATTATTTTATGTTATTGTGCACAACAATCTTGTGCACATTACTGAATTTAATCTTTTTCCGTAAAGTGTACAATTTTTTGTGCAAATGTAATAACGTTTTGTGAACAAAATTTTCTTTTCTTTTCTCTGTGCACAATAAATCGGTGCACAATTCTCACGAGCACAAATCAGCCTATGTCAAAACATTGTTTGATAATTTATATATTATATAAATTAATCATTCATTTTAAATTGTTATATGTAGCTCTTAATTAGTTTTGTAACGTGATACTAAGATTAAATAAATAAAACATCAATTTTCTTTTCTTTCTTAAAATTATTTGGATTCATCTCTGAATAAAAAAGGCCATGAAAAACATGCATGCACAAATTTATTAAGTTTAATTTTTGCAATTTTATGCAGTTTTAGAGCATTAGGCGCAAAATTATCTGCCTAAAGATGCTTTTGCGCCCGCCGGGCAAACAAGTTTTTTTCCGTTGATAAAAAAAAAGTCACTTTAGGGCCTCTTTTTAGGCTGAAAAACAGCGAAAATCGTCCATGTGTTACAAAAAACGATTTTAATACATTACGATACGTCTGCCATAAGTGGCCCATTATTGCACGAGTATCGTATACTATATGATAAATAAACATTCATTTGTACATATTAGAGTACATTTCTGTACATTTCTGTACATACCCGCACATAACCGCACACTTCTGCACATTTCTGCACATTTTTGCACATTTCTTTACAAAAGTCTAATAAGTGGACAAAATGTGCAAAAATATGTAAAAATGTGCAAAAATGTGCAGAGATGTGCAGAGATGTGCAGATTTGTGCAGTTTTTACTTCCGCCAGGGTTATCTCATGTGACTTTTAGCGAAAAACATTACATAAGGTAAATAATGTACTTCCGCACCCGTGTCGACAATTGAACACAAAATATGATAAAATAAAATTCATACAGTTTTAAATTGAATATTTAAAAAGCGCTCGGTTTGCTATCTCACAGCAGATGAAACCAACCTATATTATAGAGGTGCATTATTATCATCATTTATATTTATTATTTGTGATTTGTCAACTATTAACGAAGTTTTATTTCTTTTTCTGCTTATTCTTATATGTAAAACCACATTTCAGAGTAATTGGTAGAGATAATTGGTGTTAATTACGTGCCCGTGACTTAAGTAAATTCATTATTTCACAGTGTAATAATGGGCTACTTAAGTCACAGCTAGCGGATTTGGGTCACACAGTGCTATAAATATTGTTTGTTGATTTTTTTTTAATTGGCGATATCTATTTTTGCAATGTTGTAATTTCGTTGAAAAAATTTGGTTTTGGTACCTTAAGAACGGTATTATGTGATCGTTTTTTATATCATAACATCTGAACAAACGATTGTAAACAAATTTTATTAATGTGACCAATTCTCGCGGTGAAGCTATCTTAACGTGGAGTTGTCGGACGCGATACGATGGATTATATGGATTACAGATCATTGTAAGACTCGACATTACATCGACGGCTGAGTGGAACAAGGTCGTATCTCGGCGCGTGGACGAAGAACGTCGTATCTCACCGCGCGGATGAAGAACGTCGTATCTCAGTGCGCGGATGAAGAACGCCGTATCTCACCGCGCAGGTGAAGAATGTCGTATCTCAGTGCACAGACGAAGAACATCCTATCTCTCCGCGTGGACGAAGAACGTCGTATCTCACCGCGCGGATGAAGAACGTCGTATCTCACCGCGCGGACGAAAGACGTCGTATCTCGGCGTGCGGACGAAAAACGTCGTATCTCGCCGTATACTGGTCGTGTATTGGCCGCAAGTGCACCAAGATACGAAGTTCTTCGTCCGCGCAGTGAGATATGACGTTTTTCATTCGCGCGGTGAGATACGATGCTCTTCATCCGCGCGGTGAGATACGACGTTCTTCATCCGCACGGTGAGATACGACGTTCTTCGTCCGCGCGGTGAGATACAACAACCTTGTTCCGCTCAGTCGTCGACATCAACGGCTGAGCGGAACAAGGTTTTAACTAGCTGAGTACTGGGAAAAGGATTTTCTTTGAGGGAGCGACGAGTCAGGATCTCCTTTTCATCGAGTGCGCGTCGAGTAGAACCTTTTTCAAGCGAGCGCCGTCAGAATCTCCTTCGCGTCGAGTGCACACCGAGTAGGACCTTCTTCGAGCAAGCGCCGAGTCAGGATCTCCTTCGCATCGAGTGTGCGCCGCGGTAGGGCCTTCTTCGAGCGCGCACCGACCACAGCCTTTCTGCACCCTTTTTATCTGGTTTTATCAGACCTTTCCAACCGGGTAATTATCAAATGTAATTTTAAGCAGATATGAAATGTGTATTAGTAAAGAGTGTGCTTTTGATCCATTATTCAGAAAATTAAAAATGAATGTAATTTATAACTGATAATTACATAGGCTTATTGTACAAGCGTATAATAGTATTGAAAATAGATGTTTCATGTTCTATTCAACGCTCTAACAAAATTCAGTGATTTGATCCATTACATAAGATCTATGAAGAATATTAAGTTTCTAAATCAACCATATTATCAAAAATGCTAATTATTGGTTTTTCTTGATATTTCAAAAAATCATAACTTTTTTCAATTAACTTCGCCAACTTTGGTTAAAAAAAGTATTTTGAAGAGAATTAAAAGTAGAATTCAAAAAAATGTTGTCGAATAAAACATTTAAGGCGCAGTCTCAATATTCTTCGTTGAAGGTATAATAAAAACCAACCAATCAGAGACATGCAAATTTCATTTATTTAAAATACTACTACTTTTTAGAACAAAATTGCAAACTTTTTCCCAATCAATGTTCTATACAAAAAGTTTCAAGATTTTGAGTAAAAAAATGACAAAAGTTGGATTTTAATCAAAAATTGCAAAAAATTTGATTTTTAATGTTGCATAGCTTTTTTTATGCAAATATCGATCTAAAATTTTAGAAACATGTTTTTATGATAAAAAACTAAAAGTAAAAAAATTTTGAGCGATTTTAAAATTTAGACCTGCTCACTTCATGTGAAACATATATCCTATATACATTTTAAAATTGTGTCAAACTTCGTACTTTTAGATATTACAACTTAAAGAAAAATCTTACACTTTTGTAATTTCTAGAAAAGTAAACGTTATATCATGAACTACTACTATATCGTCAAATTGTATTTAATCATCAAAGAAAATGTACTGTGTTATATGTAACACGTTGTATAAAATCAATTGTAAATGATGGTTTATTTTGGCATAAAATATAAAATAGTAGCATTGGAAGTATAAAATATTGTTCATTCAGTTAGCTAAAAATGATTTTCTTAAGAGTATGTATTCAGCATTTTTCTTATTTTCAAGATTTTCTTAAGAGTATGTATTGAGCATTTTTCTTATTTTCAAGAAATTCAGTAGGTACAAATAAATCATAAATACAAAAGATTTCAACATTAAGAACTACATTCTTTTATTTTTCTTACATATTTCATAAGATCTAAAATAAAACTAAACAGATACAAAAGCGAAGCATATTATTGGAAAGACAAGGAGATATTATAGAAATATACTATAATAGAATTTTGTCGAACAACTTTGTTTTTACAGAAAAGGTCATGTTAGATGACTCAGAAGAGTTAAACTCTTACTATCCTTTTTTTTCTATAGTTAACTTACACCACAAATATTAAAAATAATATTCATCTATGGATCTAGTTTGTTACCTTTTCTCTCTTAAAATGAAACAAAATGACTGGCTGAGCTTATAAATGTCAATTATTCATACTAACTTATAGTCATTTAATTCGCAACTTTACTTTACACAATATTAGGCCAAGTATAAGAAGCTATTTTTTTTATTTGAAATATATTGCAAAAAAAATGGCTTACGTTAGCTAAGAATTATATATTTTCTTAAGACTACCTATACTTATCTATTTTCTTATTTTCATGAAGTTAGGTACAAATAAGCTATCCATACAAAAAGTTACAAAGTTATGTGTTACATTCTTCCATTGCCAAACAATACTTTGTTATGAATAATATAAAAGTACATGTAACACAAAAATAAAAAACAGAGCACATTATTGGAGTGTGGAGGAAATTAGCCACATAACATTTCTTTCTTCCGGCACTGACAATTTCAATTAAACTGATTTATAGTCCTACTTCTTTGACAAAATGTACAGATAAACTCTTGTAATCCAAGCCAGTAGTTGTAAACAGGGTTGCAAACTTGAACGAATTATTTACAACGTTCCGTTCCCTGAACGGAGCAAAATTTTTAGAACGTATAATGATTATAGAGTAAAATATTAATATTAATATTATCGATTACTCCTCTCTAAACTGAACAATGCGCCAGAAAAGCTACGATACTCCGCTCAAATTCACATTCCTTCTACATTTAAAGCAGACCGTTCTGATGTGACTTAAATTTTTCCGACCATGTAACGATAAAAATCATTACATTATTATAAATTGGGTTGTTGGTTACTTCCAAACGACCAAGTGATTTAAGAAATAAATAAAAACCTACATTGATAACCAAATTGTCTTTCATATTTAGCATACGATCATTCTTAACCAAAAATTATATGGCATGAGCCGGACACGCTCATTTTTGAGTAACACTTTGCTTAACGATGTACAGGTGGTGCGCACCATAGCTTTTTGCGTTTATATATCCAAACACATCGAAGGCGTCGTCTAGGGGTTTAAGGTAGCCGATGACGATGTCCAGGTGGTGCGTACCATAGCTTTCCACGTCTATATATCAAAACACATCGAAGGCATCGTCTAGGTGTTTAAGGTGGCCGATGACGATGTCCAGGTGGTGGGCACCTTAGCTTTTCGGCTCTATACCTCAAAACTGCTCGAGTACGGCGGCTAGGTGTTTAAAGTGGCCGATGACGATGTCCATGTGGTGCGTACCAGAGCTTTTCACGTCTATGTATCAAAACACATCGAAGGGGTCGTCTACGGTTTTAAGGTGGCCGATCACGATGTTCAGGTGGTGCGCTCCATAGCTTTTCACGTCTATGTATCAAAACACATCGAAGGGGTTTAAGGTGGCCGATCACGATGTTCAGGTGGTGCGCTCCATAGCTTTTCACGTCTATATATCAAAACACATCGAAGGCGTCGTCTAGGTTTTTAAGGTGGCCGATGACGATGTCCAGGTAGTGCGCACCATAGCTTTTTGCGTCTTTATGTCAAAACATATTGAAGGCGTCGTCTAGGTGTTTAAGGTGGCCGAAGACAATGTCCAGATGGTGCGCACCAGAGCTTTTCGGCTCTATATGTCAAAACTGCTCAAGTGCGGCGGCTAGGTGTTTAAACTGGCCGATGACGATGTTGAGGTGGTGCGCTGCATAGCTTTTCACGTCTATATACCAAAACACATTAAAGGCGTCGTCTAGGTGTTTAAGGTGGCCGATGACGATGTCCAGGTAGTGCGCACCATAGCTTTTTGCGTCTTTATGTCAAAACATATTGAAGGCGTCGTCTAGGTGTTTAAGGTGGCCGAAGACGATGTCCAGGTGGTGCGCACCAGAGCTTTTCGGCTCTATATGTCAAAACTGCTCAAGTGCGGCGGCTAGGTGTTTAAACTGGCCGATGACGATGTTGAGGTGGTGCGCTGCATAGCTTTTCACGTCTATATATCAAAACACATTAAAGGCGTCGTCTAGGTGTTTAAGGTGGCCGATGACGATGTCCAGGTAGTGCGCACCATAGCTTTTTGCGTCATTATGTCGAAACATATTGAAGGCGTCGTCTAGGTGTTTAAGGTGGCCGATGACAATGTCCAGGTCGTGCGCACCATAGCTTTTCGCGTCTTTATGTCAAAAAATATCGAAGGCGTCGTTTAGGTGTTTAAGGTGGCCGAAGACGATGTCCAGGTGGTGGGCACCATAGCTTTTCGGCTCTATACCTCAAAACTGCTCGAGTACGGCGGCTAGGTGTTTAAAGTGCTCGCTTCGCTCGTGCAAAATGTCACACGAACAAAATAGTCGACTTCCCCACCTGTGTCGAAATGTACTATTTAATTGAATATTAATATGTTGCTAATATACGATTATTTTCAAGCATAAAAGACTTAATATCACTGTTATTTGAGTAATTATAAGCCAAAGTAGTTTTAGCATACTTTTCTTATAAGAAAAATGTATTTTTAAGCTCATATTTAAAAGCAAAAAGAAAAACAAAGATCAAATTTAGTCTTAATATTCAAAGTCTTTTAATAAAGTTCTGTAATGATGTACTTCAAAATAGTTCCTTTAAAGTTAAAATAACAAAGAACTTTGAATATTAAATTAAGTTTATTTACATTTTAATTCAATATTTGGTTTTTGTGGAATCGAAGAATACTGTAAATTGAAAATTACTTAGCAGCGCACCGCAATTTTAAATTAAAACTAACATATTACAAAAGTTTAAACTGAGGCAAGTACCTATTAGTCTCCCTCCCACCCTATCTCTCCCTCCCTCTCTTTCCGACCTCTCTCTCTCTCGCTCTCTCTCTCTCCGGCTCTCTCTCTCTCTATCTCTTCCTCTCTCTCAACATCCGGCAAACTGAGTACCAAAAACTTTAATGAGTGCTTAAATATTTTTTAGAAGAATCAACACGTTCTTTAAAAGCTAATTTTTTAATAAAACTTTCTACGAAAGTATAAAATAAGGCAATTATAGACGTTTTTTCTGGATAATCTATAAAAAACAACACAATTTATCTAGTTCTTTTATTTCTTCGAATCTCATCTATTCAATAAACACTATCTACAAATGGTAATAATTTTTTTCATGACTGTACAAATAATCTATAAAATAATAATATTTATGATTTTGTAAAAGAAATCAAATAAATACGAATGAAAAAGTCTTTTAATTCTTTGATTCATTGTATGCTGAACAAATTATATGTAAGTACATTCAAAAAATTGTTCACTGCAAACCAAACAAACGAAAGTTGTGAAATCAATTATCGATAGTCAAATAATGCAAATAACTCTCGGAAACTACTGTATGACTGTTCTCAGAAATATATTCAAATTTGTTCATCTTTCTGAGCTATAGAAATTAAACACAAGAAAGTATTGAAATCAATTTATTGTAGTCAAGTACCGGCCATAAGTTAATTTGACTGACATAATAGAACTTTTCGTATCTAGCGTGTAAAATTACATTTTACGCCCACATTGTAACTTCAAAATTATTCAGCCAGTGGGCATAAAATGCTACTTAGCGCCCAAGAGACCCAATAGCTCACATACTCTTACAAAACTTTATAGAACCTACGCACTTTACGCCCGTGTGGGCGAAAATTATTTTAATTATATAACTATAATGCCTTCTCTTTATTTCTAAAATTCATAAGAATTTTTTTAGATATTTACGAAAAGTCAAAGCCTATATAAAAAAATTACATAGTTACCAACACATCACTATTTTTCATAATGCTTTCTCAATTTTGAACTTTCTATAATATTACGCACCTTGGGAGAAAGAGAAGTCTAGAGCTGCTCTAGCAGGGGTGGTCTTCCGATCTCCCATACATACTTGGCGGGCCCGACGATTTGCAGTTTACCGGTGGGCTACTTAAATATAGAATACAAAATTTTTGCATAAATTCATTAACAATATTTATACCTATAAGTCTACTATAAATAATTACATTGACTTTAATTTTTAATTGGTACCGTTAAGTACAACATCCCTATATGTGCAGAATCATGATTTACTTTGTACTTTGGCCCGCCAAGTATGTATGGGAGATCGGAAGACCACCCCTGCTAGAGCAGCTCTAGACTTCTCTTTCTCCCAAGGTGCGTAATATTATAGAAAGTTCAAAATTGAGAAAGCATTATGAAAAATAGTGATGTGTTGGTAACTATGTAATTTTTTTATATAGGCTTTGACTTTTCGTAAATATCTAAAAAAATTCTTATGAATTTTAGAAATAAAGAGAAGGCATTATAGTTATATAATTAAAATAATTTTCGCCCACACGGGCGTAAAGTGCGTAGGTTCTATAAAGTTTTGTAAGAGTATGTGAGCTATTGGGTCTCTTGGGCGCTAAGTAGCATTTTATGCCCACTGGCTGAATAATTTTGAAGTTACAATGTGGGCGTAAAATGTAATTTTACACGCTAGATACGAAAAGTTCTATTATGTCAGTCAAATTAACTTATGGCCGGTACTTGACTACAATAAATTGATTTCAATACTTTCTTGTGTTTAATTTCTATAGCTCAGAAAGATGAACAAATTTGAATATATTTCTGAGAACAGTCATACAGTAGTTTCCGAGAGTTATTTGCATTATTTGACTATCGATAATTGATTTCACAACTTTCGTTTGTTTGGTTTGCAGTGAACAATTTTTTGAATGTACTTACATATAATTTGTTCAGCATACAATGAATCAAAGAATTAAAAGACTTTTTCATTCGTATTTATTTGATTTCTTTTACAAAATCATAAATATTATTATTTTATAGATTATTTGTACAGTCATGAAAAAATTATTACCATTTGTAGAGAGTGTTTATTGAATAGATGAGATTCGAAGAAATAAAAGAACTAGATAAATTGTGTTGTTTTTTATAGATTATCCAGAAAAAACGTCTATAATTGCCTTATTTTATACTTTCGTAGAAAGTTTTATTAAATAATTAGCTTTTAAAGAACGTGTTGATTCTTCTAAAAAAATATTTAAGCACTCATTAAAGTTTTTGGTACTCAGTTTGCCGGATGTTGAGAGAGAGGAAGAGATAGAGAGAGAGAGAGACGGAGAGAGAGAGAGCGAGAGAGAGAGAGGTCGGAAAGAGAGGGAGGGAGAGATAGGGTGGGAGGGAGACTAATAGGTACTTGCCTCAGTTTAAACTTTTGTAATATGTTTTTTAGATAGATTTGACAACTTTTTAAGAGAAAATAATAATTACATAATGTGATAACGTTATGAGAGTTTATTATAGTATATTTTTAATATCATTATTAAATGGCTGTATTGTTATTCATAAAAGTTTTAAATTTGAAGAAACAGTCAAATTTTTCTTCAAGGAGCTCTATAAAATGATTATATTAGTTAAATTTTTTGAAATAATTTAATCGAACATGTATTTTCTTAGGTAGGATGATAAATTAACAATATTATTAATTGTAAAATCATATGAAAAAAAACATAATTCTTTTTATTTTTATAGAAAGTTTTTATTTGTACAGTCATGAAAAAAATTATTACCATTTCTATAAATGTGCTTATCAAATAGATGAGATTAGAAGAAATTAAAGGACTAGATAAATTGTGTTGTTAAAACGTAAATTAAATTTTTTTTTTTTAAAACGTGTTGATTATTTAAAAAAAAATTTTTAAACTCTTATTAAAGTTTTTGGTACAGAGTTTGACGGATGTTGAGAGAGAAAGAAAGAGGGAAGAGAGCGGGAAAAATAGAGGGCGAGAGAGAGAGGAGAAGAAACGGAGGGAGAGTAGATTATACAGAAAAAATGTCTGTACTTGCCTTATTTTATAACTTCGCAGAAAGTTTTATATCAACAATATTATTATTTGTACAGTTAATAATTACATAATGTGATAACGTTATGACAGTTTATTACAGTATATTTTTAATATCATTATTAAATAGTAGTATTGGTATTACCAAAAGTTTTAAATTCGAATGTTCTTTTAAGCTGCTTTTTCTATAGAATGTCTTGTGGGTTCTTTAAATTTGACAGACGTGTAATTTATGTATTTGTTAACAGTTCTACTTATAAACTGTTCAATCAAGATCTTCTTATCCATATGATTCATAAGTTCTGACACTCTGTAAAAATAAAAACAAAATTTCACAAAGTAACAATACTTATTATTATATTAATAACAGTTTTCTACTATATAAAAGTTTGCTACTTATCTGAATATTTATATTTTCATTTCAAAGTACAAATATACTTCTGATCTTGCATGTAATAACCACTGTCGAAGAAAATGAACCTACTATGGAGCGCACCACCTAGACCTCGTCAAAGGCTACCTCGAACACCTGGACCTACTATTACATGCGCCCTGACATCTAAATGCAAAAAACTACGGAGCGCAACACCTAGACATCGTCATCGGCTACCTCGAACACCTGGACCTCCTATTACATTCGCTCTGACATCTAAATGCAAAAAACTACGGAGCGCACCACCTAGACATCGTCATAGGCTACCTGGAACACCTGGACTTCCTGTAAAATACGTTCTGACATATAAATGCAAAAAGCTACGGTGCGCACCTCATCGACTACCCCGAACACCTGGACCATGTATTAGATGCACCCTGAGATCTAATCGCAAAAAATTACGGAGCGCACAACCTAGACTCCATTATCGGCCACCCCAAAGACCTAGACCACGCATTCGATGCGTTCCAATACCTAGAGGTAAAAAACTACGAAGCGTACCACCTAGACATCGTCATCGGCTATCTCGAACACCTAGAATTCCTGTACAATGCGCACTGACATATAAATGCAAAAAACTACGGTGCGCACCACCTAGACATCATCCTCGGCTACTCCGGACACCTGGACTTCCTGTAAAATGCGCGCTGACATACAAATGCAAAAAACTACGGTGCGCACCACCTAGACATCATCCTCGGCTACCCCGAACACCTGGACCTCCTATTAGATGCGCCGTGACATCTAAATGCAAAAAACTACGGAGCGCACCACCTAGACATCGTCATCGGCTACCTCGAACACCTGGACCTCCTATAAAATGCATCCTGACATATAAATGCAAAAAGCTACGGTGCGCACCACCTAGACATCATCCTCGGCTACTCCGAACACTTGGACTTCCTGTAAAATGCGCGCTGACATATAAATGCAAAAAACTACGGTGCGCACCACCTAGACATCATCCTCGGCTACCCCGAACACCTGGATCTCCTATTAGATGCGCCGTGACATCTAAATGCAAAAAACTACGGAGCGCACCACCTAGACATCATCATCGGCTACTCCGAACACCTGGACCACGTATTAGATGCACCCTGAGATCTAATCGCAAAAACCTACGGAGCGCACAACTTAGACTCCATCATCGGGCACCTCAAAGACCTAGACCACGCATTCGATGCGTTCCAATACCTAGAGGTAAAACGCTACGGAGCGCACCACCTAGACATCATCTTCAGCTACCCCGAAGGCTTTACCTCGAGTTCCTCGGGTACAGTTCGGATGAGCCTCGAATTCGCCTGAAGCTAACCGCGGGTGTGCTTCGGATTAGCCTCGGCAGCACCTCGGCTGTACCTCGGCTCGAGCCGCGGCAAATCCGGGGCTGGAGCCGAGGTCCGAGCCGAGGTCCCAGCCGAGGTAAAGCCGAGGTCCAAGCCGAGGTAAAGCCGAGGTCCGAGCCGAGTTCTAGCCGAGGCTCGACCGAGGTCCAACCGAGGCTCGACCGAGGTCCGAGCCGAGTACTCTACACCTTTGTAAAAGTCTACATTGTTATGACTCATCTCGCGCAATTCTTACATGTGAAGTGTCATGACAGAAATTTTAAAATGTCGATTTCTCGAAAACACGTACAAGTGGGTTAGGTCGTTATTCCGGGAAGCCACAGATATTATGTTCATAATATATGTAAATACATATATAGAGATATATACATAGAGAGAGGTTATGTACTAATAAACATATATACTGTATATAATAAAAAATATACATATGTTTATGTCTCTTCTTCTCTTCCTCTCTCTCTATCTATATTTTTATCTTTCTCTTTCTTTTGTCTTTCTTTATTATTATACGGCCATTATCACTGCTTAACTCTTCATGGCCATTAATTCCTGGTGATTGTATGTGTGTATATATATATACATAACATATATGACGTCACAGGAAGTCGGGAAAAACCGGATGCGAGGCTGAATACCATGGAGAAAGTTAAGAAACGGAAAGCCGACAAAAAAAAATTCAGTCCCTTATATCTTTTGAATGAGATAATCTTTTTAAATAAAATCTTTTGATTTGAGTAGAGCAATGAAATGGCTTTCGATTAAGAGGGATATGTTATATAGTTAAAACTAGCGCAATAGGTGTATAAGCTCATAGAATTTCTCGTACATCCATTTCAATGTATATATTATCATCACGCGGTCGTCCTAAGGCTCTTCTATACTTGCCTTCGGAACGCTCCCGCGTTCCTTGATATAATATTAAATAAAAATGACTAGTGAATAAGATGATAAATTTTTTTGCGTTATACTTATACCGTATAAAACTTTATTTTGAGATCTCTACTCATTATTTTCCTTTCTATTTTTTCTTGTTTTTTCACAAGATTAACAAGAAAAATATTTGATATAAAAAATATTATCAAATTTTGTCTGATTCCATATTAATTAGTTTTATATAATTGTTTGTAGCAAATATTGAAATCTTTATATTTACCATTATTACTTACCTAACTATTTTTAAGTTTTTAGAAATAATACATTATGATATTAAATCAATCCGTGAAAAAAATAATTTTGACAAGGGCCAAGGTCGTTCTATCAAGTTGCGGGCAATACCCATCGAGGCATTGTCATTGCCTCGAATATATAACCAATGCATTTCATGTATTATTACATCTAGACGCGCAAAGCCAAGGTGTTGCGAAGTATTTTTCGCAAAAAGCTACGTAGCATACGATCTGGTCTTTGTCTTTGGCAGCAGTGGACACCCAGACGACGTATTTGATATGTTCCGAAGTGTAGACCCGAAAAACCACACAGCGCATCCCCTATAGACAACACATTCGCTGTGTTGGGCAGGTAGGCGCAAAAAGCTGCGAAGCTTACCACCTGGATATCATCTTCGGCCACCTCCAAAACCTAAAAACGTATTTGATGCATTTGACTTTTGGCGTAGATACACGAAAAGCTACGGAGTGCAGTACCTCGACATTGTCATCGGTCACCTCGAGCACCTAGATTCCACACTGAACGTGTCTTAACGTATACATGGAAAACAAAAATACAAAGTGGACGTCGTCTTCGGCCACCTTAAACATCTAAACGAAGCCTCAGAATTATTTCAAAGTGCGCCACACACAATGAGTTTTGACGTATAGACGCTAAAAGCTATGGTGCGCACCACCTGGACATCGTCTTCGGCCACCTTAAACACCTAAACGACGCCTTCAACATATTTTGACATAAAGACGCGAAAAGCTATGGTGCGCACCACCTGGACATTATCATCGGCCACTTTAAAAGCCTAGCCGCCACACTTCGAACACCTTGATGACGCAGTAACTATGTAGAAAACGTTTTGACTTGGTTTAATTAATTCATGTTCCGTTCTGTCAGGAGCATTTCTTGAACACTAAATAACAGTTTTGTTGAACGAAATACAATACCCTTTTATTTAAAAACGGTTTGATTTAGACTAAACAATTTTTAATAAAAGAATGGTTTAGAATGCATTATTTTTGTTAAGTTATTTAACGGTGTAGTATAGAGTAGAACATTTTGATTATAATTTAAAGTTTCTTTGGTTTAGAACATATTACTTTTCAATCCTTTAGTTCAGAAGTGAACATTTTTTTTACAATTCGAAGTCGGTTTTGTTCAAAAAGGAACGTTTTTATTAAAATTATAAACGGTTGAATTGCAAGAAAACCAAAGTATGAGCGTTTAAAAGAGCGAAATTCCGTTCAAGTTTGCAACCCTGGTTGTAAACGAGTCTCCTTTATCAGCAACAAGTTTTAATCTACTAAGGGAGCCAGTTGTGTCTTAAATAAATAAAAATTAATCAAATAAGCTTATTTTTTGTATTTAAAGAACTTGAAAGCATCATTAAAAGCAACAACACATTTTCAGGTTTGATAGACTGAAGATATTTAATACAATTAAAATATCTTCGTCTGGTATTTTGTTTTAGTGAGTGTCTTATTGTTTGTAAAATTTTGATTTATAGATTATTTAACAATCTTGATGGTTGACAGGTTGAGAGCTGTAAACTTAATGCATGCCCTTATTGTCTCCTTCATGTCTGATTGAATTATAACAAAACTTCAACTTATACTTGTTTAGTCCAATATGCATTACAAATGTATAATTTTCTGAAATTAAAAGAAACACACACAAAGTATCTATTAAAAAAATAATTTATATTTGTCGAAGAATGTTTTGAGTATTTGAATGATTATGCAAAAGAATTTTATTCCTTTCAGAATTATTCAAATAGACAATAACATTTAAAAAATAAGTAATACTTATCTAATTTTTTCTCCGTTGTTGCTAAAACGTATTTCTGCATATTATTAATGACAAAACATCTTTACCACAATTTCTGTAAATTGGGTTAAGCAAACATAACCTGCAGACGTCGGCTCTGAATGCTTCGTCCCAATTTGCCTCGTGCGACCCTAACGCCGCAGACAGCCGCACCGCCGCGGCGGCGCACCGCTCTCTAGAAAATCCCTAAATTATCCTGGCACTCACTAGAATCTAGTGAGAGTGCCAAACGCGGCCATGTTGAAATGGTTCTAGATACACCACTGGCGCGCGCACACTCACCCACACACACCCATACTCATCTCTTCGCGCGTCGACCTTTCCTTCCCTCTAGTCCAAGGGTCCGTGGTTCCTCATTCGCTGTGTCTCCTCTTTTGTTTTTCGCTTCTTTGTTATTACGTGCCTGAAGTAGCACGCAATCTTGTCCCAAGATTCCGGTCCACTCTGCATGACTTCGACCAGTGTCTCTGGCTCTAAGAGTGCGCCAATACTCTGTTGTAGTTGGACCCGCTCCTCCATGTAGAATCTGCAGTGAAAAAACGCGTGTTCCGCGTCGTCCCATTCGGCGCCACAGTTCTGGCAGCTTGGATCGCTTCGCCTTTTATACTTAAACAAGTAGGCACCGAAGCACCCATGTTCACTGAGTGCCTGCGTAACCCAGTAATCGATTCTTCCGTATTCTCGGGTCGTCCACTCTTTGAGGCCCCTAATAAGCGTATGTGTCTACCTGCCTTTAGGGTATGCGCTCCATTCACCTTGCCACTCTTCCAGTAGGGCTGCGTGGGCTTCCCTTTTGATATCCAGTAGGGTGACTGTCTCATCATCTCGTTGCTGCCTCTCCCAACGTTCGCTCTTACCTTAGCAAGTAGCCATATCGGGGCTATACCTGCGAGGAGCAAGGTTACGCCCAGTGATATGGTACGATATCCGCTATTAACTCGAAGTGCCATTCGTCGCTGTACAGGAGCCATATTCTTCATGACTGCGCTACGCATGGCCACCCTATAGAGGCGAGCCGTAGAGTAGCACTGAGTGCACCACAATCGCCAGAAGTGCTCGGCTGCTTTGTTTAGGTCCTCCCACATTGGGCATCAGCTGTTGTAGCGCTATACCTACATTCCCTGCTTTGGTCGATGTTCGCCTGATGTGGACTTTGAAGTTCCAGTGTCTGTCTATCCATAACCCCAAGTACCGGATGATACTGGAATTATATCGTGTGGCCATCTAGTTCGAGTTTGGGGTACTCGAACTTTCTTCTCTTTGTTACGAGAACAGCCTCGCTCTTCTCCTGGGCTAGTTCGAGGTCGTATGCTTTCATCCAGCGGCTGACTATTTCTAGAGACTCGTTGTTTTTCCACTCTAGTTCTTGTGTAGTTGCGACTACTGCCACCATGGCCACATCATACGTATATCGTACTAAAACAACGTCCTTAGGTAGTTTGAGCCGCAGCAGCCCGTCGTAATGTATGTTCCATATCGTGGGTCCACCTACAGATCCTTGAGCGACTCCTGCCGTGATCGCGACTTCTGTGGTGCCATCGTCCGTTTTCATCATCAGCGTCCTGTCCTCTAGGTAGCTGTTAGCCACCCTCATTAGTTATTCAGGAAGTCTTCTGTTAAGGGTTTGATATATATGTTCCCCGTTGGCCCTGTTAAAGGTGTTTTTAACACCGAGTGTTACCACCGCACAGAAGCCTCCCAGCTGCGGTTTCATGGAGAATGCATTATCTACTCTTTTCTGCACTTCCTGCACCGCGTGCAAAGTGCTCCGTCCTGCACGGAATCCATATTACATCTCCGGCAGCTCTTCATTCTTGGTCGGGGCGTTTTCTTTTCCGCGTTCTTTGAGCTTTCCTTCGTTGTTTCTTACAGCTGCTCCTCAGTTCTGAGATTTCTGAGTTCTACCAGAAAGCAGGCTTTTGATTCTTCTGCTGTCTTCTCCGGGGCATGGATGCATCGCACGCTCGGCTCATTTCAGTTGTGTAACGTCGCGTCAGCTCATCCGTCGACCCAGTCTTATCCAGTCCTGGTGTCCCCGAGATGCACTCTGCAAAAGCGTCCCGGTCAAGTTTCTTGACAGCCCATCCTGTGGGTTTATCTCGCGGGGCATCGCGTTTTCGGCTCTTTAACTAGAAGCAGACATATCAATGGTCGCTGAGTGACTCTTCTTCCAATATTTTCCACTCGTGTAGGTGCTTTCTCAGCGTTGGTTGAAGGAATGTCAGATCTAATACCGAGGACGACGCTCTTCTTTCGAATGTTGCCATCCCAGGCTGATTAATCACTGTCAGGTCGAGTGACATCATTTCGTCTAAAAGCTGTCCTGTTCTATCTTCCGGGCCTCCGGTCCATGACCTAGATTTGGCATTGAAATCTCCTGCAACAATAATGGGTCTGGGCCATTGTGTTATGCTTCTCTCCAAGTCGTCCAGGTCTGCCTGGAACGTCTCAAGCGGTGCGTTCGGCGAGTAGTAGCAGCTATAAACTGTGGTGCCATTTAGCACGCATCGTATATATCCGTTTCCTTTCTCTGTTGAGTTTACCTGCGTGTTAGCTCTAGGCAGTACGTGTATAGCCGCATCGCCACGGTTGTTCGAGTGCCAGCCATTTTTTCCGAGATTCTGTATTGTTCGGAAATGAGTAGAATACCCGCATCTTGTTCTTTAGCCGTTTGGTAAAGCAAGTCTTGCACGGCTTGGACCCCGTGTAAATTTATTTGTATAAACTTAGCCATTTCCTTTCCTTAGCAGACTTTCCTTCGCCTTCGCCAGGGCTGTGCATTTTGCGCTCCCAGATGGATGTCTGTGGTCGGCACCTAACACCTCGCACTGAGTGCACATTGGTTCATTCTTGCAGGTCGCGGCAAGGTGGTCCCGTGGCCCCACATAGGAAACACGGCTTTGTCGCATTGTTCCCTTTGTCGCAGTTGTGCGAGAGGTGCCCCAAGGCTAAGCATCTAAAACACCTGGAAACTGAGATCTTTTCGCGTATTCTGACTAGAACCCAGCCGATCCCTACCTTCCCACTTTTGATGATGTGCAGTACGTTCGTACGTGGCATCGCTACGATTGCCATCAGCATGTTGCCATACGTGGGGCGCATTGCCTTGACCTTTAGCATTTCTACTGAAACCCCGGTAGCTTCAGCAGGCGCCTTTTACTTATACTTCGCTCTCGATTGTGTCCATGTCCATGTCTCTCACGTCGAGAACTACTTGATGTGAGAGCTGCAAAACTGTAGTATCTGAACCAATCGCTATTACAACTGCTTCTTTTAGATGCATGGCGTTGCTACCCCTCTGCAGCTGCACTAATACGTCCCCAGTCTTGGTTTGCCTGATTTTATTGACATTTTTGGCGACTTGCCCCTTGTCCACCTTCTCCTTCGTTAGCTTGAGAACACTGGCGAAATGTATGTATATATGCATGTATGTATGCATGTATGTATGTATGTTTTTTTTTCCTGAGGAGGGGAAATCTTTCATAAGACATCCACGAAGTAGGTAGTATCGAGATTCCTACTGACTAAAACACCCACTCGTTTGATAGCCCTTGCAGTATCTAGCACCCACCGGAAATCCTTTTCAGTATTACTTCGGTGGGGCTTGTCCTGGTCCCGGAGGACCCCTCTTCGGAAGCTGTATTTTTTAGTCTATCAGTCTTTTCTTCTTATTTCTCTCTCTTTCTCTTCTTTAGTCTTGATTGCCCTCTTGATAAAAGAAGCTATCCTGTCAACTCTCTGGCGACTTAAGCATGGTCGCTATTATGTTGTCTTTCGACAATAGCATATCGACTTGTGCTGCTAGTTCCCTCCTGTTCTGCTCGTGCACGGGGCACGCGAATATCGTGTGTTCCCCGTCGTCTTCTTCTTCTCCGGATAATCGGCATTTGCTGTTGGGTCTATGCCCTCTCGCGGCTAGATACACTCCAAAGCACCCGTGGCCGCTGAGTCCTTGTGTGAGGCGGTATTCCATCGAGCCGTGTTCTCGGAGTACCCACTCCTTGATCTTTGGTATGAGCTTATGCGTCCATCTTCCATCCTTCGACGAGTCTCATTCCTCTTGCCATCTCTTGAAAATGGTCTCTCTTGCTTTCCCTCGTATGATGTTCCTCTCTTCTTCGGGTAAGAGTCCTTGTCTGCGCCGGTACTCCTCCTGTTCAACCCATATTTCTTTCCTCTCAGGAGTTAGCAACCTGATCGGAGGAACCTCTGAAAGTATGTTGGCCGCATCTCTTGACAGTGTCCGCCATCCACTGATTATCCGCAGATTCATCTTACGCTCCACTGCGCCCATATGCTTATCTACTAGATATGCAGAAATGCAATCTGCCCAAGTAGGTACCCCATACAGCTGAATTGACTCGACCACTGTTGCCAGCAATTATCTGTGTGCCGGCTACGGCCCTCCTACGTTGGGCATAAGTCGCATGAGTGATGTGCAAGCAATCGACGCCTTCGTTGTTGCTTGCTTGACATGGTGCTTGAATGACCATTTCCTGTCTAGCCACGCTCCCAAGTACTTTATCACCTGTTTGAGAGGGATTACTTCCTCGTTGATCTCAAACTGGGGAGCTTCGTACTTTCTTCGACGTGTTACCAAGATCGCCTCACATTTGCGCACTGTTAGCTGCAAAGATCTACTGGTCAGCCTTTCAGCGATCAGCTCCAGGGCTTCGTTAGCAATTATCTCCACTAACCATGCCTTTTCTGCCACCACTAGTAGAGCCAATTCGTCGGCAAACTCAACCAGTGATGCCCCGTTCGGTAGTT
Source organism: Torymus aiolomorphi (assembly GCA_036365515.1). Classification (NCBI taxonomy): domain Eukaryota; kingdom Metazoa; phylum Arthropoda; class Insecta; order Hymenoptera; family Torymidae; genus Torymus; species Torymus aiolomorphi. The sequence continues at coordinate 222,649,471 of CM070874.1, read as the reverse complement.
TCATCCTCAATAGCGCGTCATACATACAGGTCCACAGGAAGGGGCCCTTTATCGATCCTTGCGGTACTCCCGCCGGTAGATCTGTAACTATTCTGCCTTTCTCGGTTACTATTGATAGTTTTCTATCCTTTAGATAGCTGTCCATAATCCTGAGAAGGTGTTGGGGCATTTTCTTCTCTTCTACCAAAGCCTGGTAAATGCACTCCTAGCTAGCAGGGTTAAACGCATTCTTAACGTCTAACGCAATCATGGTGCAGAATCCACCCGAGCTCGGTAGTTCATAAAGAGCCTCCGAGACTCTCTCTTCTACCTTCTTCAATGCGTGTTTTGTTGACAGACCCTTGCGGAAGCCAAACTGGGCTGCGGAAATTCCCTCGTTGTCCTCTTCTTCGCACACCTTCTCCATTCTATTGAGAATAAGTTTCTCGAACAGTTTGCCCGTTAAGTCAATCATTCCCAATGGTCTGAATAATGAAGGATCAGAGGCCGTGGCCTGAGTACTCTTGGGTATGAAGACCACTTTTGCCTTTTCCATCTGTCGGAGAAAATTCCTTCCTCTAGACATTTATTAAAGAAGCTCGTTAGCATCTGGGGATTCTTTTTCGCTATCAGGCGCACCACTTCGTTCGGGATACCGTCCAGTCCCGGACTTTTACCAGGAGTTAGTCTGCTCGCTGTTGCCTTCAGCTCTTGGGGCCTGAAGGGCTCTTCTGCTTCTCTGTGTTCTTGGTTTGAGAAGCTAGTCCTAGGCTCTTCCGTTGGGAATAGTACTTCCACAATTTTACGCAGACTTTCTTCGTCTTCTGGCATGCTTGATCCTTGCGACCTCCGGAGTTTATCCATCACGATCTTGTAAGGTAGGCTCCATGGATCACCGTTGATCGTCTCGATGAGGTTTCTCCAGTTCTCAGTTTTAGATTTACGGATTGCTATTCTGAGCATCCTCCTGGCTTCTTTGTATGCCTCTTGTTCCTCTATCGCATTTGGCCCATTTTCTTTCCTAGCCCTCTGGAAGTCCCTTCTACGTTTGTTGCACTCATTTCTCAGTCCCGCCAGCTCCTCATTCCACCAGTAGGCTGCTTTCCTGTGGTAGGTTGGCGGCCTGCGTGGCATCGACGCATCACACGCATCCACTATGGTCTTCATAAGTGCTTCTGCTGCTTCCTCTGTAGTAGAAGAAACTTCCAAGTTAACTGCGCTAATTCGCTGTAGGAATTTGTCGCGGTTCATCTTTTGGAGGGACTATCCACCTTTCGTTTTGTACTTTCTTCGTTGGGTCTGCTTCCCTAGGAGTTTCGTCGATATATATCGGTGATTGCTGAGCGACTCTGCGTCTAACACCTCTCAGGATGAGATGTTTTCTGTCACTTCCGGAGATGCAAATATCAGGTCCAAGACCGATCTAGCAATTCCCTTCTCATCAGTGTGCACTCCAGGTTCGTTTGCCACTACGAGATTATAGGCCATCATCATTTCTTCAAATAGGTCGCCTCTTGAGTTTCGGGGCCCTCCTATCCATGCCCTTGCTTTGGCATTAAAGTAACTCGCCAAGATAAGTGGACCATTCCACTTTCGGATGTGTTCCTCTAGCGCAGCCAGGTCTAGTTTTACGAGCGTGTCCGCGACGTTCTGAGAGAAGTAGCAACTGAATATGGCCAGCTGTCCTAGAGCCGCGCCTACATTGCCATTACCAGATATCACTTCTCTGGCCCTGTAGTATTCGTCCTTGCAGACGTATATTGCCGCATCGCCTCCCTTGTCCTTAAACCACATCGCGTCATGGAGATCTCGGTTTTGCTCCGAGATAACGAGTATACCTACTTCTCTTTCCCTCGCGGTCTGTATGGCAATGTCAATGTTTCCCTTTTGGTGGTGGTCCAGCTTCACCCTAGTTATCCGAAGAGCGGCGCATGTAACATCGTAACATCCCCCGTTCTGTGGCCGTGGAATTTTCCCGTAGCTTCGCAAGCAAGACACTTATATCTTATAGCTTGCCGCATCCTGCAGCCAAGTGTCCTGGCTCTCCGCATCTGTAACACAGCTTCCCCAAGATATCCTTGGGACACTCTGCGGCGAAGTGTCTGAATTCCAGGCACTTAAAACATCTAATGACTATCTTTCTTTCGCGTGCTGATGCATTAACCCAGCCAACTCTAACTTTGCCTGACTTTAGCACCTTTGCAGTCGCTATGAGAGCCTTTACTTCGACTTGATCTGGAGTCGCCTCTACTAGGGCAGCGATGAAAGCTTCTCTGATCTCTTCTTCTGTGGTCGTTTCCTCCAGGTCTCTTAGCTCTATGGTGACTGTTGGAACCAGTGGTTTTACGAGCAATTCGTCCTCTACTGCTTCTCGGATAGCTCTACTTACTTCCTCTAGCTTTGTAACCTTTCGAAGTTCTATGAGCAGGTTTCCGTCCCTGGTTTTGCGGATCTTGCTCACCTTGGATCCGATTTCGTCAGGGCTTGCCTTAGTCATCAGCTCCTTTAGCATATCCACGTAGGACATCTTATTGTCGCCGCTCGCTTTTATGAGTACCGTTTCTGCCTTTGGCCTCGAAAGTTTCCTCCTCGATGTTGCTTTTCCAGGTGCTGTCTTGCCTCTTGTTGGGACAGGATTTTCTTTCTTGCCTTTTCCTTTCCTCTTCTGCTTTCTGACTATGTCTCAGTCGCTTGCAGCCTGGTCCTAAAGAACGTTCGTCTTCTCAGTGCTCGAGATTCTGTCCCTCTGGGATAAAGATGTAGATGTAGGAGCAGAATTTAGCCGTTCCGTCCGGATGATGACCCTTCTGTTCTCACCGACGCACAGTGGGAAAAAATGGACAAAATTCTTGTGACAACTCAATTCTCAACGAAACTTCACCAAAATTGGTATACGTATTCAGAGGATACTACAGAACAACCTCTCACTGCGAAAATCATGTTTTTGTATTCACAAAAATTTTGAGGTTAGGTACGGACCTTATAACGATATTTATACAGGCAATGTAGACTAAAAACATAAATTACTTGATAAATGATAAACATAAATACATAAATCTTAAACCCAACAAAGCCAAGCCCACAAAACCCTAAACCCATAAACCCTAAACCCATAAACCCTAAACCCATAAACCCTAAACCCATAAACCCTAAACCCATAAACCCTAAACCCATAAACCCTAAACCCATAAACCCTAAACCCATAAACCCTAAACCCATAAACCCTAAACCCATAAACCCTAAACCCATAAACCCTAAACCCATAAACCCTAAACCCATAAACGCTAAACCCATAAACCCTAAACCCATAAACCCTAAACCCATAAACCCTAAATCCATAAACCCTAAACCCATAAACCCTAAACCCATAAACCCTAAACCCATAAACCCTAAACCTATGAACCCAGAACCCACAAACTTTTACGTATCTAAAGTATATAAAATAGATGATAGAGTTAGAATTTTTCCGTTAAAAATATATTATCGCCGCTATTTATTTTTGGGCAATATTATCGTAATTTTCGCAGTGACACATTATTCTCTAGAAGATTAAGAGTATTTAAAAATAAAAATTATCAAGATTCGTCAAAAACTGAGCTGTCACAAGAATTTTGTCCATTTTTTCCCACTGTGCGACGCTCAATTTTCTGGACCTCCCGATTCAATCGTCGGGTGGGCTACTTGCTACTCTCTTCTTCGAGGCGTTTCCTTGTGCCCGCTCTATCCGCTTCATCGTCTTTTCCAATTCTCTTTGGAAGGTTGCTTTAGCCACTTTGTTTTTCTGCCTACTTTTGAGTATCCGTCTCAGGTGTGACATGGCAGCTACGTGGTCGTTTTTTACCTTGTTGTACATATTCCCGGCTTTTCTCACCACATCTTCTATAGAAATCATCCTCTGTTCCAGGGCATCCAGGGATTGTTGCTCCAACTTATCGTTCTCTGCTATTTGGTCCCACAGCCACCAAAGAGATGATCACACTTGTGCCGCGCTTGCCTGGTTGCCTCCTTCTTCTTCGTCCACCACTGCATCCATCTTGTCTAGATTCTCCTGAATCTTACTCTGTAGCTCGTTTTCCATCGACTCTGCTCCATGAATGTGTTTCCAGGTGTTGAGTACTCTCTCTTTTGCTGCTAGAGCTGCGCTTGTTGCTGCTCCTGTCGACGCGGCCAAGTGCACCACCGCGTCGATAGGGTTTTGGTAGCCGTTTGAAGGCGGCTGATGGTCCAAACCATTACCCCCAGAGCCTTTGGCGAGTGCTTGGTCTCCTCCATTTCCGAGTTGGAGACCTGCGGCGGCCATCGGCTCTACTATACCTCAATCGGAACCACCGGCAGGAAATCCGGTTGCCGGGATAGTCGTTTCCGTGGACCTAACATTTATTTTCGGTTTTATTTCGGGGTTCCTTCCCCTAGCTAGTTTTGGTCCACACGGGATATTTTATTTCCGCGGTGCCCTTCATATCTAACGAGCTTTCCCCTATCCGCCTGGGGAGGTACCTGATGCGAGATTAGCAACTCGATACAGGATGTATGTATATATGTATGTATGTGTGTATATATGTATGAATGTTTGTGTATATATATATAATTATCCCCCCATCCGTTTATGGAGCCCATCCCTGTATATTAGTACCTACAGCCCAGAGATCCCTATGGCAAGTGACTAAAGGAATAATGGACCCTGGGGTTATAGACTCTAGATCGGGCTCCATAAACGCCCGAGAAAAATATTTTATGGGACCCGAGCTCCATAAAAGAAAACGGGCTCCATAAATATGCTCATGTGTATAAAAGGGCTCCATAAATCTGTTAAAACAAATGTATATATATATATATATATATATATATATATATAAATATATTTGTACGATATTTTGAGGATTTCATAAAGAATTTGTACAATAGTGGTGACACAAATATAAACATTGTTATAAACAACCAATATACAAGCGCGTGACTAAAGAAATAATGACCCTAAGGTTATTGACTAACACCACGACGCCTGTGCGCCCGCTTTTACGGAAAAATATCACGGAATTTCCTAAATCGATGTATTAACACACTATTGTGGAAACCGCTGAAAAATCCTCAAAATGCCTCTCGAGTGCTTTGGACTTTTGAGGAGACTCCTCAAAATGCCTACAAAATCCTCAAAATTCGGTATATATGACGTATATAATCCTCAAAATGCGTCCCAGATGTGAATATATGTATGTATATATATATACTCATTGTTTAATATATATATATATATATATATATATATATATATATATATATATATATATATATATATATATATATATATATATATATATATATATATATATATATATATATATATATATATATATATATATATATATATATATATATATATATATATATATATATATATATATATATATATATATATATATATATATATATATATATATATATATATATATATATATATATATATATATATATATATATATATATATATATATATATATATATATATATATATATATATATATATATATATATATATATATATATATATATATATATATATATAATCATATAAACATGGACTTATGCTGACACCAATGTATAAGACCACGTGACCTGTCTGCATAAGTGTAGTACCGTTTATACAAGTGTCTGCACAAGTCTAGCGTGACTAAAGAAATAATCTCTCTACTTATGCTGACGTCTGCATAAGTCGGTCTCTGTCTGCATAAGTCTATTTAAATTTCGGAAAGTGTCTGCATAACTAGCGTTTCATATATTTATATATATATATATATATATATATATATATACACATTAAACAATGAGTACAAGTTACAATAAAAAATGAAATGAATATTTCTAAGTAGAATTGTGAAGGTAGTTGAGCAGAACTATTACCAAGTATATCAGTATTGGTTCGGTTGAGTTTTATAAGTGTACAATTGTGTTTTGTAAGTGTTATCTTCTCAGGAATTGAAAGAAAATGATGTGCTATATTGGTGAATTGCATGAGGATGATAAATGTCATTTAGAGTATTACACAAGAAATAAATCTCTTAATCTAATTAGTAATCTTAGTAATGAATTAAAGCTGTATTTATCATTTAGGATTAAAAATTTTGATATTAATGTAGAAAATAAATTTATTTGCGACCATCATCTTCATAAATATGATAATCGATATACAAGTAGACAAAGGAAGTGTTGCAATTGTTTTAATAATCATTCAAAATCCATTGAGAATAATTTAGTAATGATTAGTGCTGATAAATGTGATAAATTTCGTAACATTTGTAATATAAATTTCGTAACATTTGTAATATAAATTTAGATCCAGGTAATATGTACTGTAAAAACTGTGAGTTCAAAATTACATCAAGAATAACAAAAAATGCAGAAAAAGATGAAAACACTGGGAATAATGGTTTAAACGTAAATAATAATGAGCAGCTTTCTTCAAGTAGTCAAGTTTGTTCAAGTAGCCAAGTGTGTACATCAGAAAGTTCAGAAGATATATTATTGAGCCAAGGATTTCAACGTTTAAATAAAATGCTCGATGGATTTGATGGACCTCCTTTTAAACGAGAGAAACTTAGTGATTATCGCTTGGAAAATAAAACATACAGTGTTTTAGAATCAATGAATACGAAATTTTGTACAACAGTTAATAAAACATTGAATCTTAATTTGCCAACTCAATGCAATCTTAAACAGCTACAAGAGGGTAGTATGTCATTTCACGGAATGATTGGAAACATAATTAAGTGTTATAATGAAGAAACTAATTTTGGTAAAAAAATACCGTTATTGACATTACTTCCAAATCATTGGAAATTTGAACAAGCAAAACATTATTTCCAATGTTCACGTTATATGTTTAATAAAGCAAAAGAACTTAAAGTTACTGTAGGTAAGTTAAAAATGGATTGTAATAAATTCTTAATATCTTGATTATAGACATAGTGTAAACATATAGAATCGATAATCCGTTATACATTAGGTTACATATATGATATTACACTGGAGAATTATTAATAGAAAATTTTAGTTTAATTTATTAAAATCTATGTAATTTTTGTTGAAGTTTTTATTTAATTTAAAATCCTCATAATTATTTATTTATATTACTCATGTATTATTACTTAAGTATTATTATTTATGTATTACTTACGTATTGCTTACGTATTGCTTATGTATTGTTTACGGATTAAGTAAAATAATACATGAATTGTAATTTAAACATTTAAATGAAATCCGATTTAATTAGAAAGAATCTATATTTGAGAAATCTCAATGTTCTCTCTGTTTACAAGCTGTAATCTCATATTTTTATTTTTTATTTTTTAACATTGAGGAACGGAAGAAAAAAATAATTTCCAAAAAATGCGATTTTTAGGCCTTACTGGTATAAGGAGGGGAAATAGGTCCTCGGAAAAATCGTAGAAAATTCTTTTTTTAGTATACTTCTATGAAATCACTGTCATTTTTCGCTTTCATTAATAGTGGCATTTTGCCTATCTTAACATGGGGTACCCTTCGTTATTCATTATTAGATAAAAAATAATAAAGTAATTATTGGATTTTAAAAGAACTATTAAAATTAATATAAAAAAAAAAATAAAAAAAATTAATTAATTCTAAACTATTTCTTTTCTTCCAATATAACAAGTCATAGTAATTAAAATAGAATAAACATTGAGCTAAATTTTATCGTCTTGATAATCGTTAAATTAAAAAAAATAATATTGTTATTATGATTTTATTTTGTGATTAAGTATACACTATTTGAAATTAATTTTAAAATATATTTTTCCGGGTTTCTTAGGAACTATTAAGTGTAAAGTGTACAGCATTCATTCTAATGAAGTTAGAGAATCTGTAACTCAGTATTATAGAGATGAAAACAATAGTAGAATATGTAGCGGCATTAAAGATTGCATCAGTGTTAAAAATCCTATTACTAATATCACAGAGAAGTTACAAAAAAGACTGTTAATGTATGATTTGAAGGATCTATACAACAATTGGGTGGAAGAAGAATATGAACAGCATTTTAAACATCAGCGCAAACCAGGTTTCAGTATATTTGCTTCTTTAAAGCCAAAAGAATGTATTAGTGCTGGAGCACCTGGTACACATACAATTGGTGTATGTCCTATACACCAAAATGGCAAACTAAAATTGTCTGCCATCAACAAAAATTTAGCCTACCGAGTAATTTTAAATGATTGTGTTTGTTCAACAGATTGGAGCGATTGTATGCTACATCTTTGTGAAAACTGTCCTGGTAAAGCAGAAATTCTGAAAATATTGGAATCAAGCTCATGCGAAGATGTTTCAGAGATTGAATATCATAATTGGGTAAATAATGCTGAATCACAATCTAATAATAGAGTCAGTCTTATTATGGTAAAAGAACCTACAAGAAATTTTATTACAAATTTAGCCAATGACTTATGGGAGTTAACAAAGCATCATTATGTGACTGAAATGCAAAAATGTTATTTAAAACATTGCAAAACAATTATTACTCCAGATACATGTATTATACTTCAAGATTTTGCTGAAAATTTCTTATTTGTTTGTCAAGACTCGATCCAAGCATTTTATTTTAATAATACACAAGCAACTGTACACCCGTTTGTAGTGTATTATAAAGAAGACAATAACGACAAATTACAAACCTTATCTGTATGTGTTATTAGTGATTGTTTAAAACATGATGATTGTGCAGTTAACACTTTTCAAGGGCAACTCATTGCACTTCTAAAACGAGATTTTCCGTTTATTGAGAATGTACATTATATGTCAGATGGAGCACCTACCCAATACAAAAACAAGTAAGAGTACTTTTATTGTAGTATATTAATACGTATTATATGAACAAAATAGACACCTTTAGATTTTTGTTCATTAAATGACCTGAAAAAATTTAATTTTAATTATTAAGAATATGTCAAAGTAATATTCTGAAAGTATATTTAATTTGTGTGAAAAACTATTTTGAGACCCAGAACATCAAAATCCATAAAGATCCTCGACCTGCAGGTTACACCCGAGTTAAAATTTTACATTATGTAGAAAACAGCTTTAAAGATAAAATTACTAAAACAGTTCTTTACTTTTTCTGTATATCAAAATTAAAAAAAGCAGCAACTTCTACGATGCAAGTTCAAATAATTTGTATTATTATGTACACAATATTAAACAGATTTATTTTATTTTTTAGAATTTTTACCTTCAAGATAGTATTTATTTACTGTAGCAACAATTTCATTAATATCTGCCATCATGAGGAGGATTTTGGCTTAAAAGTTCAAGTTAAGTCGCACAACTTTTTTTCTACTAGCCATGGGAAAAGTCAATGTGATGGATGTGGAGCAGTGGTTAAACGAACAGTACGCAGGGCATCCTTACAAAGAACATCAGAAAAACCAATTTTAAATCCAAAAGACATGTATGATTACGTTAGTGAAAATATTGATGGAATAAGGTAAAAATAATATAATTTAGATTGTTTGACTATATTATTTGATTATGTATTTGAATAATAAATCATTATGTGTTATAAAAACATAGAATATTTAGTTTTTAGATCTATTTGGGTGAGTCAAGAAACAATTGAGAAAAGGCGTAAAGTACTAGAATGCCGTTTTAAATTGACCCGAACTATACAGAATACAAGAAAATATCACTGCTTTATACCCATTGATGATTCAACATTAAAAGCAAAACTTACTTCCTTTGATAATGATTATAAAATAGTTAAAATAAAATGAATATTACAAAAAAAATTTTACATAAATTCTTATTTTCAACTTTAATTATCTATAAAGTCTGCATAGGTAATTTAATCAACCTAAAGCCATTACTATCGCTTGCTCGCGTCGCATGCGCGCATGGCTTGCTCGCATCGCTTGGACTGTTCGCACGTCCTTCTCGCATAGTGTAGACACGGCCTAAGATCTTCAAAATATGCAGCCTCAGCACTTTTTTTAGGACCATTATGCCAAACTTATGGTTGATCTTGTAAATAAAACTTTTCCTATATTTCACAAGCTCTAATTTTACCACTTGAAAAATATTTTTTTATAAAAACGGCTATAACTTTGGCTCTAGTGGTCCTAGAAAAATCAGCCACTACGGATTTTAAAGGTCTAGGAACCACCTTTGTGTCTATGTTACGTATGCGTGTCAAAAATAATTATAAGATGGTAGAATTCATGTCAGTAGAGAGCCATTTTTGATTATTTTAGGTATCGAAAAATTAGATATTATAATGCTCGACAAAAACTTATTTTCTGACTTTTTCCTATGATAGGAAAAGAGTATAGTTAGATATCATCATATTCTAATGAAAAATACTTTTGTTAATGATTTTTAATTAAAATTCGGTTGACACTGTGACCATGAAACGGTTGATTTTCGCGATTTTTGATAAAAACGTCAACTTCAAAAGGCTGTATCTTGAAGTCTATTCAATCAATTTAGGTCCTCAAAAAAAGAAATTAAAGTTCTCGTTGAGACAAAAAAAAAATGAGACCAAGTGAGCTCAAAAATGTGGAACCAGTTACGAGATATAGAGGTTTAAAGATGATCTAAAAATGATGAAATGCAATGGCCATATCACAGATCGCCAATAAAACCTAAATCATCATTTCATATCAGCGTATTTTTTTTCTTAAAATTTGAAGAAAGACGAAAAAAATGAGACCTCACCGACCTCATTTTGTTAAAATTTCAGCCTTTCAGAATTTTTTGAAAACTGGCTAAAAACAGGTCAAAATCAGGGTTTAAAAAAATTCCAGCAGGAATTAGGAATGAGATAAGGGGCTGAAATTTTCCACAAGCTATTTTTTTTATATGTACTTTCATAAAAAAAATCGTCGACAAAATCGATGACCCCCCCGCGCACACTTTTAAAAAAAAGTACAGGAACGACATATATATATATATATATATATATATATATATATATATATATATATATATATATATATACACACACACACACACACACACACACACACACACACACACACACACACACACACACACACACACACACACACACACACACACACACACGCACACACACACACACACACACACACACACACACACACTTATCAGAGTTTATGTAGCCCAAGACTGTATATTAGTACCTACAGACTAGAGTTCCCTATGGCAAGTGACTAAAGAAATAATGGACCCTGGGGTTATAGACTCTAGGTCGGGCCGCATAAACCCCTATATTTAGAAATATTATGAAGCCCGGGCTGCATAATCAAAATCTGGTTCGATAAACTCCTATATATAAACCCCTTTCGAGTAATGTATATATATATATATAATTTTATCCTGGGATCATTTTGAGGATTTCATAAAGGTTTTCTACAATAGTAGTGACACAAATATAAACATTGCTATAAACAATCAAGAAACAAGCGCGTGACTAAAGAAATAATGACCCTAAGGTTATTGACTAACACCACGACGCCTGCGGCTCCCGCTTTTACGGAAAAATATTACGGAATTTCCGAAATCGATGTATTAACACACTATTGTGGACGCCGCAAAAAATCCTCAAAATGCTAAGCGGGTATCGACTGCTTTTGAGGATGCTCCTCAAAATGCTAAAAAATCCTCAAAAGTCGGTAGTTTTACCGAATATAATCCTCAAAATGCTGTAGAGCTATATGTATATTTCTGTTCACCGTTATGTTTCAGGACTTTTCATTGGTTTACCGCTATGTTTCAGGACATTTGCATGTTTTCAGAACTGTACTGAATTAGGTATATGTTTACCGCTACCTTTCAGGACATTTTTGTATTATTCAGGACATATAGGGTTTCTGCATACCAGCCAGGGTACTGCACTGGGTACTGCATACCAGCCAGGGCACTCATCGTCACGGCATCCGAAGTAAGTCTGATTGAGCTTCGACTGGTGCAGCAGATTGGATCACCCATCTGCGACACTACCATGAACATCATCACTGCCGTGGGAGGTAAAACAGTCTGTCCAGCGACTAAGTACACAAATCTACGCTTCAAAGTCCTGACCCGACGAGATCGGACGTTCGAGACCCCAGCTCTCATCGTCCTTCACATCCAAATGCCTCGTGTTGCAATACCTATTAGGGAATGGCCCCATCTAAGAAGCATGTCTCTGGCGGATCCGACCTTCAATACACCGTCGCCGGTCGTCGTCCTGCTGGGAGCTGACGTCTATGGCGAGATTTTGATGGGCAACATACGCCGTGAACTTTCCGGTCAACCCATAGCACAAGAGACGATGCTGGGATGGATCATCTCTGGAAGTGCATCCAGCCGGGGTCCCCTGGAAAGTCTGTCATCCTCCAGAACCGTGCCAACCTGTTCTACCTTTCGAGATCGAACATCTCTGTCAGAGACGAGGCAGCGCTTCTGGGAGCTCGATGAGCCCGTGCGACGAACGTACGGATCGCTGGCGGACGCCGAATGCGAGAGATTGTTCATCGATGGACACCAACGCTTAAGCGCCGGCCGCTACGTCGTGCGTTTGACCCGCAAAACGGCCATCGGCCCGCGAGAGATCGGAAACACCTTAGCCATGGCCGAGCCTTTCATGTGTCAATATGAAAGCCTCGGTCACATGCGGCCTATAGAGCCATCGAAGACGGTGCCAGGGGATCTGCCCGTCTGCTACATTGCGCATCACGGCATTTGGCAGAACGCAGATCAAGGGCCAAAACTTCGCGTTGTGTTCGATGCGTCTCGTCATTCCAACAGCGGACGCTCGCTGAAAGAACTACTTTTCATAGGTCCCGCCTTACAGACTGATCTGACCACCATCTTGCTCCGCTGGCGTCAACATCGCATAGTGTTTTGTGCCGATATTCAGATGATGTACCGTCAGATTCATGTGGCAGAGGCTGACCTGGACCTACAACGCATCGTCTGGCAACGGCACCAGGACACTGGGCCTCAACACTTCCATTTGCTCACGCTGATATACGGTCTATGTTATGCACCGTATCTGGCCCTCAGGACACTGAGAGAGCTCGCTCTAGATGAAGGATCCCGATACCCCGCCGCAGCTCATGCACTCTCACACGGCACGTACGTGGATGACGTACTCACTGGAGCATCCGACGTGACAGCAGCCCGCAAGTTAAGAGACGAGCTGATTCAATTGCTGAAAGACGGAGGGTTCCCGCTAAAAAAATGGTCCTCAAATCATCCAGCTTTGATAGATGACCTTAATCCAGCAGAACGGCTTAGGCCAGCTTGGCGAGATTTTCAAACAGAGGGCCCCATTCAGGCGCTTGGCGTCTCGTGGGATCCAACAGCTGATCAATTCCGATTCCGAGTTCCCATAGGGTGTGACCCTCCAAGTTCCACCAAACGCCAAGCCTTGGGTGTGATCGCAAGACTTTTCGATCCGGTTGGTTGACTGAGTCCCGTCTCGATCATCGCCAAGATTATGATGCAGGAGCTGTGGAAGCTGCAACTGTCATGGGACGAGAATCTCCCTTTTTCCTTGCTCCACCGATGGACAGAGTTTCGCGCGCAGCTCCGTGACGTTGCGAACATCCGGATACCACGATGGCCTGGCATCACTTCTGCATCGTCAGTCGTTCTCCATGGATTTGCGGATGCAAGTCAACAGGCCTACGCCGCTGCCGTCTATGTGGCCCTTCCAAGTCATGGACTGTGCAATCTGTTAATTGCACGGGCTAAGGTCGCTCCACTCAAGACCTTATCCGTTCCGAAGCTGGAGCTGTGTGCCGCACTGCTGTTGACCAGACTACCCAACCGGGTCATCAACGAGTTCGAGGCTGAGCATCGGACTGTACACGCTTGGACGGATTCCCAGATCGTCCTTGCATGGCTTCGCTCAGACCCCTCAAGATGGAACATATTCATTGCCAACAGGGTCAGCGAGATACAAAGAGAGATACAGTTCGCTGTATGGCATCACGTCTCATCTAATGAAAATCTCGCCGACCTTGCAACCCGAGGAATTTCTCCTTCACGACTGAGGCAATCTACACTGTGGTGGCATGGACCAGCGTGGGTTGTGCGCTCCAAATCAAATTTGCCCATCATCTCTACGAACGCTCATTACATGCAATTGGAGATGCGGTCCTCCACCTGCTTGGCAGCCGTCATAGCGCCAAGTCCAGACGTCTTTATGGAACGCTTTTCTTCACTTGTGCGACTGGAGAGAACAGTCACCCGCTGTCTCAGAATTCTTCGGCACCGGCGACAACAACGACCTGATCCTCCTGAGCCACTTTCCTGCCTAGAACTCAACGATGCATATCTGCGCTGCATTAGAATTTACCAGGGGAGCGTGTTCACCGAAGAAATCGATGCTCTCTAGGTCGGTCATCGAGTAGCGAAGCGAAGCCCTTTGAGAGCGTTAACGCCGTTTCTCGACCACAGCGGCATCATCCGCGTAGGAGGCCGCATCCAGGCTTCTCATCTACCATACAACGAACGTCATCCCGTCATTCTACACAAGGACTGCTGGTTGTTGAGCCTTATCATTCGATGGGCTCACCAATCGAGCTTGCACGGTGGTGCGACCCTAACGTACGCATGTGTCATAAGGAGAGCGAGGATCATCGGAGGGCGACAACGAGTGAGGGTAAACGTGCGCCAATGTGTGAGGTGCGTCCGCTCCACGTCACGGCCTATAAACCCGTTGAAGGGTAATCTCCCTGAAGAGCGCGCGACGCCATGTCGACCCTTCTCTAAATGTGGACTTGATTACGCGGGACCTTTCCAACTTAAATGCTCGAAGGGACGAGGGATACGAACCTCAAAAGGGTATCTCGCCATACTTGCGTGCTTGGCGACGAAGGCAGTCCACATGGAGGTCGTTGGAGACCTCACAACTGAGTTGTTTTTGAGCGATGAAACGCTTCTCTGGCAGACGTGGGCTTCCAGCCGAGGTTTGGAGTGACAATGCTACCACGTTCCACGGAGCAAACGCTGCGCTGCGATCAATGTTCCGTGAAGCCCATCTCCCATGGAACAACATCGCAACCGCCCTGTCTGCTCAGGGGATTCAGTGGAAGTTTATTCCGCCGGCGGCGCCGCACTTTGGTGGTCTGTGGGAGGCAGGCGTCAAATCGGCCAAATCCCAGATGAAACGAGTGATAGGCCCGCACCCTCTGTCCTACGAAGAATTCTCGTAGTCCAAATGGAGCAAGTAATGAACTCACGTCCTCTGACACCTTTTACAGGATGTCCAGAGGACAACAACGCCCTCACACCTGGACATTTCCTGATCGGCTCTTCACTACTTGCTCTCCCAGAGCCAGTGGACTTCAATGAATCAGTCATCTGCGCCATTGGCGCCTGATCCAGAACATGTTCCAGCATTTCTGGATGAGATGGTCGAGAGAGTATCTTCATACTCTCTAGCAGCGCACAAAATGGCAGGGAACAAGGGATAACCTGAAGGAAGGCGATCTATTTCTGCTTCTGGACCATACTCTCCTTTCAGGGGGCCGTTGGCCATTGGGGCGAGTGCTTACTGTGCATCCAGGAAGTGACGCTCTCGTAAGAGCAGCCCCAATTCAGACTTCTACCGGCACGTATAAAAGGCCCATAACAAAGATTGCTCCTCTTCCCTTATCGGCCCCTCCTCAGGTCACGGCGGGCGGTTCTCCCCGTGACAGCTGAATTTTCGTTGCAAGAACGAGGCGCGCAGAATGTTTTGTTTAATACGATTTTCCCGCGTTCGATCATGGGTTGGATGCGCGGAGAGCGTTGCGATCGACGCAGGAATTACAAAGCTGCGACGAGTGAACGCATGGCACGAGAGGCCGTATCCAATAAGTCGCGTTGCGCGGGCGCTGGGAGGGAGAGAGAGCGAGCGGACGCTCGGCGCGCCTGGTGGGGAGTCAGTCGTTCACGAGCGGTGATCAAGTGCTGTCGAGCTTCTCTCCTCTTCGAGCCCACGGACTTCGAGCGTTTCAGCGACCACGTGGCGGCGTGCGTGTCTTCGTCCACGCGTCGGTCCTTGTCGCGGCGTGGACCTGTTGTGACTTAATTTATTTACAGTGTGATATTTATTCCAATTAACTTTGTTTTCGGAGCATGCAGTGCTCGCCGTTCTGTAAGTTTCTGTAACCTATTATTCATTTCAGGGCAATAAATCGTTTGATTTGAGTTGTTGACTTTCTTTCGCATTGTCCACCTCCCTATCCCAAGGCTATCGACATATATTAATATACAGTGTTGGACGCCATAAATCTCCCCGTAATTAATTTATATATATATATATATTGTCCAAATACGAGATAACCCCGTCGATTCCGCGCAGTTACTCGTCCATCTTACGCTCCACATCAGCCGGTGCAGGGGAGACTTTCGAGTATTTTTCTGTATGTACCTATATAACCCTTTGTGAGTGCAATTGTTAACAGTTCGAGCTACTATTATTAACCGGAAATTGCATATACGCATGCTTTAGGTCCAATTCCGAGAAAGAGATGCCTCACTGGAGTCAAGAAAATATGTCGTCAATCGTGTGTAGCGGAGATTTATCTATAATAATATTTGGATTCAAAGTCAATTTGTAATCTCCGCGTGTTTTCTCTTAAGTGAATCTGAGTTGTACTTTTGTTGTACAAATGTGGAGTATCACTAAACAGTATTTGATACTCTTGAGTTAAATAATCGCGCAAGTTTTCTGCTATTTTATTGATAGTATTCGTATCAGATTTAGGTACGATCAGAGGCCAAGCGCCGAATAGCGTAAGCCATTCTCCCCCATTAGCGGCGGTCCTGTACCTAGCAAAACAAAACATTTCAAGATTTTATTTATATTACGGAAGGTTACCTTTAAGTCAAGCAATTCACCAATCGGCACTAAAATCTGTCCACCGTATGCTTTTAAATCTTTATTAGTTTTCGTAATGTGAAAACTTTTAACCTTTAGACTGACGGGATTTGAACCTTTAAACGGCCCTTTAAAAGTGACCAAATTAGTGTCTTGTATCACGTATCAACTATATACAAAGTTCATGTCAGAGGTCGAACCTATATATAGGCTTTCCGGCAGGTTACGGTAAAGAAAAAAATTTTCTATTATAGAATTTCTTTTACGCTTAAAACTCGATGAAAGTATCATATTATTTAGGTTTTCGGGGTCGCTGATCACGAATCTGAAGTCAGATTTGATAAATTCTTGTCAGGGAGCCCCCAACCCTCCCTCCCCCCCCAATTCCCCTATTTTTGAAGCTCGGTGAAAATATTACTCCGGGGGTTTTTGGGGAAATCCAGATTGGCAATTTAACAAAGTTTTAGAAATATATAAAAATTGTGGCATTTGAGGGTGGAGGGGGGGTATTTCGGGCCCTAGGAAGTAAATTTGTCAAATTTGACCCCAGATTCGTGATCAGCTACCCCGAAAACCCCCGGAATACTATTTTTCTAGTATCTATCAGTCTAAAGGTTAAAGCTTATTTCTGTTCCGTTTATATTTATCGTCGCGTGTATCATTGTACCCGTATAACTTGCGAGATTATAATACTCACTATTGCAATCACCTTGCGATTCATCTTTCATAATATTATTACTAGTCGCCGCGCGTGACTCGTTTTCCATTTTATCATTTACATTAGAAATATTTACATTTTCGCTTTCATTATGTGCGTTTGCAACAAAATTTTGCTTAATCGAAAAAAAATCTCGCTCGTGTTCTAACGACCGATCGGGATACCCGACCGGGGAGGTTAACATTTTTATTTCATCGGATTTCGACGCGCTAGCACTATCGCCTTTACATACCTTTGCTAAGTGACCTTCTCTGGAGCACTTATTATATACATACTCGCGATAGTAACACTCGTTACTTTTGTGGTTCGCCTTTCCACAACAATAGCACGAAACGCTCGATGACACTGTAGCCGCTGCCGCTGCTGCTGCTTCTGCTGTCGCGGAGTCGCTTTTCCTGGTTTGCCACTGCCCCTCCGTTGCCACGCTCGCTGCGATTTGTTTTGCATAGCGTAGACTTCATTTTGTTCGCTCCTTTTCTCCAAAGTGTTATTTGAATTTGCATCATTTTTTTACCGCTGCTTCGCGCGCTACTGCAATGTCTAGCGCCTTCCTTAGCGTAAGATCCTTATCTTCGAAAAGCTTCACCCTCGTATCTTTGTCGCTAACTCCGCATATTAACTGATCTCTGATGGCATTGTCTAATTCGGTGAAGTTACAGTGTAGGGCCAGCTTCTTTAGCCTTGCCGCGAAATCAGCGATCGATTCGTGCGTATCTTGTTTGGCCCTATGGAACTTGCACCTTTCCATCGCTAGGCTTTGGCTTCAGCTGTGCCGACATCTCTTTCATTAAGTCGTCGCACTTGCTGTCTGTTATTTTGGTTGGCGCGATCAGTTGCTTGAGGAGAGCGTGGGCCTCAGAACCCAAACGGGTCACGATGGTCGCCACATTCAACCTGTCCTCCGTTACGTTTTCGTGACCAATAAATAATTTAGCTTCTCCTCGAAAAGCTCCCAGTCATCGTCCAAACGAAACTCAAACTTTGGGTCGGCCATGTTGTCGTCTTCGTCTGATTTGGTGTTCCTAATCTCTGCGATCTGCGTGATTTGTTGGTGTGGTGTCTTCGTCTCACCGTGGCTTACGCGCGTCAGGCTCCGGCTACTTGCCGGATTTGTTGGCACAGCAGATTTCGGCTCTATCTTCGCCTGTACGGTGGACTCGTCCAAATTAGATCCAGAACTTTCTTTTGCCGTATAGTCCTTTGTTATAGTGGACTCGTCCGCGTCTGAATCTGAACCTTCTGTAACCTCTGCCAGCACTTCACTTTGTTCTTTTTTAATTACTTTTCGTAACACTTCTCGTAATTTATTATAATTATCAGTTTCTTCATAATTCAAATTTCTTTTCTCTAGCTCTGCAATTATTTGCTCCTGTTGCAGGTTTTGGATCCAACTCGTTCCTTTTGTTTTATCGGACATTTATTTCTATGTCGCGGTTTGATCGTTAAGCACTTTTGAATAATTACGAATACCGTCTTTTTTCACGGCTTCTGTACCATCTTTTTTCACGGTTTTTGAATCGCGGCATTTTTTGTCTCGGAGCTTCGCTCTACGAGCACGTGTTTTAACGTATGTTAGCGTTCTGATTATTCACTCGCGCACGCCGGTTCTTGACTTCCTCGTCACCAGTTGTGATATTTTGGGAACGAGCAGGGCTTAAATAAAGGATTCAATACTAGTTAACTTAACTTAAGGTTTATTTAGAGTATACAGTTACGGAATTGCCGGAGTGTTTCGATGCTGGCCTGGGCTTAGTACTCGACTGACTAATATTTAAGAGCGCCGTCGTAACCTGGAGCGGTGCTGTACACGGTACGCGTGAATATCGCGGTTATACCTGTGATGAATACATTACAATACTTTTATTTTACTTTTTCTATTTTTTATTTTTTATTATTTCTATTTTTTATTTTTTTACTTTTTTTATTTTATTTTATTTTTTTTCATTTTTTATTTTTTTTTTCAAGATTTTTGTTAGTGCAAATTACGAAGTCGCTGTTTCTTCTCAAAAATTTTTTTTTTAATCTTCTAGTCGTACAAAAACTGTGATATTCGGGAATACTCGCAAGGGTAAAATGATGCATGCGGTTCCTTGATTTGTAAAATAAATGGATATGTGTCTGCCTTTTTCTCAAATATTTGATGTACCTCTTTTTTTGAAGTTAGCATTAAATTTAAAACTTTCGGAAATTTTTTTCTTGAGGTTTATGAGCTCTAACAGCCTAAAAAAATTATCAGATAAAGCTGCAAACGTATGCATATTCGTCATTTTTTTCAAAAGAATCGATTAAAAAGAAGCGGAGAAAAAAATAAAATTTTAAAACCAGATTTTTTGTCTACCTGCAGGGTGCGGGGGGAGGGGATTATGATCCAAAAAATATGTTTGAACTGTAAAAAATAAAAAAAATTGACGTCATTTTACCCCTCCTAAGGGCAATACCCTTCGTAAAAAAAAGTCGTTGCGGACGTACGTAAACCAATATTAAATGCATAAGCTCTTTTCGGTAAAAATCGGCTTAATTTATTGGAAACTGACCGTATGCATAAGCGCATGTATAACTACATGTAAGATGTGCTAGAGGAATGAACTTTTGAATTCAATTGCACATCTGTTTCGAAGATATACAGATTGTGACTGAAAAGTTATTATAATATTAATATCAAATGACGATCGAGGGTCGTCTGACATTTAGCTTTTTAATTTCGCTGGTTAACTTTTTATAAAAGACAAATTAGTATTTTTCTCAATATAGCAGATTCAAAATTTTTTTTTCATACCTTCCATTTATATTTCCTGTAGTACTATTACTTCTGAAAATGCTTGACATGCTATCCATTTCATCCATATGACCAATATTGGAAGTATTTCTTCGAATATACTCCATAGCATCTTTCATAGTAAGTTTCGAATAGGTTTCTAAAATTTTTGGTTCAGCGCCATAGTAACTTCGTACAAGATATGGACGAATATATTTATTGTCGAATCTCTTGAACCTAAAATTCAAAATATGAAGTGTTTATCTGTATTGCAAAATAAAAAATAAAAATAAAATATTGTATAAGGATCAACTTCAACATTTTGAATAATTTCAGATCAGTGACTTTTAGCTCAATATCAAACTCGCCATAAATAAATATATATTGTATATAATGGAAAAAACTGATTTTAATATATATATATATATATATATATATATATATATATATATGTATATATATATATATATATATATATATATATATATATATATATATATATATATAACCTTTCTATTGCACAGATATTATACAAAATAATAGTTTTAATCAAGATCGATATCCCGGGGCCTTATAGTTTTTACGTCGTAAAAAATGTAACCCCTCAAAAACTATTACATCATAATGTAAATATCATTTCTACGCCAAAATAAGTATTTTAAGGGGTTCGTAAAATGTATGTATGGATGTACGTATGAGAGAGAGAGAGGGAGAGGGAAAGAGGGAGAGAGGGAGAGAGGGAGAGAGGGAGAGAGAGAGAGAGGGAGAGAGGGAGAGAGAGAGAGAGAGAGAGAGAGAGAGAGAGAGAGAGAGAGAGAGAGAGAGAGAGAGAGAGAGAGAGAGAGAGAGAGAGAGAGAGAGAGAGAGAGAGAGAGAGAGAGAGAGAGAGAGAGAGAGAGAGAGAGAGAGAGAGAGAGAGAGAGAGAGAGAGAGAGAGAGAGAGAGAGAGAGAGAGAGAGAGAGAGAGAGAGAGAGAGAGAGAGAGAGAGAGAGAGAGAGAGAGAGAGAGAGAGAACAGTGTGCTTAGCACATGTGGGTATGCGGGGTTATAGTTTATTCCAGGGATGGCAGAAGCTACGTCTTGTTTATCTGAAGCGGGGCGCGGTGGTAGAACTAGAGTCTCGCCATGCTCCTTTACATGAGTGCTGTCTTCAGTCGTGTTATATTTAGTATAAAGGCAAAGTATCAGATTAGGGTGTCAAATGGGCTGTTTGGGCGCTCTTCTACCAAGTATTTCTCCCTCGAAATTCTATAAGTTTTTCTGTTCTGGATATTTTGCCAGAAGAAAACACTTAGCAACAGCTGCTGTTGTTTTTCCCTACTTAATAAGCTCTTTAATTGTAATGCTCAAAAAGTAAGCGTTACAAGCACTATAAATATGAAGGGATGTTAGGAGACTGGTAGAGTATTTTTAATACATAAGTTGGTTATGCTATGCAAAAATATATTTATTTGTGATGCAAAATTCAATTTATTTGCCATAAAAAAATATATTTATTTATACAAAGGATTCCGCACTATTAACACGGAAAAGTGATTCAGGTGAAATTACTTGAAAATTTGGTGAAAGGCAGTTCAAGATTTTCTAAACAAAAAGTATTCTATGGACTGGGGATTCGTATGTTTGCACACACACACGCACACACACACACACACACACACACACACACACACACACACACACACACACACACACACACACACACACACACACACACACACACACACACACACACACACACACACACACACACACACACACACACACACACACACACACACACACGCAAACACGCGCGCGCACGCACGCACGCACGAACGTAAGCACACGTTTTTGTTAATAACAAAAGAACGGTGATAGCTAGGGAAATAATGTTTTTTAGAAAATATAGGTTTTTTTATTCTTTTTCGAATGCTACGTATCCGATTAAAATATCTCGATCCTATCATTAAAAAAAAAAACAAAAATAAATTTTTAGAAAATCGAAAATTCGAAATAAAACAAAAACGCATCGGTCCAATCAAGAACCGGATTTTTAACCCGCAATCACACAAAAAAAATTTTAAAAATGAGACCTGTCGGATTAAAATCGACCGAGTAGAAGCTGAGATCTAGGCGCGCGCGCACGCACGCACACACACCCACACACACACACACACGCGCGCACACACACGCACGCACGCACACATACACACTCACACACACACCCCCACGCCCGCACCCATATTCACACACACATCGACACAGACATTTTCTAAAACCATGTAGTTCACACTTCTACCACATCTATTCATGTTTCTAGAGCGATTAAATTAAACTTAAAATTTTACTATTACAAAGCTTCCTCTAGGAGGAAGCAATATAATATGTTTACCTAGACGCGGACCTTCAATTAAAAGAAAAAAACAAAAATAGAAATATATCACAGCTGGTACTACACACTAAAGAAAATATCACAGTTATAATAATAATACATTTCATAAAATAGTACAGTAAAGTATCAACAGCTGCTTAGTCTAAAATCACAGATCAAAGTTAATCCGCAGAGTCAAATACTAGATAAAGGTCCCAGTGCTGGCAGCTCCTAGAACCGACATAGAAAGGCTAGGTGCCGAGATCGAAGACGTGCCGGCGCACCACGATCTTGAAAGAACAAAGGGATAGTATGTGATGCAAGGAGGAGGGAACAGAGTTCCAGAAATGTGTGCCTTGAGCCTCAAAAGCCTCAAAAGTCTTTCGCCCTTTTTATAGTTAACAAGCGGAGGAACAAGTTCTGGTTGCACAGCCCGCTGGTTGGCTTAGGCTTGAGCTCCGTAAAAAAGGCAGCCAGATAACTGGACTATCGCATCCGTATAATTTTATACATGGGAAGGGCTGCAAAGTATAGCCAGCGAGAGACCGGGTGGAGTAAGCCCAGGCGTCTCCTGTACGGGCTGATGCGAGCATCCCTCCTAATCCCAAGGACGTATCTCACACAAGTATTGCTCAGACGCGTCAGTTTAAGTTGCAGTTCGTTAGTCGCGTCTAGGTATACCACCGCGCAGTAGTCTAAGTGAGAATGTACTAAGGTCTCGTCTAGTATTTCGGGGAATTTCTCAGTGGTACACGCTCTAATGTATTGCAAACTATATAAGGCTCTGTTGACTTTCTTACTAACTTGGTCACGAAGACTTACAACCTCGCTACTGAATGGAATGGACACCCCGGACCCAATACCAATGCCTGGCAGGTTCATAGAGTTGATAGTATTTACATTCTTTTTAGATCCAAAAGCTATCGCTTTGGTTTTACCTGCATTGAGACGGAGACCGTCTCAAAATGCAAAATTTCATCTTTGTTGATGTGAAGATAAATTTGGCGGTCATCCGCGTAAAAAATATGTTGAATCGTCCGACCCTTAAGTATGTCACGGAAGTCATTGACGTATAGGTAAAATAGCAAGGGGCCCAGGACGGAACCCTATGGAACTCCCAGATTTGTTTCTAACCACTCAGAATTTCCATTATTATTTGTACTAACTATCTGGGATCGACCTTGTAAGCATTATTTTACCCACAGGAGAGCCAGCCTGAAGAATCCCCGCTGATGGAGCTTCCGCAGAAGCTTCGACGAAGATATCGTATCCTTGCTAAAGTCGAATAGTAACAATAGCATAACTTTTTTCTTGTAAATGGCCGTCCGTATATCGACTGTTAGCTTGAGCAAAGTCGTTTGGGTGCTGTTGTGCCTGCGGAATCTGGCTTGGTGGTCGAGTAAGTTATTTTTATTTAGATACTCCGTTATTTGGTTATGGGCTATATTCCCGAGTACTTTTGATAGGAAGCAGAGCAGTGCTATAGAACGCAAGTCCGACACTGTTGACGGAGCAACATTCTTCTTAATTAATCCTTAGTTAATTTTCCTGCAATGGGAAGAGCTTCGTACTGTTTTCAGATGCAAGGACAAGTTTATTTCCAAATAAATGATACTTTATATCCATCGGAAAATGAGAATCCTCAATATGGTCAACTTTTTATTGTTGATCCTCAAGAGGTTGTTGATTATAGGATGGTAGCTAATTTAGTATCCGATAAAGAAATTATGAATAATTTAGTTCAAATGTTAAGAGAAGGTAATATATTTGCAAAGTCATATGTAATGATGAAAGAAGAAATTCACCAGCAACGTGAATTATTAAGTAATGATACTGAACCTGAATTACAGTTATTATTTAGTTTAAAAGCAGGCTACGATCGTAATAGATATAATTTGCAAAGAGTAAACAAAGTTGCTGCTCTACTTAGTACAACAGCTGATGGTGATATTCCTTAATCGTATGTGACTATTCGCAATAAAGACACAGGAGTATTGCGATCAATAAGTTCTATGCAACCAAACGTGGAACCTATGATTTATCCATTATTCTATCCTCATGGATCGCAAGGTCAGTACAAAAATATAATGAAAAAAGTAATATTAACAGAAATGTAGAGGCAGCTGATGCAAATAATGACCAATATGAACGACAAGTTCGCCGTGTAACTAGATATTCTTATATCAAACATAGCATGAGTGTAATATCAGATATATTTAATGCATTTCTATTAGGTCGTAGATTATTCCAACAATGGATCCTTAATAGCTATGTTAAAGTAGAGAAAAATCGAATTGAATATGTTCGTGATAAACAAAATCAGTTGCGAGTTGAATCATATCAAGGATTAGTCTACCATTTAAGTAATGATGGGAATAACATGAATTGTTAAATAAGTAACATGATTATTTTACCATCAATATTTGGCCATAGTGCGTAGTCAAGGAAAACCTGATTTTTTCATAACGATGACGTGCAATCCCAGTTGGCGTGAAATTTCTGATAATTTATTTTTAGGTCAACAAGCCTCTGAACGTCCTGATATCTGTTCAAGGGTATTTCATTTAAAGAAAGAACGGTTACTGTCACTTATTACGAACGAAAACAATTTTGGTGTTGTCGCAGCTCATGTGCATGTTGTTGAGCTTCAGAAACGAGGTTTGCCTCATACATATATATTAATTATTATAAAAGTGCGTGCGTTCGTGCGTGCATGCGTGCGTGCATGTATGTGTGTGTGTGTTTGTCCATATACGCGAATATCTCATGATCTACTCGACCGATTTTAACCAGAGAGGTATCATTTTTTTGCATTTTGCTTTCACAGTTGGGGTCAATAGTCTATTTTTGTCAATTCCGATTTTCTTTTTTTTATAGCCATTTTTCAATTTTGAAAATTTTTATTTTAGTTTTTTTAAATATTTAGAACTAATATTCTTAATATATTATGAATGCAATTTATGCAGGATAAAATTCTGTACATTTAAAAAAATGAAAAGTCGATAGGTCCTGTAATAAGTTATTGATAAAAACGTCAATTTTTGAAAATAGGTTATATTTCGAAATTGAAAAAAGATATTGACATGAATATTTTTTTGGTTAAAAAGAATATTGAGTACTATAATTTTCTATATTTTCATTTTTTTTATTATTTTTTTAGAAAAAAAATAATTTAAAAAAAGGGATTTTTTTTTCGTTGCATAACTAGAGTAAAATTTACTTAAGCACTTTGAAATTCCGTATAGGGGTAGATTTTGTATACGAATCGAGTCCTATCTTTTTGGACAAAAGGATTGGTCCATACATTTCATAGATATTTGAGGTTAACATTTTTTTAACTTTCTTTATATAGTAATTTCTCGAGAACAGATCGATGGATTATCCTGAAATTTATAGACGAATTTGCATTTGAGATAGGCAATATGTGTGAAGTATTTGATCATGATTGATCGATATTTTCAATGATATTCAAGATTGAAAATTTTCAAAATTTTTTGAACAGTTTTCTGAAATTACAATTTATTGCGAACGGTTTGTGTACTTATATAATTTAAATAATTATTCTTACATGTGGATTATTTTATTTTAATTATATATTGGGCAAATTTTAGAAGTATAAAGTTTGATTATTATGCATTAATTATTATCTATTTCTTCTAAAAATATAATATAAAATTGTGTAACATTATGTATCCATTTTAAATCGTTGATTAT
This sequence comes from Torymus aiolomorphi, assembly GCA_036365515.1. Taxonomy (NCBI): domain Eukaryota; kingdom Metazoa; phylum Arthropoda; class Insecta; order Hymenoptera; family Torymidae; genus Torymus; species Torymus aiolomorphi. The sequence goes on along the minus strand of CM070874.1, from coordinate 222,623,108 downwards.
TGTATCATTTATTTCAATATATTTATCATTAATTGTATTACCTGTGATACTCTGCCGGGGATCAGGGCAGAGTTATGCGGATAATTACAATTAATACCAATCGGGTAAACCAACTATGTATTTATTTAGAAAACCTTAGAATCTACTTTATACAAAGAATGGGTGCCAGGTGCACGTGTCACTTGCACCGCAACAGAAAGCCTTCGCTGGCTAGCTCCGCCGGGAGCAGAAACCCTAACTTTAAGCTACAGCTACAGTACGTGCTGCAGCTTGCGCGAATTCAGAGTCTCGTGACTCCCGACGCGGACGCGCACACACATTTTGCTGGGGAGAACACGGGGAAGATAGGGAGAGGGACAAACCTTATGCGGCTAGGCAACGCTGCTGCTGTTATTCGCTCTCACTCTGCTCCCACACTCCGCTCTCGTTTTTATGAGCACGCGGCGCGACGGCTGGCTGTCGTGGACATTCTTGTGCGTGATTCACTTCGGTGGAAACACGGCACGGTGGTAGGCGACAGACTAATGCCGGCCAGTCCACACGGCTCCGGATGCTCGCGCGCGGTGTGACCATGGACGGCCGACAGCGCTATGGCACAGTGCATCTCTCCATCTCTCCTCAGGCATCGGCTGATGCTGTCAGCGGTCTGGGAGAGCGAGGCTCGCTCTTGCTCCAGCTACAGCTTGTCCTCGCTGTAGCTGCTGCTGGTCTCACTCCGTCTTCTGGCCAAAGCTGGATATGTGAGAGAAAGAGCGTGGGAAGGAATAGCGCGTGAAGGAAGGCAGCGGGGAGGGACAGGCGCGCGTATGTGTGGGTGCGTACGACGTGGCGTGCCGAGGCGTAGCTCGCCGTGGCTGCCGTGCATTATCTGTTTCGCGCGTTCCTTATGTAACAGGCGATTTGCCTCGTTACATACCATGTCGAAGAATTGAACTTACAATTGTAGAATTAAAATTGTATTATTTTCTGGTTGTATTATGTTTTGTTGCTGCAAAATACATTTACAAATATTACATTTTCCTTCTGTGTCTGTAAATTTATTAAAATTATAGTTAATTATTTGTTGTACGTTATAATGTTTATTTGGTTTTTAAGTGTAGGTAAATCTAATATAATCATGAAAGAGATAATTAATACGCTTTGCCAAATAGTTATAAGAATGAAATTTCGAATCGAGTTGACGCAAGCTAAAAAATGGAAAGAATTTATATTTCTTTTTGCTCTCGTCCACCGAATCTGGTAAAGATCCCGAGCATACAAAATAAGGTGTTTCGTCCCGGCTACTGGATTGGACTCATCAGTGATGATCCAGTAGCCGTCATCAGACACCTGCAGCAAGGTGTTCGTGCAGCTTACTTATAAAGTATAGAGTGTTATTTCTCATTCGAGAAATGATACTCCATCTGGTGGTAAAACGACATACCTACTCTAGCCGCTAATGTTTGAAAGAGATAATTTTCATTTTTTAGCTTGCGTCAACTCGATTTAAAATTTCATTCTTATAACTATATGGCAAAGCGCATTAATTATCTCTTTCAAACATTAGCGGCTAGAGTAGGTATGTCGTTTTACCACCAGATGGAGTATTATTTCTCGAATGAGAAATAACATTCTATACTTTATAAGTAAGCTGCACGAACACCTTGCGGCAGGTGTCTGATGACGGCTACTGGATCATCACTGATGAGTCCAATCCAGTAGCAGGGACGAAACACCTTATTTTGTATGCTCGGGACCTTCACCAGATCCGGTGGACGAGAGCAAAAAGAAATATAAATTCTTTCCATTTTTTAGCTTGCGTCAACTCGGTTTAAAATTTCATACTAATATAATCATATTATCATTATTTGATTGTTCATTGAAATAATTGCAATTTTTACATTTTGAATATTTATCCATTATAAATTCAAGTACATCTTGTTGATGTTTTTCAGCATATTCTTCGTCTATAAATTTTTTAATATTAGATATATCTATTTTATTTTTATTTGTGTATTGTTTCATTATAGTTTTTAAGCAATCTCCTGTTACATCATTATTAATATTATTGGGTATACAAATAAGTTTCCGCCGTTTTCAAGAGATGGCTCCACCGATAAGATTACTTTGAAATCGTCAGATGTAAAATGTCACATAGAAAGTTTGGACACCTGGCAACAACATAACCTTAAAATACTATTGACTTTGTATTGCCAGTATACATTTTTTTTGTTCGAAAATGTCGAGTTTTGTACCGAATAAGCGTCATTTGCGGGAAGTTTTGATTTATTTATTTCATTTAAAGAAATCTGCTGCTGAGGCGCATCGGTCACTTGTAGAAGTTTACGGTGATGCTGCTTTAAGTGAGAGAAGTTGTCGTGAGTGGCTTCAAAAGTTTAAAAACGGCGAGTTTGACGTGGAAGATAAAGAACGCGAAGGAAGGCCAGTCAAGTTTGAAGACGCTGAGTTAGAGGCATTGTTGGACCAAGACTCATGCCAAACTGAAGAGCAGCTCGCAGAAAGCTTGGGAGTGACTCAACAAGTGATTACACACCGTCTCAAGACCATTGGTATGGTATAAAAGCAAGAAAATTGGGTTCCGCATGAACTGAAACCCAGAGACGTCGAGCGCCGTCTTTTCACGTGCGAACAACTTCTCTAAAGACAAAGTCGAAAGCGTTTTTTGCATCGAATAGTGACGGGGGATGAAACGTGGATCTACTACGACAATTCAAAGCGTAGGAAATCATGGGGTAAGCCCGGCCATGTACCAACTTCAACGGCCAAACCGAATATTTGTGGCAAAAAGTTAATGTTGTGCATTTGGTGGGATCAGCTCGGAGAAATCTATTACGAGCTACTCCAGCCTAATGGAACTATCACTGGAGAACGTTATCAATAGCAACTGTTGCAATTGAGCAGAGAATGAAGCTTAAACGCCCCCAACATGCCAAAAGACATGACAAAGTGATTTTTCAGCACGACAACGCTCGGCCACATGTTGCAAAAGTCGTCAAGGATACTTTGGAAGCTTTACAATGGGATGTCTTACCCCAACCGCCATATTCACCAGACATTGCTCCTTCGGACTACCACTTGTTCCGGTCGATGGCTCACGCCCTGGTCAAGCAGCACTTCACTTCTTACGAAGTAGCTAAAAATTGGGTCGATTCATGGGTAGCCTCAAAAGATGAAGAGTTTTTTCGACGTGGCATACAAATGCTGCCAGAAAGATGGCAAAAAGTAGTAGCCAATGACGGACAATATTTTGAATACAATTTAACGTATATTTTTTTTACAATAAATTGATAATTTTTAGAAGAAACGGCGGAAACTTATTTGTATTTACAATATTTCTTAAACTTGAACACCGTAAAAGTGATTGAATTGTTGCATTAGCGTAACATGAAACTTTATCTGTATTCTGTAATCCTGTAATTTAAAAAAAAAAATTATTATGTACCTGATTTTCTTTATTATTAAACGTAATGTCAATATATAAAATATTTGATATTAATACATAAATTTAATTCGAATTATGTCATAAATTGGGACATTAATTTTCAAATTTGGCTTTAAAACTTAATTAAATGAATCAATAATTTAATTTTGAGGAAGTCGCGTGCCAATGAATTGGCAGCGGTTTTTTTATTTATGATGTACAATTTTTGAGGTTAGGAAATTTTCAACCAATCAGCGTGGGTCCGACATCACCTTAACTTTCATCCCTAACTGCACATTATACTGTTTTATAAAATTATCTAAGTTCTAACATTTTTAAAGTATAAGATTAAACGATGCCTTCTTCGTTTTGCACTCTTTCTTCCAAATATGTAAATGAAAGCTTTTCACATATTTATAAATTTTTCAGAATATAGAAATATTATAGCTAATTATTTTGTCAATTAACAATAACATAGGATTTCCAATAAATATTTTTCTCTAATTGAAATATTAATTACAGCACCCTACAATCGTCAATCGGCTGGATTAACTGCGCAGCCTTCTAGTCATGTGCCCATACGTCAAACAAGTAGCAGACAAGATAATGAAATTATTTATTAAAATATAACTTTTCATTATAGCAGTAGGAAACACGTGTTTTAGACTGTCAAAAAAATTTACAAAATGACTCTATATATATCCTACATGGTGTTGCAATATGTTTTTTTCTTTTAGAAATAATGAGTCTTTTATCATTGCGTTAATATCAGATAGGGTACATAACTCTTCAATAGCACTTATTATTATTTTTTCTTCTCAATGTAAAACTTTTTAATATAAAAAATAATCGACGAAATTCAGGATATTAGAGCTTGAGAATTATTAAGGAAATTTAAATTATATGATATACATTAATATGTGGTAGCTAATAAGCACTATTTATTATTGTCTCAATGTAGGACCCACTTTTCACGTTGTCTCAGTAATGTATTTTGCTTCCTCATATAGGAAGCTTTGTGATAGTACAAAAAAAAGTTTATGAGATAATGTGTTAGAAACGTTATTTAGCAAATTTGAATCGAAATACACTATTTTTAGAAAATGTCCGTATGAATGTGTGTGTGTGTGTGTGTGTGTGTGTGTGTGTGTGTGTGTGTGTGTGTGTGTGTGTGTGTGTGTGTGTGTGTGTGTGTGTGTGTGTGCATGTGTGTGTGTGTCTGTGTGCGTGTGTGTGTGTGTGTGTGTGTGTGTGTGTGTGTGTGTGTGTGTGTGTGTGTGTGTGTGTGTGTGTGTGTGTGTGTGTGTGTGTGTGTGTGTGTGTGTGTGTGTGTGTCCGTATACGCTGATATCTCATGATCTACTCGACCGATTTTAACGAAAGTGATCATTTTTTTAGATTTTGCTTCCACAATTGGGGTCAATATTCTATTTTTGTAAAATTTAATTTTTTTTTTTTATAGCCATTTTTTAATCTTCAAAATTTTTTTTTTCGATTTTTTTAATATTTAGAACAAATATTGTTTATATATCATGAATTCTCTGTATGTAGGATAAAATTATCTACAATTTAAAAAGAAGTCGGTAGCTATATTTCGTCATAAGTTATTGATGAAAACGTAATTTTTTGTAAATAGGTTATATTTCGAAATTAAAAAAAGATATTAACATGAATATTTTTTTGGTTATAAAGGATATTAAGTACTATAACTTACTAAATGTTTAGGATTTTTTATTCATTATTTTTTGAGAGAAAAAATAATTTATAAAAAAAAGTGATTTTTTTTGTCGTTCAATAACTATAGTAAAATTTGCTTAATCACTTTGAAATTCTTTCTAGGAGTGGATTTTGTATACCAATCGAGTGAGTTCTTTGGGCAAAAGGATTGATCCATAAATTTCGAAGATATTTGAGGTTAAAATATTTTTCAATTTTATTTTTAAATCGTAATTTCTCGAGAACGGCTCTATGTATCTAAATGGGGTGGGTGGTATTCGAAAGAGAATTAAATTACCTATATTTTCTAAAAAAAATAATTCTCTAGCTATCACGATTCTTTTGTTATTAACAAAAACGTAAAAATTGAAAAATGAAAAAAAAATGAGTTTTATATGTTCAACTATTTCAAGAGTAAAATTGTCTTATTCGCTTCAAAATTCATTGTAGAGGTATATTATTGATAGTTCTCGGATAAGTTCTTTTGGCAAAGTGATTGGTTAATAAATTTCAGAGATATTTGAGGTTAAAATTTTTCTAGACATTTTTAAAATCTATTTCTTGAGGATGGCTCTGTGTACCTGAATGGGATTGGTAGCATTGGAAAGAGAATTAAAATATTTATATTTTCTAAAAAGAAAAATTTTTTAGTTATCACGGTTTTTTATTATTAACAAAAATGTAAAACTTGAAAAATTGAAAAATGAAAACAAAAATCTGTCTTTATCAAATTTTTTAAAATACATCCGCTCACATTATAACAGCCATTCCACATAACGCATTCAATATAACACGTTCAATGTTCAACGTAACACGAAAATAAATTTGTTGTCCGACATCTACCAATTTCATACTCAGTGGTAGTGGTGCAGAATGGGTACATTTCTATCACTGAATATGAATTGGCCATGAAAAAATTACAAGTTAATATTTTCCATAAAATTTTTCCAATTTTTTTCGTGAAAAATTAATTTTTCGAATTTTAATTTTATATGAAAATGTATAATTTCATCTATCTCTTACGAGATGAAAATTACGTAAAAAGTTGTGCATTAATTTGGAATGATCGTTTGACAAAATTTCTAACTTTAAAGTAATTTTGACAATAACTTTATCGTCATTGATAGTCATAATTTACAATACATAAATATAAAAATTACCGACATTGCTTACATGACGGTCATTTTTACAACAATTTGACAATAACTAATAGATATAATTTACAATCCATGAATACAAAAATGACAGTCATTGAGCTTTGGTGATTGGTCAGAAATGATCATGGTGATTTGTCAGAAATGATCATGGTGATTGGTCAGAATCTATATAATCTATAAAAATTTGAATAAATTATGTTGGAGTTTTGTTATTTCTGTCTTTCTGAAGTATTAAATTTTAAATATTGGAATTAAAAATTAATTAAAGGAATCAGTAAATTAAGTTTGAGGAAGCTACGTGCCAATGAATTGGCAGCGGTTTTTTACCTTACGTTAGAAATGGATAGAAAAAGAGCAAACTATCGAAGGCTTTCGAACACAGCTGGCCATTTATCTAAACAGATACGTTAGGAATAGTTGAAAAAAAGGGCAAATTGGCGAGGGCTTTCGAGCTCAGCAGGCCCTATTTTAGAAAAGGTCTGCGTGAAGCATAGATACAAAATCGACAAATTGGCGAGGGCTTTCGAGCTCAGCCGGCTCTTACTTAAAAAAAATACGTGTAAATTAGGTAGAAAAAGAGCAAATTTACCAGAGCTTTCGGTCCCTCATTCAAAAATTATAGTAAATGTTTTCTATGTAAAAATGTAATGGGCGTTAACTTTTGCATTAACAGTATTTTATTTTGCTTGCTTCAAAGAGTTTAAAAAGCTTAGTAAAATGAAAAGGATTACTTCCAGTTACAAATCGTATTTTAATAAACTATCGCACTTGGTGAGAATTTTATTGATGTTTGAAATACACTACGCAATTCATGTTAAATAATACAGTCCGGTTAATAATGTTAATAACAGACACGGGAAAAGCCAGTAAGCGAGATTATTCAAGCGTACCTTTAGGTAGAGATTTATATGAATATTCTAGTAGTCCTAGACATAATAGAGGAGACATTTAAGATCAATGTCATTGGTTGTATTATCACCAAAAGAAACTTTAGAAAGTGCCTTAAGTAAGTCCAAAAACTTATTGACTCGGATATTAGTCAGCGGACATTACGCAGAACCTTCTTACACACTGTAACGGGGTGAAGTTAAGACAGGGTATTAATCCCTCCCAGAGGTTCTCCGAGTAATCTACGGGCGTATTATACGCTCGAGAGGGGACTCGCCGTTGCAGAAGCGGCAAGGGCCACAGGCGAGCGCGCCCGGCTCTTACTGTAGAACGCCTAAGCCACTTTCTACAGTGGGGCCGGTGGTGCACGCTGCCGCTGCTGTCAACCTCGGCGCGTGAACTCCCGGCTACTGCCTAACCGTACCTATGGCAGCCGGCGTTCCCGTATAACGCCGCACAGGTTAAATCTGGGTGGCTTCTACTTACTTTTCCCCGTTACCGTTGTCCTCTAGGAGGCCGAGCCTCGACTAGCTGCGGCTGCGGAAATTTGGTAGAGGGCGGTATTCGAGAAGGGAATAGAAAGCTCGCGAAGTAATCAACGAAAACTAAAACAAAGACTGGATTTATTGAACGGAGATGGTGTACGCGCAAATCGCCGCGCGCCCTCACATTATCTAGAAAGAGTGCGAAGACCGAGACTTCGGCGCAAGATCTGCTGCTCGGCAGCAGGCAATCCTTCGCGGAGCGGAGAGGTTCGTGCTCACGCGCTCACGCTGCCGATGCAGCGTATACAGATGCGGGGCCGTCGGATGCACGCGGACGGCGATACATAAAATAGCACACTTACTTTCTGCTGGCCAGCACGCACGATATTCTGCGGCTCTCTCTCTCTCAGTCTCGCTCCTGGCTGGCGGCGACTCGTACACGGAGGCGCCGACGGGTTGCCCGTCGGCAGGCTCGTTCTCTCTCTATCGCTCGACGCTGCACTCTTTGGCTTCGGCTCTCCTCGTCCTTCTCTCACTTTCTCTCTCTCGCTCGACAATTCCCGTGCTGCACAAAGGGGTGCCGAGTTGCGGAAGCGAAGTCACAGACACACGCGGAAAACACGAATACTCGCGGAGCGGTCACGGGCATGCAATTGGTGCAATCAGAATGGCGGCCAACATGGCCGCGGCGTCCCTCGGCAGCGCGCGTACTGCTCACCTTCTTCTTCCCGTGCCTCGCTCTTTCGCCGCACAGCACGCTCCCACGCGAGTCAATTCCGGCGCGCTATTTGAAAAGGGCCATGCCCCAGGCCCGCGCAATACTAACCTCGCGTCGGTCCTACGCGTTACGATAATGGAATGTACGCGCCCGTTACACGCCCCACCCAGATCTCGCTTAGCTCTGGTGGCGACATCTGAAAGAGGAAAATAAGTGTGCGAAAATGACGAAGTAGAGTAGTAGGTGGTAGTGCTGCCTTTATTTTCCCACTACAGGGTATTGACTACTATTTACAGGTCACCCTCCCCGGGCTAACCCACGAGGAGTTGAGATGATGCGAGGCGGCCTAGGCCAGAGGGGGACCCTTGGGCTTCGGCGGGTTCATGGCGACTCGGGGGCACTTTCGGGACGCGGACCCCCGGCCAACCGCAGACCGGACAGTACCGGCACCTCCCGGTGCCCGGAGGCCTTGGCACGTCGGCGCGTTCCTGCACCAGGCCCAGCTCCACGGCGGTTCTCTCCTCAGCGAGCCGAGCCTCGTCCCAGCGGGCCCAGGCGGTCCCGATTATCTGCTCCTCCTCCAGTCGGCGGTCCCGGGCTTCCTCCAGTGCCGCTTCAGCCTGGACGTGCGCTACCCACTCGGCCTCCTCACTCTCCTGCCGTTGGCGTTCGCGTCGCTCGGCCAACCAGGCCTCGGTGTGGGCGAGCTCGTCTCCTTTGGCGGCCGCCTTTCGCTGCCAGGCGTTGACGTCGGCGTCGGCCCGCGGGTGGAAGGCGTGGTACCGTTAAAGCGCCACGAAGGCTTGCGCCCGCGTCTGTTTGGCGACCGCGTCCAGGGTTCGTGCCCTGAGGAGGAGGCTTTCCACCTCGTCCCAGGTGGGGTCGTCGGGGAGCTCCTGGGGACCGACCTGCACGCTGGCGTCCCTTGTCTGGCGCGGCCACCCGGCCGGGATCGCACCGACCGGTGCCGCTGCTGGCTCCTCTACCGGGGCCCCTCGCGGCACGCCGACGCTGGCGCAAGGCTTCTCCATCCTCGTCGCTGTTCAGCTCCTCTAGGCAGGCGCCGTCCTGGAGCCGCTCCCTAGTCTCTTCCTCCCTGGCGAGGTGATGCTGCCCTACTACGTAGATGGTCGCCTGGACTACACCCTCGACAGCTTCACCTAAGCCGAGGATGATGAGGGCGGCCATCGCCTCTTCGAGGGCCTCCTCCGGGATCTGCAGCATCTGTAAATAGAGATGTCAGGTTAGGCTTCTGGAGGCGAGAGGTTCATTTAGCGCACACAGGTGGCTCGAAAGCCAACGAGGGAAGAAGCGCTTGGCTCGCGACGCTGCGGTTGTTGCCGGGGCGGCACTGTGATACCAAATCCACTTTTACTAGTATTTTGCTCGCTTCAAGCCAATTTTTCACGGATCAAAGTGATTCAAGCAGGATATTAAAGCTTTTATAATATACAATTAAAAGCCGCTACACACAAGGGTGGCAACCACCCCTATTTATTATTAAACAACCTCTAAACTTATATCGAAATTGTTACATTTTAGAAAGTACCTCCTGAAACCGAAAACATTAATTATGAATATATATATATATATATATATTTATGTTTTATGTTAGTTTCCAGGACATTCCAGATGTTTAACGTTGGTTTCGGAGACATTTGTTAGTTTTGGGGACAGTCCCTGAATCTACATATGTTTAACGTCAGTTTTGAGGACATCGGCCCCCATAAGAGACATTATTTCTTTAGTCACGTATAGGTATACAGTAACATGGGGTCCTGGGAACTAACGTTATACAAGTTTCTATATATATATAACTTAGTACACCGCTACCTTCCAGGACACCTACAGGTTTTCTGCAATAGAAGTGGGTATAAAACTTTAAACAGTATACAGGGTGTGTCAAAAGTTCCGGGACGGCCAGTTATCTCAGCGGGAATGCATTTTCGGAAAAAATGTTTCATACAAAAGATGTAGGATTTTTCCCTGGCTATCTGATGGTGACTTTGAATTTGACCTTGGGCTTAACCTTCAAGGTCATTTGAAGGTCGAGTCGAATTTTTTAAATGGGAAGCCCCCTTTTTTATTGCGGAAACCGAAAGAGGGAAAAATTCTCTTTCCACCGATATAAGATACATAAGGGGTCAAATGTGATCTAGAGGTCGTTTCAAGGCCAAGTCGGTAAAATGAGGTCAAATTGATCTTTGGCAGTCCATAGCATGGAAACTAAGGGCGTTGGGAAAAAACTTTCCATACGAAAGTTTCCGCAAATCGAATGGAGCATCTGATGGTGACCTTGAATTTGACCTTGGGCTTGACCTTCAAGGTCATTTGAATGTCAAGTCGAATTTTTTGAATGGGAACCCTCTTTTTGTTGCAGAAATGCGGGCCACGGACCCATGGGTTTTCGGGGTCGCTGAACCCGTATCTGGGGTCGGTTTGCCCCGCTGGATCGGCCCAAGGTCGTTCCAAGGTCAAACTAGAAGGAATTGCCGAAGGTGCTTAAAACCACGGACCCATGGGTTTTCGGGGTCGCTGAACCCGTATCTGGGGTCGGTTTTCCCCGTTGGGTCGACCCAAGGTCGTTCCAAGGTCAAACCAGAAGGAATTGCAGAAGGTGCTTGAAACCACGTACCCATGGGTTTTCGGAGTCGCTGAACCCGTATCTGGGGTCGGTTTGCCCCGTTGGGTCGACCCAAGGTCGTTCCAAGGTCAGTGGTGATTAGCCAGGTCCCAGGTCTGGGTTTTGATCCAGAAACGTTTGCACAAAAAATGTTTTTTAACGCCCTGATACACGAAATTCGATGGGGTGTCCAGATGATCAGAGTATAAGAACGTTGACCTTCAAATGACCTTCGGCTCACTTTTACCCCAGATGTATCTTACCCTCCTGGAAAGGTAAGTTTTCTCGCATTTCTGCAACAAAAAGAGGGTTCCCATTCAAACAATTCGACTTGACCTTTAAATGACCTTGAAAGTCAAGCCCAAGGTCAAATTCATGGTCACCATCAGATGCTCCATTCGATTTGCGGAAACTTTCGTATGGAAAGTTTTTTCCCAACGCCCTTAGTTTCCATGCTTTGGACTGCCCAAGATCAATTTGACCTCATTTTACCGACTTGACCTTGAAACGACCTCTAGATCACATTTGACCGCGTATGTGTCTTATATCGTTGGAAAGAGAATTTTTCCCTCTTTCGGTTTGCGCAATAAAAAAGGAGGGTTCCCATTTAAAAAATTCGACTTGACCTTCAAATGACCTTGAAGGTCAAGCCCAAGGTCAAATTCAAGGTCACCATCAGATAGCCAGGGAAAAATCCTACATCTTTTGTATGAAACATTTTTTCCGAAAATGCATTCCCGCTGAGATAACTGGCCGTCCCGGAACTTTTGACACACCCTGTATAAGTGACTAAAGAAATAATATCCCTCAGGGTGTTGACTAACACCACGACGCCTACGGCGCCCCCTTTCAGTTCCGCAGTATTTTACGTTGATTTCGGAAAAATTTTATGGAAAAAAACGTTGTGAAAGAAACCCTAAATGTCCTGAATAATACAAAAATGTCCTGAAAGGTAGCGGTAAACATATTCCTAATTCAGTACAGTCCTGAAAACATGCAAATGTCCTGAAACATAGCGGTAAACCAATGAAAAGTCCTGAAACATAGCGGTGAACAGATATATATATATATATATATATATATGTATATAAATATATATATATATATATATATATATATATCTTCCTATATTATATAGAGGAATTTTAGCACGTAGCCCCCCTCGCCACCCCTCGCCCCCTCCTCGCCCCTCCTCATCCCCTCACCCCCCTCTCACCCCCTCCTCAAAATAACGTAAAATTCCGTCATTTTTACGTTATTTCGTGACTTATTATTCTATTAGACCCCCCCCTCCTCGCCCCCCCTGAATGTCCTTTAAACAACAGCTTTACATGACTTTTCCTGTTAGAAAAATTTTTAGAAGCAATTCTTTTGGAATTGTTTTTTAGAAAGATATACATGTGTAGTTAAAAACAATTCTATAGTTCATAAAAATTTTTATCAGTATAATATATAACTTATATACTATTAACAGTTTTCCACATCCGATTAACGACTCTCCAATATTATTTATACCGATTATCCTATAGACCTGATGAAATAAAATTTAACCCTTTATTGTTTGCTGGAAGATTAACGCAACAATATTTTTTACATGCTTATATTATGGTTGAAAATAATAGAATGAATTATTTTAGAAACCATCAAAAAGAATTGCGAAAAGAATGTTATCAGGTTTTGCTTGATCATGTAAAATATAGTGCATCAAATAATTCAACGAATTTTGAAAAATCAGAAAGAATAGGAAACTTATTTATCTTACCATCCACATATATTGGAAGTCCAAGATATGTGCAACAATATTATCAGGATGCAATGACAATCATGAGAAATGTTGGAAAACCTGACCTATTTATAACTATGACATGTAATCCAAAATGGAAAGAGCTTAAAGAAGTTTTACAGAATTTTCCAGAACAAACAACACCCAATGATATTTCTAATATAACAGTTCGTTTATTTTATGCAAAATTCAAAATGTTATTAAATGATGTAACAAAAAAAATATTTTTGGTCCTGTTTCATCTTACGTATATTCTATAGAACTTCAAAAAAGAGGTTTACCACATGCACATATTATTGTAACATTGCATCCCAACCATAAATTATACTCTTCAAATGCAATGGATAAACATATTTCAGCTGAAATACCATCGAAAAATTTAAAATTACAAAAATTAGTAATTAAACATATGTTACATGGACCACATACAGAAAAATCTCCATGTTTTAATAATGACAAACATTTATGTAAAAAAAAGTTTCCAAAACCATTTCGTGATAGTACAATATTAAAAGAAGATAAATATCCTGAATACAAACGTAGAAATAATATTTCAGATAACCATATATATCATTTAAAAAAAGTAATAACATTTTTTCAGTAGATAATTCTATGGTAGTGCCTTATAACAGTTTTTTATTAACAAAATATAATTGTCATATAAATATTGAATATTGTGCTTCAGTACAAAGTATAAAATATATTTTTGATTACATTCATAAAGGTGGAGATAAGGCTTACTGTAAAATAAAAAAAAAATGATACAGAACATGAAAAGAATGAAGAAGTTTATGATGAAATTACTCAATACATTGACGGTAGATATTTAAGTCCAATGAAAGCTGCATGGCGATTACAACAATTTCCGTTGTGTGGTAGAAGTCATACAGTTATAAGATTATCTATTCATACAGAAAATCAACGGAAGATTATTTTTGATGAAAACAATGTAGTAAGTGCATTAAATAAATGGAAAACTACATTAACAGCATGGTTTACATTAAATAAAAATGATGATTTTTCAAAAAAAAATAAAATATGTAAACATACCAAAATATTATATTTTTTCTAATGAAAAAAAGTGGTTAAAACGTTCAGAACAGCGAATAAATAAGGCTATTGGTAGATTAAATGTAGTATCACCGAAAGACACTGAACGTTTCTTCCTTTTATTCAGATAAAAAAAAATTAAGAGAAGCTGAAGTTATTATCTGGGACGAAGCTTCAATGATACCTAAAAAAGCTTTGGAAATCGTAGATAAAACTTTAAAAGATGTATGTTATAATAATAATACCTTTGGGAGAAAATTCATTATTTTGTGGAGATTTTAGACAAATTCTTCCAGTAGTAAAAAATGGATTTAGAAATAGAATTATAGAAGGATCCATTAAACATTCATATGTTTGGCCTTTATTTAATATTTCTAAATTAAAAATAAATATACGTACTAAAAATAAAGAATTTGCATCATTTTTATTAAATATAGGAGAAGGAAAAATTGATCAATTTATTATTCCTAATGAATGGAAATCAAATGATGTTTGTCATATAATTTATAAAAATATTAATTATGATTTTTCAAAAAATGTTATATTAACTTCACATAATGAAGAAGTAAATATATTAAATAATAAAATATTAAACTTAATTAATCATGAAACTATAACATATTATAGTATAGATTATGCAACACATAAAGGAGTCGATCAAGCAGATGAAAATATTCATCTAAATTATCCAATAGAAATGTTAAATAACATACGTGAAGGTTTACCTCAAAATGAATTGAAATTAAAAATAAATTGAATAGTAATGTTAATTCGAAATATTCGAATAAGTGATGGATTATGTAATGGACCTCGACTCAAAATAATAGGATTATATAAATATAATATAAAAGCTGAAATCATTACAGGAGAAAATAAAGGAAAACAATTTTTATTCTCCGTACAACACTTAATACTTGTGAATCGTCTACATTGCCGTTTATCTTATATAGGAAACAATTTCCTATTGTATTAGCTTTTGCTATAACTATTAATAAATCTCAAGGTCAAAGTTTCGATAACATGGGATTTTTTTAAAAAAAATCTTTATTCTCTCATGGTCAATTATACGTTACTCTTTCAAAATGTAGAAATCCAAATAATATATACATACAAAATGAATCAGAAAATAAAAATCAAATCACAAATATTGTTTGGAAAGAAATATTAGATTAATTACAGTTTTTATCTTATTTTCTTTTATTATATTATGATATTAAACATTTTTAACTGTAACTAAGTATAATGAGTATAATAATAACTTACTTAAAGAGCATGATATGAATTATATAAAAACTTTAATTGAAACATATAAATAATAATTAAATTCAATTGATAAAAATTAATGAATATTTTACAAAAAAGTTTAAGAGTTAAAATAATTATTAGAAGTCAAAAAAATTAATTTTTTTAACAATAATCTATCCTTCTTTAACAATAACAAATTATGTCCTAAAAATTAACTAAATATAAAAAAAGGAACAATAAAAATATACAATTAGTTCCTAAAATACATATGAACCCTTAAAGGATTATATTAAAGAAAAATTTTATTAATAACATTTTTCGTAATGTTCAAATGATAACAATCAAAGTTTTTTAAATATGTAATATTTAAAATTTTACGAAAATAGTAATGAAATTTTGAAAATGTTATAAGTTCATTAACATCTTTCACATATTCCATATCGACGACTGAGAGGAAGAAGAACGTTTCTCGACGCGCGGATGAAGAACGACGTATCTCGGCGCTCGGGTGAAGAACAACATATCTCGGCGCTCGGGTGAAGAACGAAGTATCTCGGCGCGCGGATGAAGAACGACGTATCTCGCCGCGAAAATGAAGAACGACGTATCTCGGCGCTCGGTTGAAGAACGACGTATTTCGGTGCGCGGATGATCTTTTACAGCCAATGCACGGCCAGTATAGCGGCGAGATACGTCGTTCTTTAACCGAGCGCCGAGATACGTCGTTCTTCATCCTCGCGCCGAAATACATCGTTCTTCATCCGCGCGCCGAGATACGTCGTTCTTCATCCGTGCACCGAGATACATCGTTCTTCACCCGCGCGCCGAGATACGTTCTTCTTTCTCTCAGCCGTCGATATAATGTTAATATATAGTGTTAAATACATATAAAAGGAACAATAAATATATATGTTTCCTAATTATGAAAAGCATACAAAAAAGTAATACATTAAAGAATATGTTAAAGAAAAATTTTCCCAAATAAAAAATTATCAAAATTTTCGTAAATTTTAACTATTATTTAGTAAATAATACATGACAAATAATTATTAGAAGTCAAAAAATTTAATTTCTTAAATTTATGTCCTACCAATTAACTACATATAAAAAAGTAACAATAAAACTATGCAAAGTTCCTAAAATACTTATGAACCCTTAAAGGATTATATTAAAGAAAAATATTATTAATAGTATTTTTCGTAATGTTCAAATGATAACAATTAAACTTTTTTTTAAATATATAATATTGAAAATTTTACGAAAATAGTAATGAAATTTCGAAAATATTATAAGTTCATTAACATTTCTCATATTCTACACATATTCTACATAATGTTAACATATAATGCTAAAATATATATAAAAGGAACAATAAATATGTGTTTCCTAATTATGAAAAGTATACAAAAAAGTAAAACATTAAAGAATATGTTAAAGAAAAATTTTCCCAAATGAAAAATTATCAAAATTTTCGTAAATTTTAACTATTTTTAGTAAATAATACATGAAGAATATGTAGTAAAATAAGTCATATATAAAAAGTATACCAATTTAAAATTAAATATCGAAAGTGGTTACGTAGGGCTATTGGCGACGGATACCACTTTAGAAAAAATCCAACGCGCCTATTCACAGTACCTCTAAGGTGGCGTGGCAAACTGTTAAATATATATAACTTATATATTATACATTTCATATCTTTATAAACATTTTTCAAATGGGATCTTTCTAACTATACATTTATATCTTTCTATATAAAATTATTCCTTAGTATACAATTTAGTACATATTTTTTATTATAATTACAACATATCGGGGGTTGGCGAGAGCAGCGAGCAGGGGGGCGAATCCCCACTAGTATATATATACTAGGGGGGTACCCCCCTACTCGCTCCGCTCGTCAACCCCCATATAAAATAAATTTAAAAATTTTATATTTTGGAATAAGAGAACAAATCACCCTGATGTTCATTATTTTAAATTATTACACTTATTTTATTACTTATAAATTATTACTTATTTTATTACTTACTTTATCAATATTGAACAATGTTTTAAATTTAACCGATTACTGTGTTGCGTTAATTCGTATTATATAAACTTTATTAACTATAAAGATTTGTTGAAGAGACGAACAGTTTTTATTCGTCACCCTGGGGGTACTGTTCATGGACCGTTGGATTGTTATTTTAAGTGGCATCCTTCGCCAACAGCCCTACATTACCACTATACCTAAAATTTTATGAAATTTTATTAAATATATTTTTATATCATTTATATTACATTTTGAAATTTAGGGAAATAATAAATTAAAAATAAATTATATGATTTATATTATCTTTAATATACACTTGAATGTTTTTATAAGCTTTTTATTATTTAGAACCATATATATTTATTTGTTCCTTTTATATATATTTTTGCTTTTAAACATTATATTGGATACATGAAAGAATTTAATATAATTTATTGTAAATGATTTTAAAATTTATATAATTTTATTTTCCTTAAATTTCAAATATTCCATTTTCATACTTAATAATAATTTTCTTTTATTTCATTGAATTTTTATATTTATTACTTAAAAATTCACAAAAATATTTATAAAAAAATAATTTTCAAATTTTTAATTAAATTTTCTTTAACATATCCTGTGACGTTTTTGTAAGCTATTTATAATATGGAAATATATATTTTTATTTTTTCTGTTATATATATTTTTGATTATAAACATTATATTGGATACGTGAAAGAAGTTAATGTAAAATAATAGAATTAAAAATTAATATAACTTGTAACGGGGCAGGCGTCGCACAATTATTCGCTTCTTCTAAGCGGATTTGCCGATGAACGGCGCAACAATGCAGTGGGGCGCGAGCACTTGCTCGTGCCAACCCTCGGCGAAATCTCCTCCTTCTCGCCTGCGCGCCGTCGCTTGCCGTCGGCTGCCTTCCTCGGCAGCCGTACCTGCCGGCGTTACAACGCGCGACTTCGCGGTCGCGCTCTCTCTCTCGTGCGTGCTTACGCGGCTGCTCAGAAATGCGCGAGCACCGTGTACTCGCGCCCGCGGAGGCCGGTGGTATTCTATACCGCCGCGCCACCGACTAGGAAAAGGGATCCGGGACTACGCGCCAAATAATGCACGAACGCGTATGAAAAATGAAAGAAGTTTATTGCCCCTCGGGCGTAAGAATTAATATACAAGCGGCGCGTACGCAGTGTACGCGCCGATTCGGGTGGTGCGCCCGCGCTCTAGTTACGTGTGCGCGCGGTCGCACACACGCACTCGTCAAAGCGGCCCGCGCCGACGTTGGTCGATCGTCGCGCGCGATCGACACACGCGCGCGCGTCGGTGAGCCTCGCTCGCTCGCGCGGGAGTCGCTCTCCGGACGCACGTCGTCCGCGGGGAGAGCGCGCTAGCGCCTGGCCAGGACTTACCTCGCGAAGACTCAGCTGATGCAGGGAGTCAGGCCGAGCGGTGCTGGACACCTCGTTCGTCGTATCTCTCTCTCTCTCTCGCTCCTTAGCGGGCAGTCCGGCGGTAGCTGAGTGGCGGCCGGCGTCTCTCTCTCTGCCTCTCGGCTACGCTGCTGCGGCTCGCTCGCGCTCACTCTCGGCACTCTCGCACTAATCTCTCTCTCTCTTTCACTGCGGGCTATTCTCGCGGCAATGGCCGAAACAATACTGCCTGCCTGCGGCTTCCTCGGCCCGCGCAAGCATCTCTCGGCCTTGTCCTTCGCGCAAGGTTGAGAGGTGTTTACATTTCGGGCATTAGTGCGTGCCGACGCGGTATGCTGAGACTCGCCTCATGTCTCGTTCGCGCACACCGATACATGCACACTCGCGCACGTACACGCGCAGGCCGTTACACCCCCCATCCAGACGCGGACTATCCCTTGGAGAGACAGCTCGGCTACCTCACGTTCGACATCTTTAACGGCAGCGCGGGATCTCCTGAAAGAGGGGGGGTATTGCGCAAGAGAAAAGAAAACCATTCTCTTAACAAGATAATGCGGAGTTAACCCCTTTCTTTATTGTTCCCCGAAGAAGGGGGCTTACACCCGGGTTGGCGGGGAATTTGGCTGTGGTTACTCCCGGTTGTGGAACCACGGCCGTGTCTTGTCATGGCGGGCGGCGTTCCGGCACTTCGGGTCCGTTGACACGCCCGGTCGTCCGCAGTAATAGCATCGGCGACGGGATCCTCCCGCCGCCGGCGCGGTATCACCTCGCATTTGTTCGCGATGAAGTGGAGGGGGCATCGACGGCGCGACCTGCCGTAGCGCCGTGGCCGGCACCATCGCGATCGTCGCTTCTCCGGCCCGACAAACGGCCTCTCTCCTCCTCTCCTCGGCCGCTTCTCCCCGCTTCGTCGCGAGCAAGGCGTCTCGCTCGGCGGCCCGGATCTCCTCGCGGGCACGGGCCGCCGCCTCTTCGGCCGCACGGCGCTCCTTCCGGGCGCGCCGGACCGCGGAGAGGAGGTCCCGCTCCTCTCTCAGGCCCTCAATGCGGGCCGCCCAGGGTCCGGCGAGTTCACGGCCGTACGGTGTCTCGGCGAGGAACCGATCCCAGGCCTGGATCGCCTCGCCTTCCGCCGCCCAGGCCTGGCGACTGGAGATGCACGCCCTCTCCAGGAGGCACTCCAATGACCCCCAGCGTGCTAGCATCGGCGATGGCGGAGCCGGTTCGGCCGCCGTCGGCTCCGTAGCCGCGGGGACCACTGGTCCCCGTCCTTCGGCGATCGGGGCCGCCGGGTCAGCCTGGACGTCCTCCGGGGCGGTGGCGTCCTCTCCTGCTGCGAGGGCGAGGGTCTCCCTCGGTCGGCGCAGGTAGGGCGCCGGTGGGGATGCGGTGGGCGGAGGAGGGAGCGCTAGGGCTCCGGCCGCTTCTGGCTCCTCCAGCACCACCGAAGACGGGCGAGCGAACTCAGCTCGCTCGAGCTGCTCGATGGCGCGCAGAACCCCGCGCACCATCGCCTCAGTGTTGAGGGCTCTGCCCTAGGTGCTCGGCACCGGTGATTTCTCAGCCATCTATAACAAAAAGAGCTCGAGCGAAAAGGTGCATTAGACGGAGTCGCTAGCAACTCCCGAACTCCTGCTCTTGTCTAACGCTCTCGCACGCCGCTGTGCGCGAGTCAACCGCGACGAAGCATCTAGGTGTGACCTCAGTTCCTGTCGCTTCGCGGAACCTTTCGGTCGGCCCCGGGGTTTTCCCGTCCCGGGGTTCACCTTCGTTGTCGCGCGCGTTTTACCGGGAACCGCGCGAACCACGACGCGAACCGTTTTACGCGGACGGCCCCGAGGACGTTTTTCGACGGGACGCGCATCGCTCGGCGACGCTCCGCCGGCCTCCGGTGGGTCGCTCATCATCGAGACGCCTACGTCTTCCCTCGGCGGTTGCGGATCCTCGACGTCGTCGACTTCTTCGCCCGATTCATCGCTGCTTTCTTCGTCGTAAGGCTTGAGGTGAGAAACATGCAGGGTCTCCTCGCTCGCATCCTTCTCGTCTCTTACTCTTACCGTATTGGAGCCTGTTATCTCGGTCACCTTCAGCGGACCGGCGTACTTCGGCGCTAACTTTACCGATATCCCTTGCGCTGCCGAGGAAAGGACTCTGTTCCTTTTCAAGACAAGGTCTCCTACCCCGTAGGATACTTGTCTCCGACGCGCGTTGTAGTACGCCGCTTGTCTCTGATGCTCGTCGACATTTTGTGCGGCAGCCCTCTTTCGCAGACTGTCCATATCATGCAGGCGCTCCGCCCACGTATTCACCGCCTCGCGCTCTCGTTGCTCAAGGGCCTCGCGCTCTTGCTTGCGGCGAGCTGTAGCCGGAGGAAGCGGCTGCCTGCCGTAATTGAGGGCGGCCGGGCTCACGCCGGTCGAAGCGTGCACGGAGTTGTTCAACGAGAACATCAACTCCGGCAGCTTCTGATCCCACTCGGCGTGAGATTCCTCGACGAACGTGACCAATCGAGTCTTCAACGTTCGATTTACCCTCTCTACAGGGTTTGCCTGAGGGTGATACGGCGGGGTAGTCGAGTGATGGACGCCGACGCCGGCGAGGTATTCGTCCACGACTTTATTCTTGAATTCTGTGCCGTTATCGGACAAGAATACCTCCGGAGTGCCGAATCGAAGAATCACTCTCTCCTTGAACTCTTTCAAGATGGTCTTCGCATTCGCTTTGCATATGGGCACGCACTCCACCCAGCGAGTAAAGAGGTCTTGGAACACCAAGATATACTCATACCCGAGTTTACTTCTTACGAACGGGCCGGTTATATCTTCCGCAACTACTTGCCACGGCCCGTCGATAACTCGCTGTCCCATCAGACCCGCTGGCGGTGTTTGCTCCGCCTTTGTCTGCTGGCACACTTGGCAATGTTTCACGTACTTCCTCACTGCGTGGTACATTTTCGGCCGGTAATATAACCTGGTCGCGCGCTCGTACGTTTTTTCTCGACCTTGGTGCCCGGCGGTCGGATCATCGTGTGATTCGCGAAGCACTTCGCGACGATGCTCGTGAGGCACGGCGAGTTTCCATGCCTCGTCGTCGGCGACCGCCGCCTCTACTATCTCATCTGCGAGAAAGTAGAATAATCGACCCCCTACCACTTTCCACCTGGGATGGGTTGAGGGGTCGCGTGTCACTTCGTCCAGCCAGGTTCGGTACCACTCATCTTTGGTACCGTCGGACCACGTGCTCGCGTACACCGCAAGGTCGTCTTCCTCCTCGTACATGCGCGAAAGCGCGTCGGGCACGTGGTTCAGCGCGCCCTTTCGATGTTCCACATCGAAGGAGTGTCCCTGCAGCTCGAGAGCCCATCTCGCCAGTCTTTCTGTGGGGCTGTGCAGGCTGTGCAGCCATCGCAAGCTGCTATGGTCTGTTACCACCAAGAAGTGATATCCTTCGACGTACGGGCGGAACTTCTTAATCGCCCAGATCACCACTAGGCATTCGCGCTCCGTAACACTGTAATTGCGCTCCGCTGGCGAAAGTGTTCGGCTGGCGAATTGGAGGACTTGCTCCTGTCCCTCGATTACTTGCAACAACACCGCGCCGACGCCAGTGTCGCTCGCGTCCGTCTGCACGATGAAATGAACATCAAATGAGGATCTGGCGAGGACAGGAGCCGAGGATACCAAGGCTTTTATCTTTTCGAAAGCCTCTTGCTGTGCATCGCCCCATTCATATCGTCGATCCTTCTTCGTTAACGCTGTGAGCGGTTCGGCTATCGTGGCAAAGTCTTTCAAGAACTTTCGGTACCAAGATGCCATTCCCATGAAGCGGCGTAGTTGCTTCAAGTTCTTTGGTACCGGAAAATTTATCATCGGCTCGATCTTATCAGGATCCGGCCGGAATCCGTCCCGGTTGACGAGTACACCGAGGTATTTGACTTCAGTCTTGCCAAACACACTTTTCTCGCGGTTGATCGTCAACCCGGCCTCTTTAACGCGCTTTAGCACGTGCTCGGGCCATTTCAAGTGCTCCTCATACGTCTCTGTCGCGATGATGATATCATCGAGATACGAGAAGGCATACGGCTCGAGCTCGGGGCCGATGACATTGTCCACAAGGCGTTGAAACGTCACTTCGGCCTGAGATAGGCCGTACGGCATCCTCGTGAACTGATACAGGCCCAATCCGGGCACTGTGAATGCCGTCAGCTCCTTTGATTCCGGCGTCAGTGGAATCTGGTGGTACGCCGAGCTTCGGTCGAGTGTCGAGATGTACTTCGCGCTCTTCAACTTGCGCAATATTGCGTCCATGTACGGCACCGGGTACGCATCTGCCTTCGAAAGCGCGTTCAATTTACGGGAATCGATGCAGAAACGGTACTTGTCATTGCTTTTCCGTATCATGACGACAGGGCTCGACCACGCGCTCGTAGAGGGCTCGATTACCCCTGATTCGAGCATCACGATCACCTGGCGGTGCATATCTTCCTCGAGCTTCTTGGACACCGGGTAATAACGCTGCTTTACGGGGAGTGCACTCCCCACTTCGATGTGGTGGCTCGCCCACGTCGTACAGCCGAGAGCTTGGTCTTCTCCCCCGAGAATTCGGCCGACCAGCTCTGCCATCTCTTGACGCTGTCCTTCCGAGACGTCTTCGAGGCCGATCGACGATACCTCGAGCGCCTCGATGGATGAGACCCCCGCGACTTCCAAGTCTATGCGCTTATCCGCCGCGCTCACGATCAACTGGTTGTTGATGGGGTCGTGGATTGTACCGAAGGCTCTGACGAAGTTTGCGCCTAAGTAGCAATCTACTTTGTCATCCGGAAGCACCGTTACCCGAATGTCTCGCTTTACACCAGCTATCTCGAATGGCAGCTCGACGTAACCGGCGATCGTCGCCGTCTGTCCTCCGACGACTTTTGCGCGGCGACCGTAGCTCGGCATTAATGGTCGCCCGAACGCAAATGCGAGCTGCAGGCCGACCGCTCCCATTACGGTGCGTGAAGCTCCAGTATCGTAGAGGGCGCGTAGTCTATAATTTCCGATCGCCACCTGTAGCCACCATCGCGATTCTTGCTCGTGCTCGGCTGCCGGCTCAGCCGTTATTTGTCCGACTGCGGCGTCCGGTTTTAGTGCGGGGACTTCGGCAGACGAAGCGGAAACCCCGCTTACTTCGCCTGCGGTACGTTTCCCGCGCACTTCGGGCAATTTCGGCGAATTACTCCGGGAGCGCCGCATCCATAACAGCTGAATGCTCCCGGTGCCGGTGCGCTCGGTTCGCCTGTCCTCCTTGGCGACCTCTTGGCTCGATCTTCTTCGCTCGAATCGCTGCTGGAGTTTGATTTCTCGCCCCTTCTACTCGTCTTCCTACTGGGACGTTTGGAGCTACTCTTCTTTCTCCGGGACCCTTTCTCTTCGCTCCGGTTCCGCGTCGACGGGGGTGCAGGTGGAGGAGGGGGCGGTTGCTTCTGTTGCATGCGTTGCATCCCCTCCAGGATCACCTTCGCGAACCGCTCGATCGTTTCATCTATCGTCGGCGTATTCGGTGGCGGTGGAGTCGGCGGCAGCTTTGTCTCTACCGCCGCGGCCTTCACCTTAGGCGGAGCCGGTTTGTGGGGTTTGTACGCCCACTGCGCGTACACGCACGACTCCGGCGACGGCGGAGGCTTGAAGGACTTCTCCGCGTCCACTGCAAGCTCCGCCTCCATTGCTAGATCCAGCAAGGTCTCAACGTCTTCGAAGTCGCTTCGTCGAATGAGCTGCTGCAGTCGCGGCTTCATGTTCCGGTGTAGCGTCCCCAGCTTGAAATCAAGCGTCGGCAGTGGCTCCATCTTCCGCATCATTGCTTCGAGGCACGTAACGTAATCACGCACGGACTCTTCCGGTCCTTGCGATCGCAAAGCGACCTCGTGCCTCAGCCGTTGCTGTACACGGTCCGTCATGCCGCTCCATCGCCGTATCCGGCGACAGAATTCCTCCCAGGTGATCCAGCTCGTCCTGTTGGATCGCACCCAGGTACCGGCTACGCCGACGAATAGCTCCGGAAGGGCACTCAGTATTTCCCCTTCCGTAAGCTTGGCGAGTTCCCAATTCTCCTCGACTCGCTCGAGGAAGGTGTCGATGCTTTCACCAGGTTCGCCAGCGAACTTGAATCCCCATCGGCGCACTACTTGGCCGACATCTCGAAGTCCGCTGCCTGTCGTGCGGTTCGATTCTTCGTACGACCCTGTCATCGACCTTCCTCGTGTTTCGCGCCGTATCTCAGAGTCAGTCGATTCTATCTGCTGGCTCTGTGATCCACCCCCCCTCCAGGCGCCACCGAACCCTGTTCGATGCGACAGCGGGGTACTAGGTGGCGGCGGCCTCTCTTCCGCCGGAGGCTTTCGAGGCCTCGAAATGGGCTGCTGTATCGGGGTCGGCAGTCCCCGTCCGCCGATGTCTAGTCGAGAGGACAGGCCTCTCGACTGTGTCTCTTCTCGCAGATTTTCTTCATTCCGGCGGGCGGGCGTGATGTCCGTGAACGTCACTCTCCGCATTGCTTCTGCGCTCTCCCGGCGAGTGCTGTTGGCGTTTGGATGCTGAGTTGCGTTAGCGGCCGTGATCCGCGTCGACTCTTCGATTTGCCGGAGTTTCTTGTCAACTGCGGCCATGTACACGGCCCAATCGGTTGGCACTTGTAGTGTCGTGCCGTCCGCCAACATTGCCGACCCTTTTATGGCCGTGGTTCGTTCGCTCTCCTCCGCATTCTGGCTGTTCATGCCGTTTTGGCCCGTAGCTTCATCGTCGCTGTCGACTCTGGTTGCATTTGATGCCCATTGGCGACTGCGCTCGAGGTTTCCTTGGACTGCTGCGTCCGTTTTTAAAATCTCAAGTGGATGCAGTTCGTCCGACGTGGAATTTGCCCACGATATGTCGTGTTCCGAGCCGGACGTTCGGTCCAGAAACGTGCGGCGAGCATTTGCGCGTTCCACCCACGCGGAATGCTCATCAGCGGCGGCTACACCTTCAAAATCTTCTGGGTCGTAGTCGTCTGCCAGCCACTTACTGATGCGCTCTAGCTTCAGGAACGTTCCGCCGCTTATCTTCAGTCCGGGCGCTTGCGTGTAGCGCAGTGTCTCGTCCTCGGTGAGACATCTGCACCAATTATCGATGGCTTTGGCTGCAGACTCTTCCATCGTTGCGCTTGTTTACAATTAGACCTCTCTCGGAGTATACCTGTGCGCGGCTAAACGAATACAGTGAAAAGCTTCGGGTACACCGAAGCGTAGGAAGATTCGCTGTTCTAGTTCCTTTTCGATGATACATGCGTTCGCCTTGCGCAGCGGCACGCATTCGATCCACTTACAAGGAAACTACCCCAGGTGTACCTCACCGATTTCCTTCATTTTTTGATATGTTGTAGTACATTGAAAAATATTTGACCGGTGTATTTTCTTTTGTGCTAATTCGGCGATTTAAGGGGTGAAAATCACCCCTAAACTTCATCCCCAAAAACGGATTTTCCTACATTTCTCGGAAACTATTTCGAATTTCTCAGTGAAACAAGATAAATATTATTTGTTGTTCAGAAGCAAGTATTTGTGTATTATTTTCCACGATAAGGGTTGCATCCCCTTGTTTTTATAAGAGAAAAATTATATATTTTGACACCTTTTCCTACATAAAAATTCTAAAATTTTTCAAATCTGAAAAGAAATCATCGCATTATAAATAAAATTAAGAAATAAAATAAACATTATTGAACATTTTTCCAAAATACCCCTTAGACGGGGTGAACTACCCCTATCTTGACTATTTTAATAATTTAATATTCCAGGTGAATATCGTCGGGTAAATCAACGTATTATATTCAAGTTTATAACTAAAATTTATGTGCTCCGGAATTTTTCAGAAAAAAACCCTACATAGGGGGTAAAACACCACCAAAATTACAACCCCGATAATGTATTTTTTAATCTCTCACAATTTTCTTCATTTTTTGATATGTTGTAGTACATCGAAAAACATTTCACCCGTGTTTTTTCTTTCGTGCTAATTCGGCGATTTAAGGGGTGAAAATAACCCCTAAAGTGCACCCCGAAAAACGGATTTTCCTACATTTCTCGGAAACTATTTCCAATTTGTCAGTGAAACAAAGTAAATATTATTTGTTGTTCAAAAACAAGTATTTGTGTATTATTTTCGACGTTAAGGGTTGCATCCCCTTGATTTATAAGAGAAAAATTATATATTTTGACACCTTTTCCAACACAAAAATTCTAAAATTTTTCGAATCTGAAAAGAAATCATCGCATTATAAATAAAATTAAGAAATAAAATAAACATTATTGAACACTTTAGCAAAACACCCCTTAGATGGGGTGAACTACCCCTAACTGAGCTATTTTAATAATTTAATATTCCAGGTGTATATCGTCGGGTAAATCAACGTATTATTTATTTATTTATTTAAGAAATATACGGGCAATGGTCCATTTACAAAATTAAATCATAAAAAAAAAAATTGTAAATGAAACAAAATGGATAATAACGCAGCTCTACAAAGAAATCGAACTTTTGGTTTCGGAAACCTGACCTAATTTATTATATGTAATCGAGCATGCTGAATTCAAATCCGGTGTCCGTTTGACCTCATCACGTCAGGGTGAAGGTCAGTTGAAGGTCAAATCTATTAAAAAAACTCAAATTGATCCAAAATGTCACTCTTATGGGTTTTTGGGGTCGCTGAATTCGAATAAGATGACGCCGGATGAAAGCGGACACCTTAGTCGAATTCAGCGACCCCAAAAACCCAGAAGAGAAAAAAAAAAACAAAAAAAAGAAAGAGAAAAAACAAAAAAAAAGCAAACAAACAAAAACAAAAAAAAACAAACAAACAAAAACAACAAAAAAGACCAAAAAAAACAAAAAACAAAAAAACAAAATACCCAAAAACCTGTAAGAGTGACATTTTGGATCGATTTGAGTTTTTTCAATAGATTTGACTTTCAACTGACCTTGATCCTGACCTGATGAGGTCAAACGAACACCGAATTCGAATTCAGCATACTCAATTACATATAGTAAAGTAACAGGTTCCCGCCGTCGAAAGTTCGATTTTTTTTTTTTTTTTTTTTTGGAGCTGTGTAATTGCTGTTTGATGGCAAGCGTTTATGCAATTTTTTTACGCGTAAGAGTAGCAGACCCCCTTTTATAAAAAAAAAGAATTTTGTCAGTTTTTTCGCTATGAAAATTGTAGAATTCTTTATATCAGAGAAAAATCAGTGCATTATAAACAAAATTAAATTAAACAAAATATAAAGCTATGTAATTTTTTTAATTATTTCAAGTAGGTAAAAATCAATTTTATTAATTACTTAAAGTTAATAAATTTAATAAATTCTAAATTTATTAATTTGAAAGAAAAAGCAAACACTTATTAAAATTATGTTATAGTTTTATATTAAATATTTCAGGATAAATAGTTTGTTTTTGATCTCATTTTTATTGAAATGTTAGTTATACTTTTTATATTCACTCTTCATATTTTGTACAATAATGATAGTCTTCAAAAAAATGCTTTAGGCATAAATTTCTTTTGCACCATGAATATCTGATTATTCCTACATTTGAACAGCCTTCGACTCCACATTTCACGTTAGATTTGTCTCCGAATCCAAATTCAACCGGATTAATAAATGTTTCTGGTTTTTCATCTACATATCCACTTTTGTACCAAGAATACTTGAATAAATTTTTATACCTTGGCGAAGATAATTGATTGTGTACTAGAGATCGGAGTTTTATTATGTTATTTCTTAAATGTAGATTCAAATCTTCATCCATGAGAATGACACTGTCCGAGAAATGTCGAACGTAATTTTTCCAAATTCTGAATCCATAAACGTCTAATGGCTGAATTTTACCGGTAGTGCCTTTGGGAATTACTTTTACGATAAATTCCTTATCAGCAGGTTTTACTTCTTCAATTACTTTAGGACAATGTCCACTCCATGAGTCAAGTAAAAGAACACTAGTCGAACCGACATTCGGAAAATATACTTCTTTGAGCCATGTTTTAAAATGATCTGCAATAAAATTAATCTTAAAATTATTTCTTATGATGGTACATTATGAAATTTAACTCTACGAATGCATAATATAAATCTTACCTGAACTTAATTTTCCAGATTTTGATGCCATAACATAAACATTGTTCGGTCGAAAAAGACCTTCCTGAACAACAGGTCCAAATTCTCCACTTTTTTCCTTTAATACCACAAAAAGTGGCGATATAAGCTGACCATCCCCAGAAATAAACGGTTGAATGGTGTAACTATGAGTCGTTGAGGAGACTGATTGAACAAGGCATTGAACTTGCTTTTCTCCTTCCACAGCTAAGGTTCTTCCAGAATAAATCTCCAACTGAAATCCACTTTGATCAGTATTAAAAACGTTAGCTGCACCTTTCTCCATTATGATATTCTTAATTTCATGAACAAATGCATCAGCTTGGCTTTTTAAATAATCAGTCCCTTCTAAAGTTCTTTTGTAATAAATTTATTAATTTTTCTACCCACTATTCTATGAGCTTTTTTAAAATTAGTCAACCAATGGTTTGATGCTCTAAAACGTATATCTTCACAACCAATCCGTTTTTGTGCTTGTAGTGTCCATCTTTGTAAATCATTGTCGTGTATTATGTGACCAGCTTGTATAGCATTTTTCAAATTCTGCAAAACAAAATCACAAATTCTTCCTATTTTCTCTCTGTATGTGCCTCCTTTATTTAGCGTTTTAGCCCAATGTTTTAATTGGGTTATGGATGAAACATGACCAAATCTATTTTGCACTGTGTTTAGAGCAAGATTTTTATTTTTTCCGCTTCTCCAGAATTCAACCGCTCTACTTTTATAATCATGTGACAATCCTTCTTCGTCTTGTGTACACTGTCCAAGGTTGTCATAGTAAGGCCAATCTTTATCGTCATCTTCTACAATTTCCATGTTAACATCTTTATAAGGTTCTTCAAAATCTAAGGTGTTATCGTCGATTATTTCAATATTATTAAACTCTTTCATCGCATCTAATAAAATTTTTTCAATAGAATTCTTCAAAATAATTTCATCTTCATTTATAGGGGTATTTTTTAAATTCATTGATTGAAAAGCTATCAATAACAGATTTATTACATTCATAGGGTTGACGTACATCTTTTTTATGAGTTATCTACAAACAAATTGTTCATGTAATTCGGACTACTTCCTGTTGATTTCTGTTATATTATTTACAATTATTCATAGTAAAGAGTGCGGTTCAAAATAACGAATTTTCAAAACTCCGACTTCTTTTTAACGATTATTTTTGCAACGAAATTCAAAATAACGATTTTAATTATTCAGAAATTAATAAATCAGACGACCAATGTGACGAATGTACATATTTCGAAATAATAATTATCGAATTCAAATGTTACGATAATATTTTTGATTCAACAAGTTATCACAAAGACAGAAAAAAAATTCCGACGGTTTAAAATTCCGACTGTGCAAAATTCCGACAGAAAAAAATCAGACAGTTCAAAATTCCGACTGGGCAAATTCAGACGGTTCAAAATTCCGACCCGCCAAATTCCGACGGGACAAAATAACGACGGTTAAAAATTCTGATTGCGCTAAATTCCGACGGGTGAAAATAACGATTATACAAATTCAGACTGTTCAAAATTCCGACTCCGCCAAATTCCGACGGGACAAAATAACGACGGTTCAAAATTCCGACTGCGCAAAATTCCGACGGCTCAAAATAATGACGGTTCAAAATTCGGACGGGACAAAATAACGACGGTTCAAAATTCCGACTGCGCAAAATTCCGACGGGTCAAAATAACGACGGTTCAAAATTCCGACGGGTGAAAATAACGACGGTTCAAAATTCGGAATTTTGACCCGTCAGAATTTTGAACCGTCGTTATTTTGACCCGTCGGAATTTTGCGCAGTCGGAATTTTGCGCAGTCGGAATTTTGAACCGTCGTTATTTTGTCCCGTCAGAATTTGGCGCAGTCGGAATTTTGAACAGTCTGAATTTGTATAATCGTTATTTTCACCCGTCGGAATTTAGCGCAATAAGAATTTTTAACCATCATTATTTTGTCCCGTCGGAATTTGGCGGGTCGGAATTTTGAACCGTCTGATTTGCACAGTCGGAATTTTGAACCGTCTGAATTTTTTTCTGTCCGAATTTTGCACAGTCGGAATTTTGAACCGTCGGAACTTTTTTCTGTCTTTGTGAGAACTTGTCGAATAAAAAATATTATCGTAACTTTTGAATTCGGTAATTATTATTTCGAAATATGTACATTCGTGACATTGGTCGTCTGATTTATTAATTTCTGAATAATTAAAATCGTTATTTTGAATTTCGTTACAAAAATAATCGTTAAAAAAAATGTCGGAGTTTTGAAAATTCGTTATTTTGAACCGCACTCGCTTTGTAATAGTAAAAAATAAAATTACTAAATAAACATTGATGTATACCATTTACAGAAACTTTAATATTATGAATATATCGATAGCGCATTAGAATCAGCAAAAAAAATTTTTAATTAAAAAGAAAAAAAAATTCTTTATGACCATATGTCATAATGACAGATAAATCCATTCCTTGCTAATTTACAAAAACATAATTTTTTTTAAACGAATTGATTTCATAAACAGAAGGCGATATAGCACTGAAAATTTTGAGTAAATCATATAATATCACACACACGCACGCACGCACGCGCACACACATACACAAACACACACACACACACACACACACACACACACACACACACACACACACACACACACACACACACACACACACACACACACACACACACACACACACACACACACACACACACACACACACACACACACACACACACACACACACACACACACACACACACACACACACACACACACACACACGCATATGTATAATTTATATAACTTATATTGTTAGATGTTGAATTAAAACTTAAAATGTGATAAAATATATTATCTATTATGTTTTCTCAAAAATTTATTTTTCTATTACAAAGCATCCTAGTAAAATATATACTACTACTTAATGGTTTGAATAATAATTACACTGAAAACAATTTGGCACTCCAGCTGACCCGATAAGTACATACGCTATGCCGAAAGTAGGGTCGAATGTTGTACCGCGGTTCGGCACATCTCCTGCCCCGTAGTGGCACAGCTCCTGTCCCGTAAAAGCATCGCGCGCCCCGTACTGGCACATCTCCTCTCCCGTTAGGGACAAACGCTGTGTCAAAAGTGGGTGGTCTGACACACGCAGCGAAGGGGGTGCTGATGAACTGTGATGGAAACAGACGCCGTGCCAAATTTTTTTCAGTGTACTACACAATATGAAATATAATGTTATATTCTCATCATAAATAATACACTATAGAATATATGGAATTTATTCAAATAAATGTATTTAGATAAATAATAAAACTCTGAATTATTTTACAAATTCAAAACTAATTCAATAGAACAGTTAGTTAAATTTGAAGCTATGCCAATGAATTGGCCTCGGTTTTTTAGCATGTAATTTCGAAAAAACGTATATTTCTTGTATTTAAAAAAAAATTTTTTTTTTTACTATTACAAAGCATCCTCTTTGAGTAAACAAAAGTGACACTACATACATTTTTCTATTTAATAAAAAATTATGGAAACATTAAACATACCTTAACTTGTAATAATATTATTATTCGTTGTATTATTCAACTACTCCATCATTTTTCAAATGTTCTAGCTAGCACTGTGCTATGTTGTAAAGAAAAGATATTGGCTGTAACTGATTCTGAACTGGCGTTAAGCAACTATTCAAAAGCAACTGTTTGGAAGAAACGAAAGTAAAAGGCAATTGATAAAAATAATCTGTATTGTTTGGGGAGGGAGAAAGATTAACCAAAAATACTTTGTTTACGTTTCTTATTTCATAAACAACCCAGGCAGAAATTATCTTCTATAATAAAAGTTTAAAAAAGTTTATAACTGATACAAACAGATTATAAAGGTCGGATTTAAGACTATTAAAAAAGTTTTAAACTATTATGAAAAGTTATAAAAAGTTATATACATTTATACATTTATGCTCTCTCATAGAGAAAGCTTTGTGACGGTGAAAAAAAAAATGTTTGCTATTTTTTATTTAAAAGCACTTATTTAGGTCAGAGAGTCGAAAGAAGTAGTTTTTAAAAAATGTCCGGATGAATGTATGTACGTACGTACGTATGTACGTACGTTCCCCCGTAACTACTTTTTAACGGTTCGGCGGATCTTCTTCACATTTTGCACACATGTCGAATATGTTCGTACGAAGATGGCTTGAAAATTTCAAGAGTTCCTATCAATTACTTTCTATTTTAGAGCTATTTTTGCATTTTTTGAAAATTTTGCCATTTACATATTTCTAATTTTCATGGAAAATATTAATATTTTTCGTTAAATTTTCGGTTTCTTTTATGGTATTCGATGTAATATTTTACAAAAATCAATTTTTTAATACATTTATGTATGTCTAATGAAAAAGTATACCTTATTAACGTACGTTTTTCATTATTGTAAATTTTGGAACTAAATCGTTAATTTTTTTATATTATTTTCCTAGTAAATGTGTATTAAGAACGTGCCTCAAAATTTTAAGGATTTCTACCGATTATTTTCCATGAAAAGTTAAAAAAATTTTAATTTCGAAATTTACAAAAAATACTAAAATATTTGTAAAATCGAAAATAGTCGACAAAAACTCTTGAAAATTTCAAGCGGTCTTCCTACGAATATACCCAACATGTGTACAAAATTTGGAGAAGATCCACTGAACCATTAAAAAGTAGTTACGGGGGAAACATGCGAACAATGCTTTAGGCCTCCATGTCGATATTAATTGCCATGGTCATTTTATAAATGGATAACGAATTTAAAAATTTTCATAGCGAAAAAACTGACGAAAGATTTATATATTTATTAACTTTTTTTTTCATAAGAAAGGGGATCTTACGCGTACAAATATTTCATAAATGCTTGCTGTTAAACTACAATTATTATCCATTTTGTTTCATTTAGAAACTCGAAGCGATTTCTGAGAAATTAAAAAATACATTATCAGGGTTGAAATTTTGGAGGTGTTTTACTCGCTATGCAGGATTTTTTTCTGAAAAATTCCGGACCACATAAATTTTAGTTTTAAACTTGAATATAATACGTTCATTTACCCGACGATATTCACCTGGAATATTAAATTATTAAAATAGCCCAGTTAGGGGTAGTTCACCCCGTCTAAGGGATATTTTGGAAAAATGTTTAATAATGTTTATTTTATTTCTTAATTTTATTTATAATGCGATGATTTCTTTTCAGATTTGAAAAATTTTAGAATTTTTATGTAGGAAAAGGTGTCAAAATATATAATTTTTCTCTTATAAAAACAAGGGGACGCAACCCTTATCGTCGAAAATAATACAGAAATACTTGTTTTTGAACAAAAAATAATATTTACTTTGTTTCACTGAGAAATTCGAAATAGTTTCCGAGAAATGTAGGAAAATCCGTTTTTGGGGGTAAAGTTTAGGGGTGATTTTCACCCCTTAAATCGCCGAATTAGCACGAAAGAAAAAACACGGGTCAAATATTTTTCGATGTACTACAACATATCAAAAAATGAAGGAAATCGGTGAGGTACACCTGGGGTAGTTTCCTTGTTAGTAAATAAGTCCAGGAAGATTAGAAGGTACTCGAAACCTCGAGTGGACCTGGGGAAAGGTCCCATAATGTCCCCTGCAACGATCTGCCACGAAGAATGCTTCAGCAGCGGAACAGCGACAGTCGCATTATTATAATGCGCCTCGCCGCGATGTTCGCTTCGAACTGGAAGATAAAGTTTGGAAGCGCAATCGCATTCTCTCCTCGGCAGCACAAGGCGTAGCAGCGAAGCTAGCCCCGAAATACGCCGGTCTGTACGTAATTTCCGCCAAGCTAGGCTCGAATGTGTACGAGCTACAAGACCTTGATGGATTAATATCCAACTTTTAAATTATATACTTCTATGTATTTATTTTGTGTTGAACCCCAAATTAACGGTGTTTGTATCATAGTAATATTGTTATTATATTCATTGATATAATTATTTAAATGTATTTCACATTCGTTTTGTTCATTTATATGATTATATAACTGTTCGTTTAATTCATCTAATTCTCTTGCGTCTTGTATTCTACTCACAATTCAATATACATATTTTGCACAGGATCACATCTTAATAGATTAGGTTTTGAATCACCTTGTTCAGCCATCTTATATTTTACTAAATAATAGTTAATTACATCAAGAAAAGTAATTTACATTAAATGTATAATTAAAGTAAATTTTAATTATATTATGTAATTAATTATTGTTTTATATATTTTCTTAAATTATTTTGATCAATTATATTATGTTATTATTCTAATATCGTTAAGAAGATCACAATACTAAAATATCATATGAATATTTTATTGTATATTTATTAAATTTTAAAATGTTATTTTTTTATTTATACCATTATTAGTTTATTATATTATAATCTTATTATTTAAACTAATTATCTAATATTGCTTTCCAAACAATATTTGTTACTTCTATTTTATTTTCAGATTCATTTTGTATATATATATATATATTGTAACGGGCTAAAAGCTGTCCTCGATGCGCTATATCTCAACGCGGACTTGCCGATGAACGGCGCAGCAATTAACAGGCGCGAGCACTTACTCGTGCCAACCCTCGATGATTAGCGGCCCGTCAGCTCCGTGCTGTTGCTCGCCGTCGGCTGCTTTCAGAAGCAACCGCGCCTTTTCGCTCCGTTACAACGCGCGACTTCGTCGTCGCGCTCTCTCTCGAGCGTGCTGCCCCAGCTGCTCAGTTATCACGCCAGTACTACGTACTCGCGACCGCGGAGGCCGGCGGTATTCTTCACCGTGCCACCGAATAGGGAATTGAAAGTAGGATGCGTGAAATAATACGCAATCACGTAAAAGCAACGAATTATCTTTATTGCCTCTGGAGGCTGTTCACTATTTACACGCGTACCTAGAGTACGCGACGACTCGGGTGGTGCGCCCGCGCACGCGAAGTACGTGTGTGCTCTGCCGCACATCCGTACGCGCAAAAGCGACTTGCGCCGACGTCGGCCGATCGCCGCGCACGATCGGCGCTCACGCGCGCGTCGGCGGCCTCGCTCGCTCGCCCGTCTCCGCTTCCTGGACGCTCGTCGTCCGCGGGGGAAGCGCGCGCTCGCCTGGCCAGGACTTACCTCCTCAGTTGCAGCGAGAAGGCGCGATTGAACGCGCTCGGCGGTGCCTGCTGCAGCGCGTCGCTGTGTCTCTCTCTCTCTCCTTCTTCGCTGCTACGGACTCGCCTTTCTTTCTGTCTCTCTCTCTCTCTCTCTCTCTCTCGCTCCTGCGAGTATCG
Organism: Torymus aiolomorphi; assembly: GCA_036365515.1. NCBI lineage: Eukaryota > Metazoa > Arthropoda > Insecta > Hymenoptera > Torymidae > Torymus > Torymus aiolomorphi. Next base: position 222,587,071 of record CM070874.1, on the reverse strand, counting down.
GCCGCAATGCTCTCTCTCACTCGCTCCCGTGAGTGAGCTCGGCCGTGCTGCTCTCTCTCGCTCTTTCGCTGCCTCGGTCGAGTGTGGCTCTCTCTCCCTCTCCCTCAACCACCGGCGAACGAGGTTCTCG